>JAOTOL010001637.1:1620000-1975000 GCA_034440575.1 Imbricaverruca yamaguchii | reverse complement strand
TTTCGGATGCGGCGCGGGATCCCTGTCCAATTCCGAGCACCAGGGGCATGCCACCTGGCCAGTCACAGGTACCTATCCAATCCCAGTTACGGAGCAGGATGCATATCAATCCCATGTACCGGACAGGGTACCTATCTAACTCCGGGCAGGGGAGAAGGCATTTGTCTCATCCCGAGAACATAGGCAGGGGATTTGTCCAATTCCATTGTGGAAGTGTACTTACTGAATCTGGGGAAAGCTATGAAATGTTTGTCACTCGACAGTGTTACTGGCGACTGCCTATTTAGCTTAAGAACAGGGAAAAGGACATAAATTGCACCCAGGAGGTCATAGCAGGGCACAAGCTGGACACCAAAGGTGGGCTCAGGCTGGTGGGAACGACAGAGTTGGTGACTCGATACTACAAACGACGCCGACAAACAAAGTATCGCACCCTTTACGGCAAGGCAACAGGTAGTGTCTTACACAGCAATATAGGAGCCCAAATCGAGTGGGCACAACGTCTTGCAGCATAACCGATCGTGTTGCTATCACAACGTTCCCACACCGACTGGTAGATGGGCTATGGGTTGATAAAATGTAATGGCAATAATCATTCATCGTGGCCATCTGCATGGCGTCTTGGTCTAATCATCGATGCTGCTGCTAAGAAGCTTGCATCCAGCTCTGACCGTGCTCTGGTGATCGATGAATGATAATCCCTTCGATCTCATGTTCGTAAGTGATGTGCCCGCTGAGCTGAGACCAAAATACTTTGCATTAAAGTCCATTGGACAGGCTTATTAGATCTGCATGTCTGCAGGCTCGTCGCATGCCCTGGTCTGGCCCACCTGCCCAACGGCGGCCTTGACAGCCTGGTCATGCGTGGTAAGTTGGAACCCATCGGAACCGACCAGATAAAGCCAGGGATCAACATTCAGCATGGCAAGACTCGTGGGATGGCAAATAAATTTCTGATTCGCTATCGCTCATTTTGAATAACTTTAGGCTCTCTACTCCACCACCATTTCTTCACTTCCACCAGCACCTCAGTTCACGTAGGAAGCCTTATATATGCAATAGTTCTCAGTAATCTATTTTTTTCAGCAGATGCAATTAGGCAGCTATTCAAGCGTATTTATCTTGCTGAAATCGTCCTGGAAAATCAGACTAAATAGGGAACGTCATGATCCGTTTACCGTGTATTTGGCAGAACTAGTACCACGTTTCCGTCGAAAATAGATCGAACTCAAATATACAGCAAAACTTGGAATTTGTGCTGCCTTTCCATTTCAATAGTTTTGTTGAGCACAAAAGATATTTTCAAGCACGTGTGCTAAGCATACTGCGTGTCATGTTAATCAGCGTATAGGTCAAGGGGAATTAATGAGTGTATTTCTTCACAACTGGGTAACGACGTTCATTGGATGTACAGGGTTTCATTGATTCAGGCCCAATTTGCACCAAGCGGAGGCCCAGTTTATGTTTCCCATTGATTGGGTTGCATACCGTTCACAATATACCCATGGCTGGAGACTGTGCGGCAAGGAGTGGGAGTGATTGGGATCCCATGCTCGAAACAAATGTAACATTATGCCTGTGAATTGCGCTAGTTCGTGGGCCAGATTCTTTGTGCACCACCCTCTCCCCTCCTCTGTAGGGTAGGGATGTTCTACCAATAGTGAAAGCATGTGATGCGCAGGTTAAATATGATTCTATATCATGTATGATATTTCTACATTTACTACTTATGCAATGAGCGAATAAATGGAATCCACGATAACCATATGCTACGCACTTACCTAGAGGTTTAGTCAGGAACCCTATGAACACCATGGATGCAAAGAATGCAAAGAATCGAGTCAGAAGTAACCTTTAGTTTTAGCATGCTTGCGTCCTCTTATTTCACATCGTATTTTAGACATTCTGCTTGGATGCTGAATGAGTCATGACCGAATGTTTGTGTTTGCGTCTCCCACCCTATGATACCTAACCCAATAATCGAAATTGACATCTTTCTTAAGGAGATCTAAGGCAGGCACATGGCACCTTATGCAGCCAGCGCGTGTACCGAAATGCAGCAGTTGCTGATATTTTACACATCTGTGTCATAGCCCAACCATGTCGAATTTCCGTCCGGGCCAGTGGCGGCAGCATAATGACGTGCGAAGTTCAGCCGGGGACAGACTGCATGTCCTTCACACCGACACCACTTTGCTTGGCGACAGACTCCGGCGCTTCTTTCAAATCACGTCTGTGGACGGCGTGCACGACCACAACTTTGGCTGCCTAAAACAGAAAACCATCGAGGTCATCACTACCACGACAACACTACGTGTTGTGGTGTGCGCAAGAGGGTGTGTAGGCGCAGTCTGGGGATTTTCTGGGATGAAGCCTAGGCGGCCCTGAGTGGCTCCGGACAGGTGGTCTGTGACCGCTGGAGGCGCCGTCTGTGGGTTTCCTCGGACAGCGTGGGAGGTGCCATCCAGGCCGATGGGACGATGACGCCTGCAGAGGCACCTGAGAGGTCCTGAGTGGCTCTGGACAGGTGGTCTATGGCCGCTGGAAAGGCGCGCACTGCTCTCACTGACCGGCGCATCAGCCAATGGATCGGTCTGTCCACGCTCACCCCTCCAGGTGACAAGTCAGAGCGCGTTCACTCCCCCCCCCCACACACACCAGGTAACGATTCCGAGCGGCTTACCCCTCTAGGTGCCGGGCCAGAATTGCTCGCTTATCTAGGTGGCAGGTCGGAGTGCTCTACTTCGCCACCTTTTCGGCGCACGTCGCACCTCCATGGTATGAAGTAAGTCCATTTGAGGCGGTGGCGTCCTTCCATCACACAGAATTGTACTATGGTCGCCAACTATGGCAGCTCTTGTGAAATGTTAGATGCGAACCAAAAAAAAGCAATAACTCAGGAACTCTGTGCTGGAGATTGGAAACCATGAAATGTGACTGTGAACCCAGGGTGTAATTTTCACAAAATCCTGGTGCGTGCAGCCGGCGGCCAAAATCCAAAGCATATAGTCGAGCATATATATTCTGGCTGCTCAGGAAGTGCCAGACAGAACATCACAAATATTAATTAGAAACAATAATGATAATAATAATAATGATAATAGTTGATCGGGGATACATGGTAAGGGACGAGTACGTTACACAGCTTCCTAACCATCTTGTGTTGCACAAGCAATACTCGTTAGCGGATAATTTAGCATGTGGATGTATGTGCTCCCACAAAGAGATATAAAGTCTCACCCCTGCTAGGCGCTATGCAATAGGATTAAGAATGCTCTTTTCAGCATGGACGCCAAACCACACAACCAAACACTTTCACTTCTAAGACGAACGCATCGCATCAGTGAAAGGGATTCCCGAGTCGACTCACTAATGGTATGGGTGCAGCTCTGTAAACAATCCACCATTTAAGGCGAACGGTGGGCCGTTCCTATATTGAGCCAGTTCATCGGGCCATAGCTATGACGATCAGTAGATACGACACGGTCATGCGTATAATAGCCAGCTCACGAATGGTGTTTCTGTCAGCATGGTTGTCAAAGGTAGTCGAATGTGCACCATTAGTTCGTCCATGATACAAGTTCAGTTCATCCAGGTTAACAGACCAACTCCTTCAGTTTTCCCTCAGTAGTTATGCCCACTTGGACATAATCACAAGTAGTGGTCTTGCCAGCATACTCAGTTCACCCTCGCTAGTCTGCCTGTACGGATCAGTTCGTCTGTGGCAGGCCTGCTTGCGCAGACCAGTTCACCGGTGGAGACCGTGCCTACACAGATCAGTTTACCGGTGACATTCCAGCCGAGTGTCAGTTCACTGGTGGCAGTCATGTCTACACAAATTAGTTCACCGGTAGTGGTCAGGCCCACACTAGTCAGTTCATCGGTAGTGGTCCGGCCCACACGGGTCAGTTCACCGGTAGTGGTCCGGCCCACACTAGTCAGTTCACCGGTAGTGGTCCGGCCCACACTAGTCAGTTCACCGGTAGTGGTCCGGCCAACACTAGTCAGTTCACCGGTAGTGGTCCGGCCCACACGGGTCAGTTCACCGGTAGTGGTCCGGCCCACACTAGTCAGTTCACCGGTAATGGTCCGGCCCACACTAGTCAGTTCACCGGTAGTGGTCCGGCCAACACTAGTCAGTTCACCGGTAGTGGTCCGGCCCACACGGGTCAGTTCACCGGTAGTGGTCCGGCCCACACGGGTTAGTTCACCGGTAGTGGTCCGGCCCACACGGGTTAGTTCACCGGTAGTGGTCCAGCCCACACTAGTCAGTTCACCGGTAGTGGTCCGGCCCACACGGGTCAGTTCACCGGTAGTGGTCCGGCCCACACGGGTCAGTTCACCGGTAGTGGTCCGGCCAACACTAGTCAGTTTAGCGGTGGTGGTCCGGCCCACACGGGCTAGTTCACCGGTAATGGTCCGGCCCACACGGGTTAGTTCACCGGTAATGGTCCGGCCCACACTAGTCAGTTTATCGGTGGTGGTCCGGCCCACACGGGTTAGTTCACCGGTAATGGTCCGGCCCACACTAGTCAGTTTATCGGTGGTGGTCCGGCCCACACGGGCTAGTTCACCGGTAGTGGTCCGGCCCACACTAGTCAGTTCACCGGTAGTGGTCCGGCCCACACGGGTCAGTTCACCGGTAGTGGTCCGGCCCACACGGGTCAGTTCACCGGTAGTGGTCCGGCCCACACTAGTCAGTTCACCGGTATTGGTCCGGCCCACACTAGTCAGTTTAGCGGTGGTGGTCCGGCCCACACGGGTCAGTTCACCGGTAGTGGTCCGACCCACATGGGCTAGTTCACCGGTAGTGGTCCGGCCCACACGGGCTAGTTCACCGGTGGTGGTTCCTTTGAAATACACACGGCTGTCCGCAGTGACCCGCCGCCACTACCGCCACACCTGGCCCAGCTTATTTTCCTATCGTGCAGAGCGGCATGGGCCCCGATCGCCGGCCTGTCGACAGGCCAGCCTGCCGGACACAGGCCAGTGGACACCGCCTGTCTCTGGAGCGGAGCAGAGCAGCGCCACATCTGCGCGGGCTCATATCACCGGCCTGTTGACAGGCCAGCCTGCCGGACACAGGCCAGTGGACACCGCCTGTCTCTGGAGCGGAGCAGAGCAGCGCCACATCTGCGCGGGCTCATATCACCGGCCTGTTGACAGGCCAGCCTGCCGGACACAGGCCAGTGGACACAGGCCAGTGGACACCGCCTGTCTCTGGAGCGGAGCAGAGCAGCGCCACATCTGCGCGGGCTCATATTACCGGCCTGTTGACAGGCCAGCCTGCCGGACACAGGCCAGTGGACACAGGCCAGTGGACACGTCTGTCTCTGGAGCGGAGCAGAGCAGCGCCACATCTGGGCGGGCTCATATCACCGGCCCGTGGACAGGCCAGCCTGCCGGACACAGGCCAGTGGACACAGGCCAGTGGACACAGCCTGTCTTTTGAGCGGAGCAGAGTAGCGCCACATCTGCGCGGGCTCATATCACCGGCCTGTTGACAGGCCAGCCTGCCGGACACAGGCCAGTGTCTGGAGCAGAGTAGCGCCTCATCTGCTCGGGCCCTGATCACCGGCCTGCCGACAAGCCAGCCTGCCGGACACAGGTCAGTGGACACAGGCCAATGTCTGGAGCAGAGTAGCGCCTCATCTGTTCGGGCCCTGATCACCGGCCTGCCGACACAGGCCAGCCTGCCGGACACAGGCCAGCCTGCCGGACACAGGCCAGCCTGCCGGACACAGGCCAGTGTCTGGAGCAGAGTAGCGCCTCATCTGCTCGGGCCCTGATCACCGGCCTGCCGACAGGCCAGCCTGCCGGACACAGGCCAATGTCTGGAGCAGAGTAGCGCCTCATCTGCTCGGGCCCTGATCACCGGCCTGCCGACACAGGCCAGCCTGCCGGACACAGGCCAGTGGACACAGGCCAGTGTCTGGAGCAGAGCAGCGCCTCATCTGCTCGGGCCCTGATCACCGGCCTGTTGACAGGTCAGCCTGCCGGACACAGGCCAGTGTCTGGAGCAGAGCAGCGCCTCATCTGCTCGGGCCCTGATCACCGGCCTGCCGACAAGCCAGCCCGCTAAGAGTCCCACAGTGAAGTACCAGAGAGAAGTAAAACAGTAGAATCCGGTGTGGGGTCTGGGGTGAAATCTTATTGAATCCCGGACGAATGAGTTTCAGTTGCGATATCAATTGAATGCCGAAGTGGGAAGCCACGCCTATTTAAGCGGAAATATAGGCCTACTTAGGCTGGAGATCACGCCCACCTTAGCGGAAGGTGAATTCAACTAAATCAAACCAATGCGCTGGTAGGGTCAAAGTCACGCAGAACATGATGTTTTTGGTCAGACAACCTCCAAATTGTATGAGGCTTACAAGTGGCGGTGTCGACTGTGTGTGTGAAATAGCCGTCACTTAAGCCGACAATTATACTGCGAATACGGCCAATTTGTTGAAACATTCATACATAAACTATATGTCGGACAATTACACCAATGCTTCAAAGAGATACCGGCCAAACAGCAAACGCAGTGTGTTGGCTGGCGTAATTAAACTCATTACCGATTGTACTGCCCGGCCACGACCTCGAAATGTTTGCACAGGACCTAGCAAACGGACTCAAATGCCTGCATGCGAAATCAAATTCGGAAGCAAACAGCGTGGTGGCCGTGGTGTCCCACGGTGGTGAGGTGTCGCGCCATAGCACGTTAGCGGACTGGCTGGCCACTTTTATGGCGCGTTTTAAAAGTGCTGACAATATCGCATCGCTCGCGAACTGTGCCCACGCTGTGCAGACGTGGGCCATTTACAGAATTTCGCCGGCGAGCGCCAGGCCGTGCACTTCCTTCGACTTAAGCGTGCGATGTCCGACGATTGCACAATCCCATAATTTAGTACTCGATGTTTCGGAAGAAAAAGAATACGGTCAGAGCTCATTAGACGTGGAATATTTAGCACGAGGCGATCAAGACTTACGTTGCGCGATAAAAAAAACGAATATGTTCACCATCCTTGAATGCATTGCATGTGGTTCACGCACATTGCATTCTTAACATGCTGGACGTGCATGAAGGTGATATTGAGCGGCATACATATACGTCGTGAACTAAAGGGTTGTTCCAGCTGAACCGATCTGTTCCACTTTGCCATGACTTTGATGTGAATAGTATTCCTCAGACTCGAATTATAATGCTAAGTTAATGCTATGTTATCGAGACGTAGTTCTGAAGGGCTCTTTCATACCGTTCACCTTGACTACTCGGAAAACCTAAATACAACTATGCAGCCACCATTGAGGGTACATAGACAGTGTTAACACCGACCAACCGTCGACGCCCCGCCTGCACACCTCCCAGCACTTCCTGCCGCTTCCTGGCACTTCATTCAATTTAACTGTATGATATGTAAAACAAAACCAACATACATAGCATATCTAGTTAATGGCATAGCACCAACGAGCCTCATACGCTATACCGGGAGACCGATGCTGACGCATTAAGCACCAAGTGCTGGCCGAGGTCATGGATTGACGACATTGACAGCGTGAGGTCATGTCTGGGTGGGCAAGGTCAGCCTGTGTTCGAGCAGCGTGCGCATTGACCCTGCCATCGATCAGGGGCGGCCGTGTTTCCCTGTCACAGTTTGATTCACTGCCGTCGCCGGGGCCGGCAGGTCTTGTTGGCACGGCCTTATCCGTGGCGCCGACCACCTTGATATCAGCTGACCAGAGACCATGTACGGCTTATCGACGGCTGCATCTACAAACACAAATGACTTCGCAGGTCCACTGCAGACCGGTCAGATCTGTATCGAGAGAGGTATATGCTTGGCAGCTGAGAATGCCAAATTGTATACACATAAATCGGATTTGATATGCGATGTTCGAAGCGTTTCATTCCGCAATGCGGCGCCGTCCGGTATGATATATCACACCAAGGCATGCAGTGCATTCAGCATCATCTTCGGCTTCGACATGGAACATCATTCCAGTGCTTACACCAAAATAAAATGCGTGTCATCCTATTAAAGTTCTCCACGAATATCTTCCATGTGGTTTACCATGAGCACGGTTATTTTTTAATATATAGATATATATATATATATATATATATATATATATATATATATATATATATATATATATATATATATATATATATATATATATATGCATGTCGGGTTTAAATGTCGACCTTTCGATTTAACGGACGATATGCATGCGATGGAGATTACTCGAATACATCAGATAATATATTTGGGACCTACTGTTTGATAAGAAGAGTGCAGTAAATAGCAATTAGTCTTGAAAATGCATCGTCTGCCATTTCATGCTTTTCGTTTTTGTTTTCTTTGTATTGTGGTTTGGGGAACCACTTCTCGCTACCAATTTCAGTGAAAGTCATAGTCTGAAAACTGTACTGTCATTTGGCTAAGTCGGAAGCTGGGCCCGAACTTGTGAATAGCATCATCATCAACATATAGCAGATTCACCTGCCACCCTTTCAGCAAATCAACCCAGTCAGCACTCTATGGCAATTATCGAGATATCAGAATTATCTCAATTTCGGTAAATTCTGCCGGATTCTGTTCCCGAATCCCGCTCCATCCAGGTATAAAAAGAGCCATAAGTTAGGTTGCATGCAAAGCTGCGCCGTTTTGAACAACACCAGTTCCTGACCGGCACCCGTCTCCCCAGCTGGGCAGTACCAGTCTCAGACGTTGCCCACAGCTGGGCAGTACCAGTCTCAGACGTTGCCCTCAGCTGGGCAGTACCAGTCTCAGACGTTGCCCTCAGCTGGCCAGTACCAGTCTCAGGCGTTGCCCTCAGCAGGGCAGTACCAGTCTCAGACGTTGCCCTCAGCTGGGCAGTACCAGTCTCAGACGTTGCTCCCAGCTGGACAGTACCAGTCTCAGACGTTGCCCTCAGCTGGGCAGTACCAGTCTCAGACGTTGCCCTCAGCTGGGCAGTACCAGTCTCAGACGTTGCCCTCAGCTGGCCAGTACCAGTCTCAGACGTTGCCCTCAGCTGGGCAGTACCAGTCTCAGACGTTGCCCCCAGCTGGGCAGTACCAGTCTCAGACGTTGCCCTCAGCTGGGCAGTACCAGTCTCAGACGTTGCCCTCAGCTGGCCAGTACCAGTCTCAGGCGTTGCCCCCAGCTGGGCAGTACCAGTCTCAGACGTTGCCCTCAGCTGGGCAGTACCAGTCTCAGACGTTGCCCTCAGCTGGGCAGTACCAGTCTCAGACGTTGCCCTCAGCTGGCCAGTACCAGTCTCAGGCGTTGCCCCCAGCTGGGCAGTACCAGTCTCAGGCGTTGCTCCCAGCTGGACAGTATCAGTCTCAGACGGTGTTCCCAGCTGGCCAGTACCAGTCTCAGGCGTTGCTCCCAGCTGGACAGTACCAGTCTTAGGCGTTGCTCCCAGCTGGGCAGTGCCAGTCTCAGGCGTTGGCCCCAGCTGGGCAGTACCAGTCTCAGGCGTTGGCCCCAGCTGGACAGTATCAGTCTCAGGCGTTGCCCCCAGCTGGGCAGTACCAGTCTCAGGCGTTGCCCCCAGCTGGGCAGTACCAGTCTCAGGCGTTGGCCCCAGCTGGACAGTATCAGTCTCAGGCGTTGCCCCCAGCTGGGCAGTACCAGTCTCAGGCGTTGCTCCCAGCTGGGCAGTACCAGTCTCAGGCGTTGCCCTCAGCTGGGCAGTACCAGTCTCAGGCGTTGCCCCCAGCTGGGCAGTACCAGTCTCAGACGTTGCCCCCAGCTGGGCAGTACCAGTCTCAGGCGTTGCCCTCAGCTGGCCAGTACCAGTCTCAGGCGTTGCTCCCAGCTGGGCAGTACCAGTCTCAGGCGTTGCCCTCAGCTGGGCAGTACCAGTCTCAGGCGTTGCTCCCAGCTGGGCAGTACCAGTCTCAGACGTTGCCCCCAGCTGGGCAGTACCAGTCTCAGACGTTGCCCTCAGCTGGCCAGTACCAGTCTCAGGCGTTGCCCCCAGCTGGGCAGTACCAGTCTCAGGCGTTGCCCTCAGCTGGGCAGTACCAGTCTCAGGCGTTGCCCTCAGCTGGCCAGTACCAGTCTCAGGCGTTGCCCCCAGCTGGGCAGTACCAGTCTCAGCCGTTGCCCCAGCTGGACAGTACCAGTCTCAGGCGTTGCCCCCAGCTGGACAGTACCAGTCTCAGGCGTTGCCCCCAGCTGGGCAGTACCAGTCTCAGACGTTGCCCCCAGCTGGACAGTACCAGTCTCAGGCGTTGCTCCCAGCCGGGTAGCAGCAATCCCGAGGCGGATCTACCCTAATGGCGGGTGTTGTCCAAAAATAGTTAACCTCCGGAGATAACCCTGCAATGAAAGAACAATATATCAAACTCCATTGAGTATTTTCATGAAAGCTGAAGAGAAGGCTGAAGTCATCATAGCTCAATATCTTTACAGATATATAGCACGCGATGCAAATATGGAGTATTTTTGCATCATTCATGTGATTGTTGTCTATTCTTCTTCTTACTCATACTTATACTTATATTATACTTCACCCACTGGCCATTTCCCCTCTCGACCAGTCAGCACCAGTACTGTTGTACTCATATGTTTCGCCCCTTCCCACCCTGGTATATGCACGAATGTATTATATGCAGTGCTGCCCACACGTATTCATGCGTGCTCGGGATGGTCACCCATTCCTTATGCTCCTGGTTGCACCATTAGCTATGCTTATTTGTGCATGTATGGATATCAAGTGGCGTTTAGTGGCATTCTAAATGTCCTATATCCAACCATGCAAAATGTGACTTGAATGAAATGCAAACAGTCCCATTTGTTTCTAACCAAATTATCCCATGTTTTGGCCTCCTGACATCACCACTGTGAACATTTGGAACTTTTAACATTCTACAGGTGTAGACCTACAGATGTAGAATAGACCCGTATAATTCGCTTGACCTATTGAGTTTTGAACTGGGCTCAATAGATTCCGAGATCTTAGGAACAGCACTGCATGTGCCGTTTCTATTTCAAAATAAGCCAACCCATAAGCACGCATTATTCTGTCATGCTTGCATGCAGTAATTACCAATGACCGAGGTAAGCTGTCATATCAGCTGAGGCATTTAGGAATAGATAATTCCCATTTGACCAGAACAATTCAGATGCAATGCTGTTAATTTAAATGTGGATAAACTCGTTACTGCTGGTTGAAAAGCACTTTCAAGCTGATAGAGTGCGCTCTCGGTCACAACGTGCGTCATTGTCAAGCAGGGCAACCACATGGTCTATCAGCACGAACAATGTCATCTACGTTACGTTTGGAATATGCATGAGTGTATTCTACACAGTGCTACCCACATACATTCTGGAGTCCGACACTGCCATTCAACTGACAAGGTCAGGTACACTGAAGTGTTCTGCCAACACGTGCAGCGACAAGATCAGCAACTAGGACGACAATTCGCCTGCTATGCTATGAGTGGCATTGTTTCTGCCTCTTGCCTTCAGCATAGCGTAACAAGTTACCAACAAGGTTGGCGTTGCAATCATACAGGGTTTTTGTTCCAGAATAGAGTGTCGATTTTACAGCGTAGGCTGACCAATGGAAACATAGAGAAGTCTGGAGCTGCACTAGTTAGCGGTGCTGCCGTAACTCGTGTTGTGTGCACTGCATATTCACCCATGGAGCTGCCGCACTCCGAAGTCGAAAGCCGTCGCTTTGTTGGTACTGGAAGCCATCATCCGTCACAGCGGATGACACGGCTAAGGCCGTACCTCTGATCAGCGAGAACGTGACGCAGCATTGGGTTGCCGTGCGCACACGTCCCCCTCAGCGCAATGCTGACCCCGCCGCGTCATATGGCGCCCAGGCCTCTGGCACCTTCAGATCGCGCCGCGCACTTCGCAGCTCCTCTCACTCTCAACCCGTCAGTGGAAGATAGAAATCTGCTGAATGAACATGCCGAACAAATTACAGCACGTGCTCGTCCCAGTTCGACCTCTGTTCGGCATCACCTATAAATTACGCGTCTTTTTCGCATGCGCCCATCAGAGGATGCAATCAATCCGCACATCGGCTGCAATACGCTTTCAAAGGCGGCCACTTAAATCTAATGATCATTCATTTGTTTACATACCCCAGAGCATCTTGCCCCACCAGCCTCTCCATTCCGATTGTTTTTCGTGTCGGGTCGCCACAATAGACAAATGGGGAGCCATTAGCCGGGCCGCATTAGACGGTGATCCAATGGAGGTTGGAGTGCGCCCGCTATTTATCATGGCCCGCCTTGGTCGGCGCGCGCGTGCACGGTGCGAGGTGCAGGGCGGCCGACGGCCGACAGCCGCCCGAGAAAGCGATCCGGAGCGGCCGGAGGTGCGCCATGCAGCGCCGCCGACGGGCCCTCGTTAGGCCGGCCGGCCGTCTGCAGCGTCGGCCCGGCCGGCCCAGATCGCCGCCTAACCGGATTCATTAGGCGGCTATTCTGATTGAGGGGTTAAATTATGGCATCGTGTACGAGTTTTCTGCACTAAATAAGACATCAAGTGTAAGCATACGGCTTTACGGTCGGCCGGCGGCGGTGCGCGCCCGCCGAGCGGCCGGCGGTGCGGCCGGCCGTCACCGGCAACGCCTGCTCAGCCGTCGTGTGAGAGCTAATGGCACGTTGGCGAGCGCTTTACAGACCGGTAATTTGATGCTGGCGAGCGGCGAACGGGCCGCGCCGGCCGGCGCGCCGATCACGCCGCGACCGCGCCAACAACGGCCCACCTCTGACCTGACGCGGCCGTAAATTGACGCCCGCAGCCGACCCGGGCGGCAATCGGACGCGCCGGTGCGCCGCACATGCCGCCGGTTGCGTGCTGGCTGCGCGGCCAGCGCCGGCCGCGTGTGGCTGCGCGGCCGGCGCCGGCTGCGTGTGGCGCGCCGCAGTTGGCAGCCCTCGGCCGCGGCACACTGCACACTTGCTGCGTGTGGCGCGCCGCAGTTGGCAGCCCTCGGCCGCGGCACACTGCGCCCTTGCTCGACGGCCGGACCTCAGCCGAACAGACGCGGTCGGAGGCCACCGGCGCAACTGCGTTCCAGCTTTGCCAAACCTGGTGCGTAGGAAGTTCTCAAGTTTTCACGTTAGTCGTCCGATGCCGGCCGGTGTGCACTTAGCTGCGGTCATCAGCACAGCCTTGCGATTTTTTAAAGCGTGGTTCTGATAGTGCGGCTACATCGAGCGCCCCGTCCTGATTCAGTTTTATTGCAATCAATCTTATCCAGACAGAGGGCTGGCACTGGTGTTTCCTTTTAACTCTAGTTCTTCTGCCCGATGCTGGCGCACCTCACGTGGCACCGACGACGCCACACCCGTCGCCGGTACTCCTTGTGAACTTCATGAACATCGGAACAACTTTTTTTGCGCCCCCACGTGACTGTTTGATAGCCTTTAATCAGAACCTCTTTATTAGCTGATGCCGTACCTTAGCCCGCGCTATTCTGCTCTTCTGTCATTTCCGAAACACTTTCAGTTACTAAATCGGTGTCCTTGACCTCGTGACGATCCCATGTGTCCTGCAAACTAGTCTGCGCCAATCCCTGTAAAAAAATAGACAGAACTTGGCTGGCGGAAAACAGTTGACATAACCAAAATTCGATTTTATCTTGTGGATCTAATGCACTTGGTCAGACTGAACTATGTTGGACACTCCGGCTTTTAGTGAACTAAGACAGCTGTTGCCTTGTCCTCGGCTGGGGACCGCCGACGGATATGTGCTGCACGTGCAGGTAATCCTTGGCGCACGACCACAGGCTTGCCGGCACGGCCGGCAGGGCAGGGGAGGGGCTGCAACAGCTGTCTGCTGGCGCCGGTATCGTACATGTCACGCTGGCTTTGTCGCACATGGAAACATGGCATCTACATCTCGACAGCGACGTTCGTCGGAGTTTTGTCTGTCGCAGAGGCAAAGCAACCGTTGGTGGCATGAGGTGTTTCATCGGTGTGACAGGTTCATTTAGGACCGTGAACGGATCCTGCGGGGTTGGCGAGTAGCATTTATGGGCTTCGCCATCATTGGGGCTCAAAGGACGGTTTACTAACGGCAATATTTACGCTAGATAATTATACACATACTTGCTCTGCATTGAACAATGTATAATGAGGACAAAATCCCCATAATTTTATTTTATGCGTGGCGGTGGCTCCTACTATCAGAGGTCATACATCCTAGTACCCTATAAGCTGCCATGTTTGTGAGAGAAACTTCCCCTCAGGAAGAGTGCTTGATGGCAAAATCGGTAAAGGTTTTCTCTCTTTATGTTCTCCTAGCAGC
The DNA here is from genome assembly GCA_034440575.1 of Imbricaverruca yamaguchii. Taxonomy (NCBI): domain Eukaryota; kingdom Metazoa; phylum Arthropoda; class Thecostraca; family Neoverrucidae; genus Imbricaverruca; species Imbricaverruca yamaguchii. The sequence goes on along the minus strand of JAOTOL010001637.1, from coordinate 1,960,721 downwards.
ATGCTATGCTGTTATTATTCTAGCATCCAACGAGCATGCTGTTGTCATTCCAGCATTGCTTGTGTGTCGGAAGCCGCAAGTTATATTTTTCTTGTTCTAATCTGAATTAGCATAAAAATGTTTGACTATGTTTGTGCAATGCTTGCATTCCTCGCACCCCTTCTGATGAGCTTCAACGGCTGGTATTGTTGGTCTAGCTTACGTGCGTTTCCTGCCAAGTTCATATCTTGGCGGTTGCTGCCGATTTGAGGGCACTCGCTGGAGACACACCCTTTGACAATGACGGTATCCACGGCTAGGTTGCCAACTGGACGATTCTGAATAGCCGAGCAAAGCGAAATCTAGCCAAGAAGGTTGTTGCTTATTGGAGAAATGAACAAATTGTTTCGTTACTGGACGCCTTGCAAAGGACTTCCACTCTGTAAATCACGACGAGCGATGGCCATATTTGATCAGGGTCTCAGCAGGTGTCATTTATTGACTCTCACGTTGGCAAAGCCACTTCTGATTCGTTTGCAGTCTTTTAGTGATTCTATACCTTGATCCTAAAATGAGGCCCCTTGACTGACGTTGCGAAGTCTGACCCTAGCTGTTCATTGGATGTGAAGATGCATTTAAGAAGCATGAACAACTCACACACCTTAGCTTATAAATGGACAAAAAAAAGTCTTCTGGAAAGGGCGGTCTCGTTGTGCAGGGGCGGGGGGGGGAGGAAGTGACCTTGAATATATAACTATTGAATAACTATTTTTCCAGACTATTCATGCAACTGGATGCAAGCAGCCAAGCTGCCGGTACCTACCTGGATGGCGGCTGACATCGGGTGTCATCTAGAAGAGAATTCCAGCGGGAAATTATTGACTATGCATACCTTGAGGACTTTTCTTCTTCTTCAAAAACTATCTTACAAACCAATACAGCGGGAAGGTTTGTGCTTTGTAGGCATGCATGTACCACAATATATCTACTTATACATGCCTCAAAGCTATCGAGATGCGAGATGCTTTTTGGAGCCATCGTGTTTTTTTCTTCCTTTCAAAGAAATATGATAGGATTGGTCAGCAGGATTGACAAGACTTGCGTATTCAATTGCATGCACTAATACAGGCTGATAAGCATGTCATACATAGTTCATGTGATTTTTGGTCATGTGATGTTTGACAATTGAACCATGCATGTTGTGCACGTGTTATGCGGATGCATTAACCTTAAAAGGGGAATAATCAGTGGAAATTATAGCATGCAAGCTATTTTAGCTCCGATAATATGTTAATATAAACTCCGAAAATAAATTGTTTTGCCATCCTTGTTGATTTTGATTGCATTGCTTTTCCATAGGACAATGTACCTTACAAGGATCACACTATTCCGCACAAATAAAAATAAAACTGATCCGGAGAGCATGCAAGCGGTCCACTTCCACTAGTTATGGATGAAGATGATCCGTACGGCGAACCCGCCAACGGTGTAATTAAAATCCACTTTGGAGGAAATGACCGCTCCCGAATATGTTCGAAGATGTCCGTCCTTTGCCGAACGCTTCGGTCATGTGTGAGGTATGAATGTATGAATGGGTGGTTGGCGACTCACCTCAACGCTCCACCGATTGTTCTAACTAAAAGTCGCCGTCAGTTGTACGAAGTTGATCATGTGGCCAGTGTGGCGGGTTGCCACGACCTGCCTCGGTCACGTGCATGCACACGCATGCTCCGGCTGTACCACCCGATCCCATCATCAGGTGTGACGTCGCACCCACGACGATGACGTCACAGTGTCAGCCGACCGGTGCGTGCAAGCGTTGCGCCTTCGGTGGAGAGCCGCCGTCAGCCGGCCGCCCAGGAAAGCTGTCGTGACGTCGACGTCCGACCCAATGCCATCCGATCAAGTACTGTTCGACCCAGCGCCGTCCGACTCAGTGCCGTCCAGGCAGCGGTGCTACTCAGTACCGTCCGACCCAGTACCGTCCGACTCAGTACCGTCCGACTCAGTACCGTCCGACCCAGTACCGTCCGACTCAGTGCCGTCCGACTCAGTACCGTCCGACTCAGTACCGTCCGACCCAGTACCGTCCGACCCAGTACCGTCCGACCCAGTACCGTCCGACCCAGTACCGTCCGACCCAGCGCCGTCCGACCCAGCGCCGTCCGACCCAGTACCGTCCGACCCAGTACCGTCCGACTCAGTACCGTCCGGCCCAGTACCGTCCGACTCAGTACCGTCCGACCCAGTACCGTCCGACCCAGTACCGTCCGACCCAGTACCGTCCGACTCAGTACCGTCCGACCCAGTACCGTCCGGCCCAGTACCGTCCGACCCAGTACCGTCCGACCCAGTACCGTCCGACCCAGTACCGTCCGACCCAGTACCGTCCGACTCAGTACCGTCCGACCCAGTACCGTCCGACCCAGTGCCGTCCGACCCAGTGCCGTCCGACTCAGTACCGTCCGACCCAGTACCGTCCGACCCAGTACCGTCCGACCCAGTACCGTCCGACCCAGTACCGTCCGACCCAGTACCGTCCGACCCAGCGCCGTCCGACCCAGTACCGTCCGACCCAGCGCCGTCCGACCCAGTACCGTCCGACCCAGTACCGTCCGACTCAGTACCGTCCGACCCAGTACCGTCCGACCCAGTACCGTCCGACCCAGTACCGTCCGACCCAGTACCGTCCGACCCAGTACCGTCCGACCCAGTACCGTCCGATCCAGTACCGCCCGATCCAGTACCGTCCGACCCAGTACCGTCCGACCCAGCGCCGTCCGACCCAGTACCGTCCGACCCAGTACCGTCCGACTCAGTACCGTCCGACCCAGTACCGTCCGGGCAGCGGTGCGACTCAACATCTCGTGGTCTTGGTAGGCTGTTATGGCTTCACAACGCACTCAGCACCCGAGGCCATATGGCATCGCCCACCTCTCACCCTGTGCAGGAAGTGCGGGCGCCGCGGGGAATCGAACCCCATGCCTCTGGCTTGCCAGACGCTCAGCTTGACCACTGAGGTACCGACGCTGTCCTCGTGGTCAGCACAGCAGCTCACGCAAAGCAGTGCTACGCAAGCCACGCCGCGGTCTTGTCGGGAGGTCACGCTCTTTTGTGCTGATGGCACCTGGTGACCACCATTCAGCGGGGCAGCGCCCGACCGACCGACCGATGACACGACGCGTTCGGTAGTGGCTGTCGGTCGTCTGGCAACCGAGTACCTGGCAACCGATCATGTCGCAATCAGTCATTTGGTAGCATGTTATGTGGAGTCAGTCATCAAGCCCGTGCGATTGATTTTCGAAAGTGGGTTAGTCAGACTGACGTCTCAGCGGAGCGGGACGCCGAGGAGCGCTGCTTGGCGAGCCAGCCTGGTGAGCCGAGGCGCGCTGCTTGGCGAGCCAGCCTGGCGAGCCGAGGCGCGCTGCTTGGCGAGCCAGCCTGGCGAGCCGAGGCGCGCTTCTGGGCGAGCCAGCCTGGCGAGCCGAGGCGCGTTGCTTGGCGAGCCAGCCTGGCGAGCCAAGGCGCGCTGCTTGGCGAGCCAGCCTGGCGAGCCAAGGCGCGCTGCTTGGCGAACCAGCCTGGCGAGCCGAGGCGCGCCGCAGCTCCCGCGGCCGCCTCGCCCGGGCCGAACCTGGCTGACGTCAGCGTCACCCATTCAGAGTCGTCACACCCGGCGGAAAGCACCGCCGGTGAAAACGAGCGGGGCGGCGGAGGCTGGTCGGCGGCGGGCCAACGGCGTCCGCCGGCGTCGCCGACAGACAGGGTTTCTCCCGGCCATCCAGCCGACCGTCCGACGACGCTTAAAACGCCATCGTCGGAACTCGCCATAAATAGAGCCATTCTAGCGGCGGCGGTCCGGCACGATTCTGCCATTAGCACAGCGTTACCACCGAACGCCGCGCCAGGTTACATTAGTTATGGGTGTGTTCGCGTTATTCTGCACCCGTTGCTCCAACTGCACAACTGTGTGTGAGAGGTAGAGGTGCATACGGCTCGGACTTACCTGGGATCCCCGAGACAACTGGCCCGCACGGTGGGGCGACCGGGTGAAATACTTCGAAACATTTTGGCCGCGGCTTGCATTACATCGGAAATCGGAGCGATCAGAAATGGGAACTGGGAGCTCTTTGAGCGAAAGCGTTGCCTTCAGGTGGCTGGAACGTAACAAGACGAAGCACAGTAAGGCTTGCCGTATGCTGCATACTGCGTTTTGTGGGGAGTTAAGCTTCGCGAGCGGAAGAGGAAAAATACAAACTCGGGGAAAGGTAAAATCAGCCTTATGGGCAGACATATTTATGGCTTGCTGGCTCTGAAACGCCTATGTCATGTTGCACCACTGCTGGCACCTATTGGCAGGCAGGCAGAGGGTGTGCATCAGCATGCAGCTTTGTGTTGTCATACAAGGGGCACCTCCTCCTTGTGGATGCAAATAATTTGTATGTGCCATATTGGACAGCATCTCCACTGAGAAGCTGAAAGGAACGTGGGTAAGTATTGTGCACGCTCACACACGCTCACATCTACTCACGAAAACCAACAGCACGGATTCCGTCACCGAACTGAAAATCCCGACATCTCGCCCCCCCCCCCCCTACACACAAACACACACTCTGAAGCGGCACCGTCGCTGCCGCGCCACTCTCGGCTCGACCGACTTTCCTTTGCATGGCTGCTGCGGCACGTCCTTGCAGCTGGTGATGCACTCGATACGGAGGGCGAGCCGGCGGCCGACAGTTGCATCATGACACTGGCAGCTGTGGCCGGCGCCGCCTCCGATCGGGTGTGGTCGACATTGCCGGAGGCGAGGCGAGCTCCAGCTGGCCGCTGGCCCAGTTCCTGGCGCTCGCAGTCAATGCAAGGGCTTGCGATCTCTGGGACCAGCCAAGTATGTGGGTGGGCGCGGCCGTGTGCCCGGAAAGGTGACGAATCGCGTCAATCGCATACGGTGGTTCACTCGTTCGTCAGAGATCACCCTGATCACCACCCTGCTGATCAGGTTGGTTGGTCAGGCTGGCTGCTACTCACTGGTCAGAACCGTCAGCACCCGCTGGTCAGATTGGTCAGACCTGCCAGTACCCGCTGGTAGGATGGACAGACTCACAGTACCCGCTGGTCAGATGATGGTCAGACCGCCAGTACCCGCTGGCCTGCCAGTACCCGTTGGTCAGACTCGCCAGTACCTGCTGGTCGGATGGTCAGACCCGTCAGTACCCTTTGGTCAGATGATGGTCGGACCGCCAGTACCCGCTGGTCGGACCCGCCAGTACCTGGTGACCGCGAGTGCTGGTAGCTGATCAGACTGCCGGCGGCGCTGCTGCCTGCTGGACTTTCGCTACGGGGGCGGCTAGTGCCGTAATCGCATCATAAACAACGTTGGTTGGACTTGCACAACCTCTTTGCCAGCTATCTAGCGTTATCGTTTGGGCGATGGCTGGCGAACTGGGGCAGACGCACGGTTTCGACGGCGACTGGCATGCTCCGCGGCCTGCCAACCCTGGCGAGAAGGCGGCTGGCTCATTTGCCGCCGGTACTCAGAAACACCGCAAGACCTACGCCCTTGCCGACACGATAGACACGATAGATGCAAAGCTGTGCCAATAAAGCCTGTGGGTACGCCTCGCCATTTGCATACAGCCGGCAAGATGAAGCCGTAGCTCGCACTGCCATTTTTAGGATCTGTGTAAAGCCGCTTTTCCGTGGATGCATCCGGTAACGATCGAGCAGACTGCAGTAGTGCAGACACGTCATGCTCGCGTCCATTAGCAACATGCTGTACCGCACGCCACGGACCACGGAAGGTCGCCGCCAGCTGGACGACCACTTCGCACGCCGATGACCTTGATACGCACCTTTTGGTGCAGCCTTTCCGCGGGCTGGCGATCCAGCGCCAACCCGCGGGCCAGCATCTCACCTTCCTTATCAGATGCCGGTGCGCTGCGATTTCCCCGAACGGAAACCGAACGTGACTGGCAGGCGACTATCATGACAGCGACAATGCAGCGCGGCACTGACGTGGCGCCACACGATCGTCCGGCGGTCGCTAATGGTTTCCGGCCGGTGGACAGTCCCGCTACCGGCGCAGGCCACACCGGGGGTCAGTGCTGCCGACACTGTCCTGACCCAGACGATAGCCCCGCCGCCGGCCACACCGGGGGTCACCCCACCGACACTGTCCTGCCGCCGGCCACGCCGGAAGTCACCGCTGCCGACACTGTCCTGACCCAGCCGACAGCTTGCCGCCGGCCACGCCGGAGGTCACCGTTGCCGACACTGTCCTGACCCAGCCGACAGCTTGCCGCCGGCCACGCCGGAGGTCACCGCTGCCGACACTATCCTGACCCAGCCGACAGCCACACCGGGGGTCACCGCTGCCGACACTGCCCTGATCTGACCGTCCGCCGTACGCAGATCACTGATTGGGATAAGGAACGCTTGGGTCGCTCGGGTGCCGTGTTACCGCCTAGATCCCCTCAATGAGACTGGTGCCTACTAAATAACACTGCAGACATCACCATGAATCATGTAAAACCACTGGAAGTGACAGTGGAGTTTTCCTCCACATGACGTTGTCTGGTGTTTCTGAGCGTCACTTGTTATTGCTACCAGAGTTGGTCATCACTGGCCAGCGCGACGATCGGGCCCAGTAGGGCCTCAGGTAGAGGTGTGTCTCTCCTCTGGCCAAGTGTGACCTCAGGTAGAGGTGCGTCTCTCCTCTGGCCCAGTGGGGCCTTAGGCAAAGGTGCGTCTCTCCTCTGACCAAGTTGGGCCTCAGGTAGAGGTGCGTCTCTCCTCTGGCCCAGTGTGGCCTCAGGTAGAGGTGTGTCTCTCCTCTGGCCAAGTGGGGCCTCAGGTAGAGGTGCGTCTCTCCTCTGGCCAAGTGGGGCCTCAGGTAGAGGTGCGTCTCTCCTCTGGCCCAGTGTGGCCTCAGGTAGAGGTGTGTCTCTCCTCTGGCCAAATGGGGCCTCAGGTAGAGGTGTGTCTCTCTTCTGGCCCAGTAGGGCCTCAGGTAGAGGTGCGTCTCTTCTCTGGCCCAGTGGGGCCTCAGGCAAAGGTGCGTCTCTCCTCTGGCCCAGTGTGGCCTCAGGTAGAGGTGCGTCTCTCCTCTGGCCCAGTGGGGCCTCAGGCAAAGGTGCGTCTCTCCTCTGACCAAGTGGGGCCTCAGGTAGAGGTGTGTCTCTCTTCTGGCCCAGTGTGGCCTCAGGTAGAGGTGCGTCTCTCCTCTGGCCAAGTGGGGCCTCAGGTAGAGGTGTGTCTCTCTTCTGGCCCAGTGGGGCCTCAGGTAGAGGTGCATCTCTCCTCTGGCCAAGTGGGGCCTCAGGCAAAGGTGCGTCTCTCCTCTGGCCCAGTGTGGCCTCAGGTAGAGGTGTGTCTCTCTTCTGGCCCAGTAGGGCCTCAGGTAGAGGTGCGTCTCTCCTCTGGCGCGAGGCGGGGGTCAGAGGCCGCCACATCGCCATCTGATAGACGATCCGTGCGTTACTTTATTAGTGGCGACCATAATAGATGCGGCACAGTTAGAAAGCTCGTCTATCATGACTGGAATCACGGCCTAATCTTCGACGCATCATCAGATAGGGAACAATACAGAAATTGCCGGTCTCGGCTACGGACAGCGAGCAGATCGGATGTGGCACGACGGGCTTGGCTGGAAATGGGGTGGAAGGGGGGCCGGAGATGGGGAGTAAGCAGGAAAGGTGCAGGGTGGGGGTGGGGTTGAGAGAGATGGTAGATGCTGGTCGGCCAGCGATGTCACCAAACAACATCCACACCCAACGAAAAACTAGTGGTGGAATGTATGCATGAAGGTGAGGTCGAAGTCATAACTACTTGCAACTACACGTGTAGACGACCGGATATCGGGAATGAGTACGAACGAAAATAAGCGATAGATATGACACAAAATATTCCAGCGAGAGCTACAAGTAAGGCCCAATGGAATGCTTCGGAAAGTCGTTGATACCAAGGTTCTGAGACACACTGTCTAAGGCGTTCGTGGGAACTGGCGTCAGGAAAACAGCATTGTCCGTATTCCGGCCATACGCCTACGTCTGCAGCTTCCATTGTCCAGGCCTAATTGGCTTCCTCTGCTGAACCAGTTAGAGTCAGAGGACCATTCCGCTGTCAAGAGCTCTGAAATTACTGCCGCAACAAGGGGAGAATATTCCTGTGCGATTTTCCCACACGTATGCCGGTACGGAAAATTCAGTACGTCACTTTTATCCTTGTGTGATTGAGTAACAGCGGGACCTGTGTCAGATCAGCACGTGCATTATGTAGAGCACGAGTCACGTTCAGAAAATGTTTCACCACAGTTGTGGCAATAAGACATTCTGCAGCTTCGGGGCAGTGGGGCGGGGGTCGGCTACACGTACAGCACCACCGGGGCTCTGTGTCAGCCCATGGCCTCGAAAAGGCCCACCACATCAGATGTCCGCACCGGACACACACACTGGAGCATCACACGGACTGCACCTGCTGCAGCTCCGGGCTAGCGGCAGTGGAACGGTCAGGCTACACTTCAGTACGTAGTACCGGGGCCCCGTGTCAGCTCACCCCATCAAATATCCGCACCCGACAGCGGATGGGTGCGGATTATATTAGAGAATTAGACGAACTGACCGTTTCGAATATGGTTTAACCCGTATCCGCATGAGCTCATTCAAGTCGATCCATGTTCGCTGTGGGTAAATATTTCCATCCATTTCCAAACCAGTTATCCAAAATGCAATGCCACTAAAACCGGATTGGTTGTGGTAGTGAATAACAATTAGAAAATCAAGCATATGCACTGTTTAGCGTACGATATATGGAAAGACAAATTTACATTTTGTGTCGAGTTTGAACTATCGGCAACAATATGATTACAGATGAATTATATGTTGGCTAAATCATGAATAGAAGTTGAGACAACAATAGAATGAATCCAGTTCCAAGTACGTATTGACGTGTTGCATTAAGGATGGTCGCAAGTGTAATCTAAAAGTCTTTCTTTGTTTGTTTTGTGTTGTGTTGTTTCACAAGGTTACAAGTTACAAGGCTATAATTGATTAAGGGCTTCGCACATTGCATAATAAATTTTGGTGCACAGACCATGAGCATCAGCGAGTTTAAGCATATCGAAGTGGACTTCAAGTGTCGATTAGCCGGTATTGAAGTCGCGACTGTAGGCTTCCGAACCCGTAGGATCAGCACTGCTGCACTTGGACCGCACCGCCGCGGAACGATTACACGACAATGAAACAAACAGAACGGATTAATGGTGTGTAGGGGTGCAGCGGGGTCACTGGGAGCACAGTACGGGAGGGTGCCGACGGGGGTCTCCAGCGGGGTCGACACAGTACGGGAGGGTGCCGACGGGGGTCTCCAGCGGGGTCGGCACAGTACGGGAGGGTGCCGACGGGGGTCTCCAGCGGGGTCGGCACAGTACGGGAGGGTGCCGACGGGGTCTCCCAGCGGGGTCGGCACAGTGCGAGAGGGTGCCGACAGGGGTCGCCAGCGGGGTCCACACAGTACGGGAGGGTGCCGACGGGGGTCTCCAGCGGGGTCGGCACAGTACGGGAGGGTGCCGACGGGGGTCTCCAGCGGGGTCGGCACAGTACGGGAGGGTGCCGACGGGGGTCTCCAGCGGGGTCGACACAGTACGGGAGGGTGCCGACGGGGGTCTCCAGCGGGGTCGGCACAGTACGGGAGGGTGCCGACGGGGGTCTCCAGCGGGGTCGACACAGTACGGGAGGGTGCCGACGGGGGTCTCCAGCGGGGTCGACACAGTACGGGAGGGTGCCGACGGGGGTCTCCAGCGGGGTCGACACAGTACGGGAGGGTGCTGATGGGGGTCTCCAGCGGGGTCGACACAGTACGGGAGGGTGCCGACGGGGGTCTCCAGCGGGGTCGACACAGTACGGGAGGGTGCCGACGGGGGTCTCCAGCGGGGTCGACACAGTACGGGAGGGTGCCGACGGGGGTCTCCAGCGGGGTCGACACAGTACGGGAGGGTGCTGATGGGGGTCTCCAGCGGGGTCGACACAGTACGGGAGGGTGCCGACGGGGGTCTCCAGCGGGGTCGACACAGTACGGGAGGGTGCCGACGGGGGTCTCCAGTGGGGTCGACACAGTACGGGAGGGTATAAACTCGCGTCTTCAGCGACGACCCAAAAATGGTAGCAACACATGAATGCAAAATCGTCGCTTCCTCACATGAGTGGGGAGGGTATGACTCAGCGACCCTCATTTCATCCGCTTCTGCATTTGGTCATTCCAGTGCTATCTACTACGAATTGACAATGAACACGAGCACTGCCTTCTGCCTGAGTGTGGCTTGGCCTGCATCCCAGCAGCTCGGGTCTTGTAGCAATGCTACGGCCCTTATCTGACATGGGCTTACAAAGCTTGAATATCAGGCATGCAAAATAACCGAATGTCTACACTGCTAACCAACGCGCAAGGTAAGCGTGTTGATATGATCTTTTCGCGTCATATATGTGCATTTAATATGCTCTGCACAATGTGAACTGTCTCGTGTGATGGCATGGATTTGTTCGCATCACGTGGTCATCACAACTTTGAGGAAAAGATCCAAAACCCCTAAGACTGGTTCAATATGTTGTTTTTTTTCGTGCACATGGCAGTCGTGTCACATACGTGCATGCTTCTGACAATCTGAACGAAAACTTGCGTATCATATAATCGTTACCCATGGTACCATTCATATGGGACCTATGGAAGCCTTATTGTCCAATCTATTTGAAGGTTTTCCCGGAAAGATATCAGAAATTCCGTGTGGAGTATATAAGGATCGCCAGTACATACAAGGGCACCTAGGGGATGGAGAGAATAACGTTCGACTTGGCATCCAGCCAAAGGAAGGCAGAAAGCTTTGATTTGATCTGAACAATAATTTAACGTATGTTTTATGCTATTGTAACCACCTGTGCGATCGTGCCAGCCTGGGCGTTGGGCGTGGCAAGGCTCGTATGTGGCTTTCCCGCCACCTGTATGTGCTCTGGGGCTCTGTCGACAGCGTGACAAGACTCGTCTCTGACCTGCCCGTCACCTGTGTGTCCCATGACGGCTGCCGACAGCGTGACTGGGCTCCAGTCTGACCTGCCCTCCACCTGTGTGTACCCTGGGGCTCTGTCAACAGCGTGACTGAGCCTCACTCTCTGACCTGCCCGCCACCTGTGTGTCCCCTGACGGCTGCCGGCAGCGTGACTGGGCTCGTATCTGACCTGCCCGCCACCTCTATGTGCCCTGGGGGCTGGCTATGGCGGTCGGGAGTGCGTGGTCAGCTGGTGAATGATGGGGTCATTTGAGCAGGCATGCTCTGCAGGTGCTGATGACTCCGAATTTGCACCGATGACTCCGAATTTGCACCGGGCTGGTCCTGTCACATGCTTTCTCCCACCGGTATTGATAGTCCATGGAGCTAGTCTGGTTGTCCTCTGGTCCCTTCGGATGGCACATGTGATATGCATAGCTGCGAGTGTTTTCCATGCTGCTGGAAAACATCGCGTTGGTCGAGGCAGGGTACCGCTAGATAGGGACTCATTGGATGCATATGACATACACATGTGTTTAACTGTGTCTCACAGGCCACCGCCAAGCCTGATCACAGCACGTGAATAAATAAATACAGACAAATAGGAATGCCTTTGTTGGCTTGGGTATTTCCTGTTTCTTTTTCAAACCACTATCAGTCAATAAATCAATCCACAGTGAATGTTTCGGACGTTTCGTCAAGAGATGGATGAGATGCTCTCGGCCGTCATTTCCTCGAGATACTGGAAATGACCAGATGTGGTTCGTTCCAGTGGCCGATATGTGCGCCTATGTGACCATTTGCCACGAGTATGCGGATGGTTGTCTTTGTATTTCTATCGCGATTGTGAGTTCTGGAGGGCAAAAGGTTGGCCGTGTATGCGGACTTCCAACAGATCCATGTCGCGAGCTGTTCATCAGCGCAGTCTAATTGCGATGTAAAAGAACGGGAGAAGGTTGTTGATACCAGGTAAAAACCGTGTCTATATCCAACGACTGCATCCAGTAAGGTTGCCATTTCTCGATAGCGAGTCTCGTCATGAGTTTGAAGCCGACCTTCACGTGGCTTCTGCTCCTTTGGTGTGACCACCGGATTGTCGCAAGCTTAAGAAGTCAACCACCATGCGCACGGCGATGCATAATGGATGAACTGGGGTTCAGTTTGGCAGCGCCAATAATTTCCAGACGTTTCTACTTCGAGCGCCGGAGGTGAGCGGGGTTTCATTTCCACAAGACACCGCCAGGTGACAGCAACATCGGCAACTGATACGATACAATCGTACGGATCTCCATTCAACCTCACGCTTGTCACGAGCACCTTTTTAATAGCACCACCACAGAAAAGACTGTAATACCTCCACACCAGATATCAGGGCATCCAACAAAAAGACATCCGATATGAATCAGTTACCCCTTCGAGACGTACAATGCTTACAATGAGCGGGTATCTCCAAAATATCGTGAAAAAACGGCCACAGAACCATGCGACAATGCTGGAAGAACCAGCCACTCCCTCATAAAAGTTTCATGGCTTCGAAAATGCAAATCAAGCGAATTAGTGATGGCTTTGCCTCTCAATATGTAGTATTCTTCTTAATTGATCGGTCAGTCAGTGCAGACTGTTTTCTCCTCCAATCAAGAGCTGTTGTTATTCGAATATGCCATTAGGCATGGAATCTGATATGCTTTTGGAGAGCTCCCCCATGCTGGCGTGAGCACTCCAAATAACTTTGTATTTTGTCATGGAACTCAATGGTGTGGACATTTATAAATGACATGTCTCCAGTTGTCTTCATGCAGTGCGATCTCCCAATAATTTTGCAGAAGTGATCACCTGTACATGTACAACCCAATCACATGGACATTGAGGGATGTCTAATGTCCAATGTCTAATGGGAAGACATCTGTGAAAATGTCCCCATTAAGGGACGCGACGCGCTGAATTCATTCACTTGGCCGCATTGAGTACCAGAGATCCAATATCTCCAGCCTGGAGGTACGCGATCGCCCGAACCTAAAACGTTCAGGTGATAAATAGCGCAATATATATGTAAAAAGAAAATAACGCAAGATAACGTGTTGTCTGTAGGTTCTAAGTGAAGCGCATTGTCAAGAGCACAGTAGGATTAAAAGGTGAATAGTTAATGGTGTGATATCATTTACGAGCGCTGGGTTTGGCATTACTAGTATGTCCTATTGCAGGGAAAGCATAAAAATGACTTTGTGATAATGGTACTTGTTTCTATACATCATCATTAATTATCGATAATATGATCCCTCAGTGTCGTGCATAGGGATGTTTTGTGCAGAAACAAATGTGTGCGACCACTTTCCATTTGTGATCTTTCCATTGAAAGATTCATTTTCAGTGGAAGTAAGCAAATGTTTGCAGTTTCTGTCAGGTTTGGCGTGACGGCAGCATTTCATTTCGTGTGTCCCGTGATAATTACCTCGCTTTTGCAGCAGTGCTGAAAATTAGTGGAGAATTATCAAATGGATCGTCGGTGCTTTTGTATATTACATGGAATGGCTTAGCCTGGTGAAGTATGTTCGCTCACGTCCAATATTTCCACGGGGTGAGTCGAGCTGATGAGGTACACACACGGTGTCTGATGCAAACTTTATGGGTGCCTTGCAAACCTCAGGGGTGTCTAAGTAACCACAAAGGATATTATTTTCCACCAGTAGAGCTAAACGCTGAAATGTATGTCCAGAATTTGACATGCAGTTTTGTATTTATCTCTATGGTGGTCCGTATAATTGACGTGCTTCATATGAACTTGATATTATCGTTATTCACCATCACGTTTTTCTGATTTTCTCGGATACCAAAAGACATGGTGGGATGTATGAGCGAATCATTTGGGAGACAATCTGGTGAAGGGATATGTCCGTCTCTGCAGTATGCTGAAAATGGGAATTTGTCCCTTAATAATTTGTAGGTGTTCGTTTTTTTCACTCATTTCTCAGTAATCTGACTTGCTTAAAAAGCAAGTTGGTTTCCACGAATTGTACGGATAAGCATGCATAAATTGCTGAATATACCGCTTATGACATTCGTCAGCATTACATCCAGGTAATGAACCGGCACAAGTCATAAACCATTCATATTCAGCAAGGATAGCACCGACATTTCAAAGCACTTTAATAACTGCCGCATAATGATAAGCACGCTTCAATTAGCGATTGGGCATACCGTCAAGTTTGCCCCACAGCCCTGTATTTTCTATTGAAGATAAACTAAAGAAGCGGTTACATTGACATGTGTTTAACTGAACGTAAACCGTAGTAAGGTTTCCGTTCCGAATATGAATCCCGAGACATGTTACGTCACGGAGTAGCTACCAAGCATTCAAAAGTCTGCACGATAACATACGTGATATCATTATACTGTATGATATCACTGTGATATCATACAGTATTCTTCATATAATTACTTCCTTCCATAGACATCACTTCGAACAGCATCGAAATGAGCTACTCCCCACTTGATTCAGTAATGTTATGATGCGGTGATATCGACATCACATGAATTAACTTCATTGGCCAATGATATTGGTCTTCAATGTTGAATTTTTCTTCAAGTTTTAGTATGGCATTTTTGGTCCATGCAGTGAATAATTGGATGGGCAGAGCATAATCAATTACACACAAAACGCGTAACGAGTATCGCCAAGGCAAACAGGTGTCGGGCAACGCCAAGGTAAACAAATCGCGGGTATCGCCAAGGTAAACAGATCACGGGTATCGTCAAGGTAAGCAGGTAACGGGTAGCGCCAAGGTAAGCAGGTAACGGGTAGCGCCAAGGTAAGCAGATGACGGATATCGCTAAGGTAATTGTGACCGCAGCCGATTTGACAAGGAAAGGAGGTAATGAGGGACTAAGTGGCGGTTCGGAATTTCGCCTCAACTCAGAATCATTCAGGATTGACCTGTACGTCTTCATGATGAAATGACATTTGTTCCCATTCACACACTGCCTAACATGTTCAAATGCGAACACATAAACACCAGTTGGTATCATTGGTTCATAAATATATAATATTTGCTTCTGGTCTGTGGCATCGGTTTCATTGTATATGGCGTGTGGCATCTTGTCTTCCGTATCCGGTGACTGGCATGTAGTCACTGATATCTATTTTCTGGTACGTGGTCTCTTATTTGGTCACTGATGCCTATTTTCTGGTAGCTATGTTGGTAGCTGGTAGGTCTTTGGTCTCTGGTATGTGATCATCGTCTCTGGTCTTCCGTTTCTGGTATCTTGCATCTAGTATCTTTAGTCTGATATCTCGTATCTGGTATCTTGTATCTGGTATCTTGTATCTGATATCTTGTATCTGGTATCTTGTATCTGGTATCTTGTATCTGGTATCTTGTATCTGGTATCTTGTATCTGGTATCTGGTTTCTGGTTTCTGGTTTCTGGTTTCTGGTTTCTTGTATCTGGTTTCTTGTATCTGGCTTCTTGTATCTGGTTTCTTGTATCTGGTTTCTTGTATCTGGTTTCTTGTGTCTGGTTTTTGGGATCTGGTTTCTGGGATCTGGTTTCTGGGATTTGGTTTCTGGAATCTGGTTTCTGGGATCTGGTTTCTGGGATCTGGTTTCTGGGATCTGGTTTCTTGGATCTGGTTTCTTGGATCTGGTTTCTGGGATCTGGTTTCTGGGATCTGGTTTCTGGGATCTGGTTTCTGGGATCTGGTTTCTGGGATCTGGTTTCTGGGATCTGGTTTCTGGGATCTGGTTTCTGGGATCTGGTTTCTGGGATCTGGTTTCTGGGATCTGGTTTCTGGGATCTGGTTTCTGGGATCTGGTTTCTGGGATCTGGTTTCTGGACTGGTTTCTGGGATCTGGTTTCTGGGATCTGGTTTCTGGGATCTGGTTTCTGGGATCTGGTTTCTGGGATCTGGTTTCTGGGATCTGGTTTCTGGGATCTGGTTTCTGGGATCTGGTTTCTGGGATCTGGTTTCTGGGATCTGGTTTCTGGGATCTGGTTTCTGGGATCTGGTTTCTGGGATCTGGTTTCTGGGATCTGGTTTCTGGGATCTGGTTTCTGGGATCTGGTTTCTGGGATCTGGTTTCTGGGATCTGGTTTCTGGGATCTGGTTTCTGGGATCTGGTTTCTGGGATCTGGTTTCTGGGATCTGGTTTCTGGGATCTGGTTTCTGGGATCTGGTTTCTGGGATCTGGTTTCTGGGATCTGGTTTCTGGGATCTGGTTTCTGGGATCTGGTTTCTGGGATCTGGTTTCTGGGATCTGGTTTCTGGGATCTGGTTTCTGGGATCTGGTTTCTGGGATCTGGTTTCTGGGATCTGGTTTCTGGGATCTGGTTTCTGGGATCTGGTTTCTGGGATCTGGTTTCTGGGATCTGGTTTCGTGATCTGGTTTCTGTGATCTGGTTTCTGGGATCTGGTTTCTGGGATCTGGTTTCTGGGATCTGGTTTCTGGGATCTGGTTTCTGGGATCTGGTTTCTGGGATCTGGTTTCTGGGATCTGGTTTCTTGGATCTGGTTTCTTGGATCTGGTTTCTGGGATCTGGTTTCTGGGATCTGGTTTCTGGGATCTGGTTTCTGGGATCTGGTTTCTGGGATCTGGTTTCTGGGATCTGGTTTCTGGGATCTGGTTTCTGGGATCTGGTTTCTGGGATCTGGTTTCTGGGATATGGTTTCTGGGATCTGGTTTCTGGGATCTGGTTTCTGGGATCTGGTTTCTGGGATCTGGTATCTGGTATCTGGTATCTGGTATCTGGTTTCCGGTATCTGGTTTCTGGGATCTGGTTTCTAGTTTCTAGCATCTGGTTCCTGGCTCCTGGCATCTGGTTCCCGGTGTAGGATATATGGTGTGCATAGTATGGAATCTTTGGTCTTTGGTCTTTGGCTTCTGATTTCTGATCTCCGGTTTCTGTTCTCTGGTGTTTGAAATCCTTTTTCGACTTTTGGTATGTGATGCTTGGCCTCTGTTCTCTGATTTCCAATTCTTTGGTCCAATACTTTTCATATGATATCTGGCATGGTGTACGCGATCTGTGGTATCTGACCTATAGTCTCTGGTCTCCCCTCGGCTGGAGAGTAGGCGTCCGTGACCCATGGAGAAGACAGCTGGTCCGGCTCGGTCGCGTGCCCTCGGTACTGCGGTAGCGGGCGGCTCGCTCACACTGACCGCTCCTTCACCCCTGACCCGCCAGCCAGATGGGCGTCACTTAACGCTATGATCGATTAAGATTTAGCGGGTCCAAAAAACAATCTTTGGGGCGGCGCGGCACACGACCAGGCGCCAGGGCGCGATCACGCCTCGGTCAGGGGTCACAGAAATCGTAACGCTAAAAGTTCTAAATTGTGATGTGATACCATCGAAGACGACTTGGCCGCTCGTAGATAACACTCATTAGTGAATTGTCGTGAACGGAGCAGCTCGGTGTAGCCGCCCGACCGGGACTGTGTCGTGGACGAGAGGGGTGCTGACCTCGCTGCCCGTGACGGTGTCGGCAACACGACCGGCACAGACAGGAAACGGGGGACGCCTATCGCCCTCCCGTGTCACGACCCGAGCCAGGCTGCCATGCGGTTGCAGGTGCAACGGCAGCCTAAGGTCAACTTATGGTAGGAAATAGGAAATGGAAATGCTTCGCTTGCTCTTTCGATATGATAAGGTAAGGAAGTGGCTGCATTGTTCGGCTTCAAAATGCAGTTCTGTCAGAAGTATCTTTCCCGCACCTGCTCCATTTATATAACTGCCATTTTTGAACTCTTCCCCAATCACCGAAATGTAGAAGGAGCTGATTCGCATGGCATAACCGAAAGACTTCCTTGGCGCTCTTTCGGCAAAGTTGAACCCAATTTCGGATTTGTTCCTGTTTAGTTCAGCCAGGGTTGTTCGCTTTCAGTTCGTTTAGTTGCCATTGACGTACCATGTACTAGTTGTGTAGCAAGTCTTGATCACGTTGGTAATCAGCTTTGCTATGCTTCGGAATCATCGGGCAGTAGTGTTCCCTGAGAAACACGCCAAGAAATAATCACAGCGCACGTAGATTCGACCCGGTGGACCGTGTGCGATCGCATGCTTCCATTTGGCTTCACATGACACTCACAACACTCACAGTGATGCATACACCTACCACAGTGATTATTCTGTGACTGTGATGCAGACGCACCACGCTCAATTCCGTTTGCCATCAGATGTTACTAGACCGTGTCTAGCAGGTCGTTGGTCATTGGCCGTTTGGCAGGTCATTGGTTACAACATTGGTACAATGTCAGCCCTGACCATTTCGAGACAAATGCATTGAGTGACGATTACCGTAGCGAAAATCCAATATAAAAATAGGATGAGAGAGAGAGAGAGAGAGAGAGATAGAGACAGAAAGAGAGAGAGAGAAAGTGAGAAAGAGTGAGAGAGGTAGTGAGGAGAAAGAGGGATGGCGTCGTTGAGGTTGATGAGAAATTTCCTTTTGTAGTACACCTCCGGGGAGGTGGCTACACGTCCCCATACTGTGCCGTGCCGGGCCGTGGAGTGGCTGACGCCGCACGTCCCCGTGCCGTGCCGTGTTGTGGAGTGGCCGACGCCACACGTCCCCGTGCCGTGCCGTGTTGTGGAGTGGCCGACGCCACACGTCCCCGTGATGTGCCGTGTCGTGGAGTGGCCGACGCCACACGTCACAGTGATGTGCCGTGTCGTGGAGTGGCCGGCGCCGCACGTCCCCGTAACGTGCCGTGTCGTGGAGTGGCCGACGCCACACGTCACAGTGATGTGCCGTGTCGTGGAGTGGCCGGCGCCGCACGTCCCCGTAACGTGCCGTGTCGTGGAGTGGTCGGCGCCGCACGTCCCCGTAACGTGCCGTGTCGTGGAGTGACCGGCGCCACACGTCCCCGTAACGTGCCGTGTTGTGGAGTGGTCGGCGCCGCACGTCCCCGTGCATGATTACGCTGCGGACCGCTTGTCGCGTCTCAATGCATTATTAGTTTATCTCGAGCTCCGAGCATTATTGGTAGTCGGGCTTCGGCCAAAGAAATCAGATAAAGCATGATTTATCGAGCTACCAGCTGCGAACGCAGACAGGGGTAGATGAGATGAGATGCAGGCGAAGATGACCCGCTTTAAATCTCTTATCCCGGCCACTTTGATGCGATTTTCTTGATAATCGGATGGTAATGCCAGGTGGCGTTGGTGGGCGTGCCGGAGCGGCGACGGCACCGCGCCAGTTCACGTGGCACGAGCCGTCACACGATGTCGACACGCGCAGCCGGGTCGGCGGCCCGTGGTATCCGGCGTCGGCCAGATCAGCTCGGCCTCGGGTATGGGTGTCAGCATGCGCAGGCGTGCCGGCGCGACGCCATGGGGGAGGCTGATGTCGGCCGGCTGGCGCCCTGGGAGGTCGACAGTGCGTGGCTGACTGCTGCCCCAGTCGGCCAGCGGGGGAGTAATGCCACCGCTGGTCTGATTAAATCGGCGCGTGCGTGTCCGAGGCAGAGGGTGCCGCCACGCGGAAGTTCGGCTGCGCCCAACTGACGAGCCAACTGGCGCCACATGCGAAATTCCAGCATGCAATTTTCAGCTCAGGAGAGGATATTGACTGTCGGCCCGATGAGAGCCAATTCGCGCCAGAAACAAGCGCCTCATTGACACCCATTGCGAACACCCATACCGAAACTGCCGAAAATCAGGGCGCGATATCCTCCACAACACCCACACCATGGTGCAGAATACCCCCCCCTCCCCCTCCAGAGCATCCACATCACATATCACATGAGGACTCCATATTGACCTAATATAACCATTCGTGCCTCATTACCGGCGAATATGCAAATATAAGGTATGTTTCGGACTCTCTATGGCCAGAGCTTTTAAACTTTGCTTTGCATTTATCCAATCATGCATAAATTTGCAGGCAGAGGGGAAGTAGCTTTCAATAGCCCCCTCCCCCCGTTCCGGTGAAGGTGATTTGTTGACCGGTCAGTCGAGGGTAAATATGCTTCAATGTTGGCTATTTTGGCGGATGATTGGCAAACGTTCAACTCAAGATGAGTTTTTCATTTAAATCTAATTGAATCGTCTGCATTGGTGAGGTAGTGTTAATGGCCCACTTGGTTACCCACTTGGTTACCGTGTGAACAACACGTCTACCCCAACCTTAATAGGTTATGGCGGGGTGTGAGAAATTGCTCTGGTCCACGGCGCCGGTGCAGCTCATGTAGATGATATTGCCACGCGCATGTACCAGGTGTTGCGGCCATTATCCGGCTGATTTATTAGTTCACCTTTTAGCATTGCAGAACGCGGTGATTATATAGTTCCTTTGTCTCTCAGTCTTCTGCGTCGTTAGCATGGCAAACAGCCTTTGGGTCGTGCAGATATATTTGTGTAGCGGTTTTGCGGTAACCTCATTCATTTTGTCTTGGCTTCGGTGGGTGGGTGATCTTCGGGGTCTCATCTAACAAGATTTGACTGGAGAGGGTGGGTGTGCCACTATTGACTAATGGAGCTAAATAGAAGTCTATTGAGCTCCCCATCCAGTAGAGACTTTGCTGGGGGAAGCTTATGAGTGGGCGAGGGGCACGGCTCGCTCTAACATGTTGGAGTAGATTCTGGTAACTTCCTAAGATGGCAGACGGTGGTGGTATGCTCACAAACTCCGCGCCGCTGTCCGGATCATGGCTTCACGTGAGAATGTCGAACTGTCGGAACAATTGCAGACGTTTCATCTTGGGGTCGTGAGCAGTCAATTCTCACAGCTTTGTTTGAGTCATTTGCGTCTCGGTGACCACCAGATATGTGAGGTGTTGGGTCTGATGGGCCTGGCCTTCGGCATTCAGTGGCTACCAGAAATGTGTGGTGTTGGGTCTGATCAGCGTGGCCTTCGGCCTTCGGTGGCCAACAGATATGTACAGTGTTTGGTCTGATCAGCGTGGCCTTCGGCCTTCGGTAACCATTAGATATGTGTGGTGTTGGGTCTGATCCGCGCGGCCTTTGGCCTTCGGTGGCCAACAGATGTGTGCGGTGTTGGTCCTGATTGACATGGCCTTTGCGTCATCACCTCAACATCATCCTGTGCAGCACTTGTTGTAGTAGCCAGCGTCATCCTCTGTACGTTATCAACGAGTCGACCGGCCCCAACTGGACACGTCAGCTACACAAGTGACGTTTAAAAGTTCGACTACGTGCATCAATCGCGACGTCGATGTACATCCGTATTCTGTTTTCCAGCATGTTTGCTGTGGCCCTGGGCTCCACTGCTGTTTAGCTTTCGTCAGCCGCCTACATTTCCAGCGGGACAGAAGGCGGTGATCCGCGGGATTGCAGGCTTCGGATCGGCTCAGATATGCTCCGTTCGTGATCATGTCTAAGACAGAACTGCCCTTTGCACCTTATCATGATTCCATGCTGAAGAAATGTTTGAAGGTACCTGATGACGGATCCAAAATTTGACTCCGGTGTTGCCGCTATGGCGGCGTAATAGGATTTGAAGGAAACGGTGGCAGGCTTAATCACCCATGCGGCTTCCCGCAATACAAACGACCGCCTTTTTACACCAAGCTCACCAGTTGTCTTAAGCGAACGTCAACACCTTGCCCTCTACGTTTCAATCACTTTCCTCAACAAAAACGACGCCAACCAGTGCGCCTTGGATTCTGTCTAGACGTCCGACCAACAGAGAAGGAGCAAAACAAAAACCCCCGCCACGGAGCTGCCTATCTAGCTTAATAGGACTTGGATGACTTCAAAATGACCTTGAGACGGATCACAACTACTCGTCCTCACAGCATGCTGACAAGTCGACTTATTTTACTATTACAAACTATTACAAACGCATTCAGGTTCAATCAAAAACAACATATGAAATACACGCAAGAACAACATCCGAAAATCTGCGGTTGCTGGAGTGCTGCAGAAGCTGTGGCCACGCGGTAACGCGTCCATGCAAAGCCGCGGCCGTCTCAGTGGCTTCCAAGTATCGGATGACAAAGCCGGCCTCCGATCGGCATACGGGTCGGCTGCCTCGTGTCCGCTACCGGCCACATGTATAACATTGTGCAGTTGCACTGTGCAGTTCACTGTGCACTTGGCATGTGCACTGCGGGCAGAGGAGCACATTCCAGGCTGGAGCGCGGGCCGAGCTATGCATATGGTATGCCGAGTCGCCGCTGCAGCAGGCGCTCGAGCTGCGCTGCGTGACGAGCTGAAACGTCGAGATTTGGTCTCAATCGCGTCGTCGGCGGCCTCTGGCGGCCACATCAGGCCATCACCAAGGTCAGAGCCGGCCGGCACAAACTCGACCGGCCCGGCGCGATCCTAATCGGGTGGGGGCGTAGTGGCGCTACCCGCTGCCACTGTGCGGCCGAGATTAGGACTCTGGGGCCGCACTTCCCGAGCCGACGGTAGTTCACCAGATCTACGAGATGCCGGGCCCACTAATGTCGGCTTATGCTGAGTGCAGACGGTGCTTTTCTACGCATCCTCTCCATTCATT
The DNA here is from genome assembly GCA_034440575.1 of Imbricaverruca yamaguchii. Taxonomy (NCBI): domain Eukaryota; kingdom Metazoa; phylum Arthropoda; class Thecostraca; family Neoverrucidae; genus Imbricaverruca; species Imbricaverruca yamaguchii. Next base: position 1,938,248 of record JAOTOL010001637.1, on the reverse strand, counting down.
CAGTCTTGCTTGTGTCGGACCTGTGAGACCTGCCGGACCCGTCAGATCTATCGTACCGGCTAATGTGGATGACCTGGCGTGGGGGGGGGGGGGAGTAGTCTAGGGGTAAGTTGTCCGTCTCACAATCGACAGATTGTGGGTTCGAGCCTCACCTGTGGCTACTTTTCGCCCGCGACCAATCGGCGTGAGAGATTGGCGACACTACATGACTCAAAGGTCGCCGTGCCGTGAAACTAGTAATCACCGATGACCAGGCGGGCATGGTGGAAACCCACAAGGCTCGCAATACTGCCCACAGTGTTCAGTGCACAGTGTTTATGTTATCCACGTGACCACTGATTTAGGGTGTTTAATCAACACTTGGGCTTGCAGAGTCTGCAATCTCCTCGTGGCGCTCGGTACCGAAGCGCAAAATAATTCAGACAGAAATATCTGTATAGTCGTCCGTACCTATCCCATTATCTCCCCTGATTACCATCGTAAGTTATCAGCGAAATATGCGCGCGCCACAGCAGCCGGCGTGACCGCACTGGTACGACCTCGCTGAAATACAGAGCATGAAGTTTTGTTTATCGCCGCGCATAAAGTAGCGAGGGATATAAACGAATCGAAGACGGTGTTATTCGACTGCAGTCTTGATTGCACCGTCGAATGTCTTTTGCCGAGTGCACTGCAGAGTTGCGAGCGTAATTAAGCTCTTTTATTGGCGTCGTACTGTGCCGGGTGGGCTGGCGACACAGAGGGGGGACAGTGGCCCGGAGAGCGGCCGCGCGCGCACGCCAGCTCGCCGGCCTATTCAAATAGGGCGGTCGGCCTGGACGGCCGGCGTCCGCGGGCGCATTCCGAGTGTGTTCGAGATACGCCAGCATGTCATGATTTACATTTATCGGCCGGTCTGCAGGGCCGCACCGGCCGTGTTCGTGGCCGAGCCTGCAGAGCGGACCGCGCCGACGGCCGCTGATTTATTATTCCATCACATAAATCTGCATCGACACGACGACTCGAGCGGGGGCACGTCGGTGCGCGGGGCCGCCCGCCGCCCGACCGATGTCTCGAGCGAGCTGCAGGCGCGGCGTCAGCTGCCGACGCGCCCACCGCACTCAAGGCGCTCCGAAAACTGACTCGGGTGCTCCCGGTCACAGACCCGGGTGCCCCCGGTCACGGGCTCGGATGTTCTCGGTCACAGGTTCGGGTGCTCCTAGTCACGGGCTCGGGTGCTCTCGGTCACAGGTTCTGGTGCTCCCAGTTACGGGCTCGGGTGCTCCCAGTCACGGGCTCGGGTGCTCCCGGTCACGGGCTCAGGTGCCCCCAGTCACGGGCTCGGGTTCTATCGGTCACGGGCTCGGGTGCCCCCGATCACAGGTTCGGGTGCCCCCGGTCACAGATTCTGGTGCTCCTGGTCACGGGCTCGGGTGCTATCGGTCTCATGTTGTGCTCCAACTGTTTTTTTTTCCTGATTGCAGTCCAAGTTGTGCAGACTGGCCATGAGAACTATCGCTGAACTGCAAGGACGTGCTCCAGGCGTGTATGTGTGTGTGTGTGTGTGGTCGAAAGTGTGGGAAGTGTGAGTATGGCTCGTGATGACTCAGAACGTCTGCGGAAGACATCCCGTCGCATACATCAATTTGAAAGTTCATCGGCTCACCCTGGGAGTCTGTGTGGGGGACAAAGTATCAAAGACAAATTTCACTATGTTTCATTAATGACGTGATGCATTGCTATGCTCAAAACCCAGTGTTTTTGAAAAGTAAATCCTGGAAGTCACCGATGAACCCAGAAAATGCGGGATTTCAATGAAAACTGTTCACTTCTCACCAGGTTGTGAGAGGGAGCGGGTTGGGGGATAATCAAATGATCATGCATGTTGAGAAAGAATAAATATTCAAAGGAATTCACCACAGCACGGATCCACCGGAACGCAATCCGTCCGAGGATCCGTCAAGAGTCCAGCATGCTAGCAAGCCGCACTCGATAGTGGCCTCACTCCGGTGCGACCCCTGCCAGTTGTGAATCAACTGGGCACAGTTCTGCCCGAGCCCATTAGCCAGCCGGCCGGGCGGTGCGCCAGCCGCTCGTGCCCGCTCCTGTGCTCTCCAGTGGCGTGCCGCCGGCGGCGGTGGGTACCACAAGCCGAGCCCAGCCCACCGTCCTGCAGCTCGGCCGCCCGCTGAGACTGCGACGCGGCCGGCGGCGACAGGAGAGTAACACCGGCCGAGTCGGCGCCAGGCGTCGCTAGAGGCGACCACAGCTCACCGGGCGGCGACCACAGCTCACCGGGCGGCGACCACAGCTCACCGGGCGGCGACCACAGCTCACCGGGCGGCGACCACAGCTCACCGGGCGGCGACCACAGCTCACCGGGCGGCGGCCACAGGTCACCGGGCGGCGACCACAGCTCACCGGGCGGCGACCGCAGCTCACCGGGCTGCGACCACAGCTCACCGGGCGGCGACCACAGCTCACCGGGCGGCGACCACAGCTCACCGGGCGGCGACCACACCGGGCGGCGCCTCACCGGCGGCGACCACAGCTCACCGGGCGGCGACCACAGCTCACCGGGCGGCGACCACAGCTCACCGGGCGGCGACCACAGCTCACCGGGCGGCGACCACAGCTCACCGGGCGGCGAGCAGAGACTCACCGGGCGGCGACCACAGGTCACCGGGCGGCGACCACAGGTCACCGGGCGGCGACCACAGCTCACCGGGCGGCGAGCACAGCTCACCGGGCGGCGACAACGGGGCGACCACAGCTCACCGGGCGGCGACCGGGCGGCGACCACAGTCACCGGGCGGCGACAACCCGACGGCGGCGGCTCACCGGGCGGCGACCACAGCTCACCGGGCGGCGACCACAGCTCACCGGGCGGCGAGCAGAGACTCACCGGGCGGCGACCACAGGTCACCGGGCGGCGAGCAGAGGCGCGCCGCGCAGCTCATGTCACTGTTAGAGCGGCGTAGCCATTGTAGCCGGGCAATTAGCACTGATAACCCGAGGTGGGATCAGCAAAGTAGCACCGATAATCCGAGGTTGGATCAGTGGCAAAGTAGCACTGATAACCAGAGGTGGGATCAGGGGCGAAGTAACACTGATAACCCGAAGTGAGATCAGTGGCAAGGTAGCACTGATAAGCCGAGGTGGGATCGCTGGCAAAGCTGGTGCTGGCGTCCTTGGTACGGATCGTGCTGGGATCAGTGGTAAAGCTACTGCTGGGGTCAGCATCACAGGCCATCCTGGGGCCAGCTGTACAAGCTGCACTGGGGTTTTCATCACAGTCCGTGCTGGATCAGTGGCACAGAGGGTACCGACATCAGTGGTACAGCTTGTGCTGGAATCATTGGTACAGCTCGTGTTGTGTCAGTGGTACAGCTCGTGCTTGGATCGGTGGTACAGCTCGCGTTGTGTCAGTGGTTCAACCCGTGCTGTGTCAGTGGTACATCCCGTGCTGTTTTCAGTGGTACAGTGCTGGGGTCAGTGGTACAGCTCGTCCTGTGTTGGTGGTACAACTCGTGCTGTGTCAGTGGTAGAGCTCTCCAGCGAGGAGACGGCGCGGGCGGCGGCAGCAGCGGCGCCTTATCTGCACGTAAGCCGCCAACCTGCCCGGCGCTAATGCGCTATTGGGTGGCCACCGGCGATGAGGCTAATTATTTATTCGGCCGTGCCGTAACGACGCTGCATTAGAATACGATCTCTGAAGGCCACGTCGGTGACTGTCGCCGGCTTCATGTGTCACGGCGCCGTTCTGCCACGCGGTGTGCCGGCCCGGGTGGGGCCCACCGCGCCACCGTTATAAATGGCCCGCCCGTGCAACTCTCACATTGCATTTGTGTTGGGCTGCCGGCTGGAGGGGTCGGCGTACGTCAATCACCGGCTGCCCTGGTACCCCCCCCCCTCCCTCCAACCGCGGTGGATGGGGTGGGCGGCGGACTGCGTCACCCTCGCCATCAGTGTGTCATCGGCTGGTCCGTCCGAATCTGTCATCGGCCGCGGTGTCTGTCATATCAGGGCTGGGCATCAGCGGCGAGCGCGCCGGTCGCCAGAGACGGGGGCGGGTCGGCGGGTTACAAGGCTGCCAGTGGGCCTACACGGCCGCCGGTGCACTCGGCGAGCAGTCGAGACGACCGCTCGCCGCTATCGTCGCACTCATCTGCCAACTGCCGCTCGGACAGAACATGCCATATTTTTATCATGTGAAGTCTTGTCAGGGGCCCTCAGACGCGCCTCAAGAGTCTAAGTCTCTCTAAGTGACTCAAGAGTCCATCTGAGCCAAAGGCCAAACCACTCGTTATACCCATTGGCCTTTGCCACCACGGGAATACTTGTTGAGACACTCGTGACAGTGTAAGCCCACCTGTGTGTGGAAGCTCGCCAACAAGGTTGATGCTGTAAATCACGGAGCGGATGCTAAAAACAAAGCTGTGCTGCAAAGCGCGCGAAACAATGCAAAGTTGCGGTCGATTTTTCACTTATATATTTTGATGTTTCAACCACAATACCTGTAGTACTGTAGTGCCCAGCCGGATCAACGCAGATACTGACCGCTTTTGCTTCTTACTTACTTCTTTCTTACTATAATCACATTTAACGACTTTTTACATATATGTTCGATCAATCTCTTAGACCATCAATAGTTGATATTCCATTCCGTACAACAAAATTGCACTCCCACTCACAGACACACGCAAACACGGACACCCACCCACACACACACACACACACACACACACACACACACACACACACACACACACACACACACACACACACACACACACACACACACACACACACATACACATACACACGCAATTCAGATCAACAACAGTAGGCATCAAAGCTACAGCAACCGAAAAGGGCATCCACCGTTGCATATGCACGGATAAATTGCAATGGGCGTCAGGAAGTTGGAGATGATATTTTCCCCTTTTCCAAAAATATTCTGGAGGCCATCGGTAATAAGAAGTATCCTAATCATTGTTCTATATATATATTTGAAACCTTATGCATGCACAATATCAAATGACAGATTGTATTATATAAGGTGTATTTTGCAGTCACAAATTAAAAAGGTGATTCTCGCGCGCTTTACACGTATTTTCCAAGGACTGTCCCACACATTCGTGGTAATTAAGCTAAGGATACTGTCTGATAAGTTGGTATGGTTAATGCACCAACAGCGTATTTCAATGTGTCTTAAGCAAGATCAGATTTCGCTGTACTTGGCACTAATACGACAAAGCAGTCTTCCGAATGGTGTTGTCAAATCTGATGGGTCTTGTAGCAGTTAGTTCCAGAATACGTGTATTTATGTAAGTTGATTGCAACGTGTTGATTTGAAGAATATTACAGGGGATGAGTATTAATATGATTGCAGGAGACCGCTTCCCCACCAGAACTTTGACAAAATAGTCAAGTACCAACATGACCACCCGTTATCTAAAGCATGCCAGAACGTATTTCTGTTGTCTCAAGTTGTCTTATAGAATTATAGTTATCTGCTCAGAGGGTGCATGTTCTGTGATTAGCGGACAGAGCGTACCATTAATAGAGAACTGCGTTTTTCTGGACACTCGACCAGTAATCTGTAGAGTAACAAGATGAGGAGAAGTAACCTTGTTATGTGTGAGGTATCCATAAATTAGCATTGGATCTAGATCCTTGTTGTTATGAATTTGACAACATAGACAAAGGCATCTTCAATCATTACAGTTTCATATTGCAGACGAATGTGTTTGAATAGTACGGCATCATATTATTAGTAAGCACACAGTGCAATATCATCCGACGAGAAAGTAGCATCTTCATTTGTTACACCACAAACATAACTCGACATCAGAGCTCTGCGACCGCTCTTGATCAGTTACCGCCAGCATTAGCACATGACATGACATGACGTCTGCCTGCCGATGACGTGGTGTTGTCGCGTCATCGGCCGGCCAGCAGCGGTCCATCAGAAGGCACCACATGTTCCACTCGGTGTCAGGTCAGCGCGAGCCGACAGTCGGCGGTGACCTGTACTGTGGCGCCACCACACGGACTGACGTCATCAACCGACCGACACCCTCCGCAGTGTGACGTCACTCGCTCGACACCTTCGACAGAGTCGTCGGATTTCAGGAGTTAAATGCTTCGGTTTATGCGGTCGGCAAACAAGCAGATTACAAACCGTTCAGGCTGCCAGACGAACTGATTGGAAGAAGGTATATCAGAACACCATTGTTTCAAAACCCCGAAATCCTTATTGCCCACCCAAAATCTCTTCAATAATTGAAATCTACGAGTTCCTCGAAACTCAGAAATTACGAAAAATGGTTTTGTTATGGGTGAATTCAGAACTCGGCGTCGCAGAAATAGAACTATTTAAAACCTCTGTTTCAAAATAAAATATTGAAATCACCGTGAATTTTAAGTGTCGCAAGCTCAACACCCCGAAATCAGCTGACTTTGGACCGTAGTACGATGCTAAATGCGCCTTGACGCTCATAGAATATCGTGCAAGCGGGCATGGGCATCGTCAAGGTGGAGGATGAGTGTGTGTGCTCGTCCCAAACGTGAGCATCGCCACGGCGGAGGATTATGGACGTGTCCCGGCCCCAAACGTGAGCATTGCCACTGTGGAGGATGGGGACGTGTCCTTGCCCCAAGCGTGAGCATTGCCACTGTGGAGGATGGGGACGTGACTCCGCCCCAAGCGTGAGCACTGCCACAGTGAAGGATGGGGACGTGTCCCTGCCCCAAGCGTGAGCACTGCCACGGTGGGGGGCCCCCAAATAGTAGGATGGGGACGTGACTCCGCCCCAAGCGTGAGCACTGCCACAGTGAAGGATGGGGACGTGTCCCTGCCCCAAGCGTGAGCACTGCCACGGTGGAGGATGGGGACGTATCCCGGCCCCAAATGTGAGCACTGCCACGGTGGAGGATGGGGATGTGTCCCGGCCCCAAACGTGAGCACTGCCACGGTGGAGGATGGGGACGTATCCCGGCCCCAAACGTGAGCACTGCCACGGTGGAGGATGGGGGACGCGACTTCGCTCCAAACGGGCATGGCATCGCCGCGGTGGAGGATGTTCACGCCCGTGTTCACACGTGAAACCGTCCCCACGGGTCTCACGATAGAGTCATAATCTGCGCATAGCCCTACCAGCGCTGGCTGGCATGGTGGCTCCGCACGTAGCAGCGTTATTGGAGGCCTTTACCATTCTGCCCATGCGCCGAGCTCTGGTGCAGTGTCGATAACTTGGCAACTTCCCTGGACAATCTTCGAAAACCCATCCTGCAGTGAATTCGAGAACTTTTTGAATCTTGGTCGAATAAACATTCTCGTGGGATTTTCAGAATCGACACAATGATATCTCGGAGATCATGCAGAGTCCTCATGGAGTTGTCGGAACACCCTGTGCCATCTTTGTCAAACACCTTGCCTAAATAATCTCCAAACGTATTGTTCGTGGAATTGCGTGCGTGTGAACTGACCATTGCCCCTGAATTTCTAATCGATTATTCGAGTAAATTAGGAAGATGCGAAGCGAAATTTTCAGATTAGAGGGGGTAAAGGAGCTCTCCAGAATGAGAGTGGTGAGTTTGCAGTTTTAACTGCCCTAATCGATCAAGGATAGTACTTGTGCCAAAAAATGTGGCTGGGAAATCTCTGACCGAACTGGCCTGATATTAACAGGAATCAAATTAGCAATACCATTGGTTCCCAACGTCGTACAAATAGTTCGCTGCGAGACTGGTGTTGGTGTTACGTCGAACACGGCAACAGGGTCGCACACATTTCGACGGTGCTCAGATCTGAGACGCGCTGGTCTCATTCAACGATCGGGAATTCTGCAAACCTCGTGCAATTTCCCGCGAACGAGCCTGTCGAAGAGTGGTTTCCTTGAGGCCAGAAGCAGTCCAGCCCAGTATGAGGTGCCCACACATTCAATATAAGCCAAACGATTGGCATGATTCGTTGTAGCCAGCTTGCTGATAATCCAAATGAGCATAATATTAATATATTATAAATTTCAATCGATGTCCAATCTCCACGGCACAGGTGTATTTTCATTATCCTTCGAGTGACATAAATATCAGAAGTTAGGGACAGCAATTGCATATTCAAGCACCTGCTTTGGCCAATAAAATATTATCCATGATGGTTCAAAAGCCATCAGTATGCGAGATGGCGGTTTGATGGAGGCATAGTGGCAAATCTGAGTGCATACCTCTGGTTATAATCACAAAAAGTACTACCCATGACCATCGCTATGACATCATCATGCAACATTTCATGCTGAGCTGGAGCAACCTCAGTTGCCATGAAGAACCACCCGTATTCGCTTGGTTGCAACATAACATTTCCCTGGGTATTCCAGTTAGCCATGACCAAATCGGAGAGGGAAGAGTTCCATCCCCGTTGCAGGCCAAAAATATGGTAAGTTCCTCACTCAATTACAAGTATATGGCCTAGCCAACCGCATACTACACAAATTGGCTTCAATAACGCACCACCAACCTTGGTCCATGAAGTGCACATGCATGTTGGATGCAATGACGACATAGATGCAGTTGTTGAATAGCACAAAAGGCTCGAAAGAAAGGCAGTTGTGGCGTTTTTCAAACTAATCGGGCAATAGAACTGTGCGTAACTTGGCAAAACGCGCTGACGGTGGCCGAGCACAGGAAAAGGTAATAAAAGTTTTATATTATTTTCCATAAATGTGACGGCTATACTGTACAATTATCTATTGTGATGAAGGATGACTACTTGGAACGCCTGACAAAAGCAGCACGTGTTTCGCATTGCACTGTGAGCCACACGCCTACTACCATGCTGTCCATTCATCATCTAACTATTCTCATGCAATCGAATTCCTGATGTATTTATTATATAGTCACATATACACACCGCCATGATTACGAGTGACGCCAAAGCCCGAGAGAGCCTTCTCTCATAAATATGGTACACATGCTCATCTGAAGCTCAATCCGGCCAGGACCGAACATACCGCCACACATTTTAAGCCGGCATGACGTGTTTTTTGCTAGTGTTTCACGTTATAATGTCTTTACCCACCATCAGATGTGTTCTGTACATTCTTATTTAACCGATTTATTAATCCAAACCTTGTTCATGAAGTGCTCTAAAACTTCCTTCTCAGAGTTCCACCACGGCATTTCAGCTCACGGGGAATATCAACTGCGTTCCACCCTGTAACTTCCTTTTTCACTCACCGTCAGATCTACTGCTTTCATTTTGAGGTTCAGCAACTTTCATCACAATATTCCTTTTCAAGCACTCTCAGTCTTTATTCAAAGCATGAGTTTGGGCGGCATTCTGTGTACTTGTCACATCCTCACATCCTTGTCACATCCTCACATCCCGGCCGGCTCCTGCCATACGGTCCAGTGGCACAGGCTTGGTTTGCGCTCCGGCCTCTCGAATTCAGCTGCAGGCAGACATGGCGCTTTTTGTTTCTGCCTCCGATAATGCAGTTCGGAAAGTGCATCGCATCCGAAATCACTTCAGCCCAGCATGCGTGTTCAAAGGCGCCCGACTGTATGAACACTGAATACTATGACTCATATTGGAGATTTGATGCACTGTGTTTTCAGCACTTGTCCTCATTCGTCCAGTGCCCTTCCAGGCGCATGCTACCAGCATCATTTCCACAGCTGGGGCGAAGTGTATGACGGCTGAACTAAAACCACCAATGAAGATGAGCTCAACTCGCGAGCCGGCCTAGTGGTGGTCGCTGATGATGGCGTGAATGCTGGCCTCCCGTCGCTGCAGATTGGCTGTATGGAGCGCACCCACTCCAGCTCACACCCTGCATGCGAGGGAGCCGCCTCCGCTGATTTCGTCCAGCTGCCTGCTATCGACTCCCTGTGCCCGCCTTTATCCAGCAAGCTCACGTGCGACCTCACGTCATACCAGACACCAGCGTCCCACGCGAACTCCCAGCGTCTGCACTGCCATTGACCACCAGCAGTGATTATATTGTGTAACGCTGTCAGTCACGAACAGACATTTGTGATGGCTAGAATGCTGCATGGTTGTTACTGCTTGCACACGCAAATATAATAACACGAAGCAGGATGGCTACTTATAGGGACCAGTCTGCATTATCCTCGTCCGTAAAAAACAGCAGCTGTTTGCATTCTGCAACAACAGCTGTTTTGCATTCGCTCAGGTGACCACCCAAGCAAGATTACCGATTAGTATAAGGACTTGGCCACCTCTACGTGCTGCAGTGATACGTACCAGCACAACAGCCTGTTCATTCCGGAAGAGTGCTTCCATGAGGGGAATTAATGTTACGGCAGCTATGTCTAACGTGCTTGCACGGAACCACTGATAATTGTGCAGTTGCTCGAGCAGTCAAGCTATTCGTACGCTCATTCATCCACAGGTAGTTCTGAGACCCGGCCAATGCGGCGTACCAGGTGTATTATTGGAAGTTCGCTACAAGTATACAAGTATGGCGCCGAAAGAGTACATTTTTGGTCATATCTTAGGTGCTTTTTTACCGCAATAGGTAAAACGGACATAGATGAACCGAATAAAAAAAATACAGTACTAACCTCACACACAACCCTCTGTAACGGCATGTTGCTAATAACCACTACCAACAACTAACAAGCGACAGCCGGCGTGTTAGACGATGTGGACAATTACCTCCTTGTCCGCATGGTAAAGATTCCTCGGCGTTCTTCGACAAGAGTAAAATAATGCCGACACCCTGGCAAAATAAACTTTCTCGTCAACCCTGCTCCAGCACAACTACAGATTAGCCTGCGGAGGAGTAAGGTAAGCTGAAACTATGAACATTCCGTGGTTGTCCCCCCACCCCACCCATTCCGCCTTCAGCACATTAATATATCATGCAGTGCGGCGTAAGACCCCTTCAACGTCATTGCACACTTGCTTTAAACTTGTTTGCAAAACCCATTCACCTTAAAGACGGCGCAAACGGTCTCTATGACCTTTAAGCTAGTACCCCCGCACCGCAATATTTGTACTTCAGATAAACAAGTTGTATATCATCCGTTATTGCTTTGACGAAACAAATCTGTGTCAGCATCGTTGCCTAGAACTTCATGAGTTGTGGCATCTGAGTGATATTCTCCATGCATTTCCGAGCACACAATCTGATACAAAAGAATACTGTGTGCAATTTAATACCTGAGGAAGGTATATTATTCGGGAGTCTATCACATTTGTAATGTTATTAAACAGTTAATGATGTCTTGTAATTAAATGAGCCCGTTTATGTGGGAACTATTACTTTTTTTGCAGTTCTGGTATTTTCTGTAATGTTCATACCTGGAAAATAACTCAAAATTACGATTTTCTTGGCCATTGAAACAAAATGGTATGCATGTGACTTCATCGCTACTGTGCTTAGCACCAAATTTCCGATAATGAAATTCGCAATAGCTTTTATATGGCATAATTATGGCGGTCCGGGATTAACGGACCAAGGAATTTGCGCCCGGAATTAACATCTTAATTGTTGCATATCCTATAACAAAAGTGATGTACTAAAATGCTGTATATATATGTATATATATATACATATATATATATATATATATATATATATATATATATATATATATATATATATATATATATATATATATATATATATATATATATATATATACATATATATATATATACATATATATATATATACATATATATGTGTGTGTGTCAAGAATACTACAGCATAATTCATACTATATGGTGATTCAACATTTTACATGACGCACGGTGGGCTTCATTTTAAAAATGAAGAAAGCGGTTTTGTAGTTCTTTCCATTTCATGGAATGTTAAGCCTTGTTTTCGTCGGAACCTAGCGCAGCAACCAGAGAACAGTCCTCGTGCTTGCCTAAATTAAGAATGTATGTTAATGATGTAATTTCCGTTTACTCATGTCGTGATGAATAGCATTAATCTGAATATCAGGACCCGCAATTGCAATTATCGCAATTATGCTTGCAATTATCGCAAGGTGCTAGGGACAGGTTGGCTATGAATTTGGCACGAATAGTAATGGTATCATTAGGTATACCACCCAGGCTGTATGCACCTGTTGTTGATATCAGGACTGAAACATCAGCCTTTCTGGTCATAGATACAACTTGATTGATCGCTTTCCCTGCTATTTTCAACGGCCAGTGGAGATCCTCGAGCTATTGCTGATCGTGCTCGATAAGCCTGATGCTGTCATACTGACTTGGCCTATTGCTCCTAGAAGAGCTTGCTGTGGCTGATGCTGGACTGATGCTGGGCATGCAGTTGATGATGTCGAATGTCAAGTGGCTCCGTGCCAACACAAACTACAGTAAACTGATCACCACTGTTCCCAAAAATAGTATATCCAGTGCAGCCCTGGCTCCTGTGCTGGCCGAGGCTCGTGATCCTCTTTGGTGTGGTAACCGGGCACTGGCGCGGGGAATCAAGGCCTCCTGTCGGTACCTGAGCCTCTTTGGTGTGGTAACCGGGCACTGGCGCGGGGAATCAAGGCCTCCTGTCGGTACCTGAGCCTCTTTAGTGTGGTAGCCGAACACTGGCGCGGGGAATCAAGGCCTCCTGTCGGTACCTGAGCCTCTTTGGTGTGGTAGCCGAACACTGGCGCGGGGAATCAAGGCCTCCTGTCGGTACCTGAGCCTCTTTGGTGTGGTAACCGGGCACTGGCGCGGGGAATCAAGGCCTCCTGTCGGTACCTGAGCCTCTTTGGTGTGGTAACCGGGCACTGGCGCGGGGAATCAAGGCCTCCTGTCGGTACCTGAGCCTCTTTGGTGTGGTAGCCGAACACTGGCGCGGGGAATCAAGGCCTCCTGTCGGTACCTGAACCCTTTGGTGCCTTTGGTAACCGGGCACTGGCGCGGGGAATCAAGGCCTCCTGTCGGTACCTGAGCCTCTTTGGTGTGGTAACCGGGCACTGGCGCGGGGAATCAAGGCCTCCTGTCGGTACCTGAACCTCTTTGGTCTGGCACCCGAACACTGGCGCGGGGAATCAAGGCCTCCTGTCGGTACCTGAGCCTCTTTGGTGTGGTAGCCGAACACTGGCGCGGGGAATCAAGGCCTCCTGTCGGTACGACAAGATGACTCAGTATATCTGCTGCGGAAGGGATCCATGAGGGGTGGCCTCCCTCGCACTTGCCAATGGCAGACGGCGACCAGAGCGCAGACATACGGCGACAGAGCGCCTTTATAAATTTTCCGTTTTTGTTGTGAGCGCTACGTTTTTGTCGAGTGCGCTCTGTGCGCCTGTCAATTTCAGGTGACAAGTTTTTCTGATTTTGACGGATTGGCGGCCCGCCGTTGACGCCGCCGGGAATACCAATGGTGGGGCGGCGTAGGGCGGCTCGTTAGAGCGGCTCGGCCGACGAGCCGAGCACTGGCGCCGCTGCCGCGCCATTGTTGTCGACGATGCTATCGCCCGCTGACACTGGACGGCCGGCGAATAAAAAATGATACACGCTGCTCTAATAAGATCACCCGCGCGATGGCGCAGCAGGAAAAAAATGTCGCATCGGGTAGCTGGATATTGGCTGAAATAATTGGTCACTCCGTTTGCGCCCGAGCAGGTTCTTCTGGGGTGTGGCGAGGTTTTTGTCGGTAGTAGTACATGACATTATGGAGACGTTTATTGAATGGCCATCAAAGCACCAGGATTGCATTGTCGCGCATCTCATTTCGTAGTTAATAGGCACGTGCTTGAGTACATAAATTTGAATGTGAAAATGTTAATAGGGAGTTGTAATTTATGGAAAACATTAAAATGCACTCATAGGTGAACAAGGACAACACAATTCTTCGGAGAAACCGTTGAGGAGGCCTATATGGCAATGTTTTCAAGAAATATATATATATATATATATATATATATATATATATATATATATATATATATATATATATGACACAATTATATTGCATGTACCCGGCTGTATACAGCTGCTGGAAAAAGAGCAATGGACGTGAGCGAAATTCGCTGCCTCGCCACTCCAGTGGGCATACGAGTATGGTTGTTATGGCAGGGTTCAAGTTTAGGGGCTCATCGACTGCATCGGGCATGCAACGTTATGGCAAGGTCATGGCACAAATTGCACAAGGTTTATATCTCCATTGTGAATCGAGATATCTATACTTCACATGGTAAATGACAAAAGGTTCCATAATGACTGAATACCAATGTCAAATTTCCCGCTGAAAATTCAGTTTACCTTCGTGTTGGTATGGATGGCTATTGCAATTAGATAATGTGAGGCGTAACGTGAAAATTGTGAAATTTTCACACGTATACGCCACATGCTGTAGCATCACAGCACAGAGCCTCTGTTTCAGTGGAGGGAGCTGCCATGCCAAAAATCAACAGTACTTGCTAATTGGCTCGTATATATAATATAATATAATATAATACATTACGAACGAAGATATTCAGGATGTTCAGCATCAAGTTTCATGGACCATAAATAAGCCAAACGGCATGGGGACGTGTAACTGAGTAACTGACTGACTGCAAAGGTCCCGGGTTCAACACTCGCACCACTCAGGAGATGTCCCAATCCCCCGGCCCACCGGCGAAACAGCATGAGCGGCGCCATTAGCCGTGATCGTGCATAAATTGCATCGAGAACAACCCAATAAACAATAAATAAACCTCAGTAACTGACTAGTAGGGTGTCCCGATATGCTCATTTTTTCGAGTTGACAAAATACAATTGGGATAATTTTGTATCCATATAAGGAGAGCTGAAATACAAAATTTCAGATTTTCATTTTCATTTTTGGCCGATTGCCGCCACTTTTACTGTACCAGTTGAAATTAGAGAAGGTGGAATTTGGGAGAAATAAAGTTTTGGTCGTAAAGTTTTACTGGTATGTGCTATTGTGATGTTTTTTTTCATCAGGTGCCGATCCTTTTTTCATTTCATGTGATGGATCCTGCTGGTGGGGGTAGTAAGGAGGATGGGGATAAGGGGAAGAAGAGAGGAAGGCCCAAGGGTAAGGGCAGAAGTCAACTGGAAATATCGACTGAGGGTGTGGCATCTCCAGAAACTGTCAGGCGTCGCACCACCTCATCCAGCACCTCAAAACCTCCTCTTAAGATGAAAATTCCGACTCCGGCCACCACGCCTCGTCAGAAGGATCCTAGCAGCACCTCCAGCCGACACTTCTACTACATCCTTGGGAAGGCGTCCACCTCCTTGGCAAACTCTAAGTTGCCCAAGTCTGGAGGTGTACTGGGTCGCCTTCTCTCCCTGTCGGAGACTGATCACAGCCTCAAAGAGGAAAGTAAGACGGTGACAGATGAAGTGAAGGCCGTCTGGATGCACCACTTTGGACCCAAGCTAGTCATGGGCAAAGACTATGGAAGAGAAGATGACAAGATGATTGATGGGAGGCTGAAAATGATCAAGATTGACCAGCACGTGGCTGGAAAGGTGGTGGAGCTGCACAAGAGGTGGATAAGTCTGGAGGGAGAGGGCAGGAGGCCGGACAGAGCCGTGAAGAGCAGCTTCCTTGAGAAACAGGAGCAGCTGTGCTTGGAACTCGACCCGCCGCTGGACATCAGGAAGCTGGAGGCCGAGAACATGATCCAACACTCTGGGATGCTGGATTGGAGGGAGGAGGTAGAGTACCTGAGGAACCAGATGACCAGAGAGCAGATTGGATGCCCTGGGTCATGGGACATACGGCATGAGAAGAGGGATGAGCGGCGACTGAAGGAAGAGAAGACTAAAGAAGCCAAAGTAAAGAAAAGTGAAGAAACCATGGAGAAAATAGATGACGACAAAGAAGAAGATGAAATTGATGAAAATTAAAATGACAAGAACTTTGTAGTGCAGGAGAAGAAGGAAAAAAGAGAGAAGATTGATGTGATGGGGAAGATATCTCTGACATGTGACGCTCGCAACATATCCGTCAGATACCGCACTGTTGTGGCAGCCAGTGTTGCCAACGCCCTGATAATTGATATCAACAACACCAACATCACCAAGACGACGGCATCAAAAAGAGGACAGGAGATCAGGGAGGAGAAGGCTAAAGACATCCTTGACAGCTTCCAGTGTCCGGAGAAGGTGGTGGTTCACTGGGATGGGAAGACTCTCACAATGAGTGGCGTGTTGAGTCGAAGCGTGTCTGCGTCTACCTACCTGGTGTGGAGGCAGAGCAGACAAGGAAGTTACTGGGCATCCTTGAGGAAAACTCTGGCAAGGGTGTGGACAAGTTTGAGGTAGTGAAGGAGTACATAGTCAAGTGGGCGCTGAAGGAGCAGGTGGTGGGCAATGTGTTTGACACTACAGCTTCAAATAGCGGTGAGCATTCCGGGGCCTGCAGGTACCTGGAGGTCTGGCTGGACTCTCCCATCCTGTGGCTGGCCTGCCGCAGACACGGGGCGAAGCTTCACCTGAGGTCTGCAGTGAAGCATTTCATGGGCAGCACCAAGGATCCTGGAGTGGCCCTGTTCCGCCGCCTGAGGGTCCAGTGGAGGGGTCTAAAGATCAACTACGGCGACCTAGATCCGGCTGATTTCACATCTGCACCACCCGGACTGCAGGAGGCTGCAGGGAAGGTGTTGACCTGGGCCAAGGAGAAGTTGGACAAGAAAACCTTCACCAGGGACGACTACAAGGAGTTTATAGAGTTGGTGGTCGTCAGCCTGGGAGGTGAGGTGGATGGGTTCATGCTCAAGCTGCCCGGTCCTGACCATCATGCTCGCTGGATGAGCAAGTGTGCATACTTCCTCAAACTGAAGTTGCTCAGTAAGGTCTTCAAGATGACAGATGAGGAGCTAGGCCAGGTGAAGTCCATGACAGAGTTCATCTTGCTCTTCTAAACCAAGTATTGGTTCACCACGCCACTGGCTATCTCCGCTGCCAGGCAGGACCTGGATTTCATGAGCAGCATCCTGGAGTACAGGCGGGTGAACTCCCGGCTGTCCTACGAGGTGCTGAGCTCTGTCTACCGCCACCTCTGGTACCTCACCCTACAGCTGATCACCCTGGCACTGACAGACGCTGGACTGGAGGACAGGAGCAGGGAGGAGATGGCCAGGGAGCTGCACAGTCAGGAGAGGAGGGAGATCAAGATCGGTAAGCCGACCTTCCCCATGCTCTCCCAGGGCACCACCATGGCCAGGTAGAATATGTCCTCCCTGATTGGACCTGACTCCTGGCTGGTGTTTGACCTGCTCAACCTGTCAGGCGCCCAGCCCTGGCTGCTCACCCCTGCCTCCACCTGGCATCTTTCCCCTGACTACACCAAGCTGCAGGAGTTCACCAGCAACCTCGTCATTGTCAACGGTCTGGCAGAGCGAGGGATTCACCTCGCCACAGAGTTAATCAGGAGGGTAGAGTCTGAGGAGCAGCGTCAGGCGCTCTTCCAGGTGGTGGAGGAGTTCAGGGGGAGAGTGAAAGACAATACCAAGTCGAGTCTCAAGTTGTGCTAGTTGTGTCTCAAGTTGTGCTAGATTTAAAACACAGTCAGTGAGGTGTCTAGCTGCGCTGGTAGTCTGCTGAGGGAGGTGTTGAGGCCGGTCGCGCCGCCGCGGCCGAGGCCACTCTCGACCATCAGTCAGTCGCCGGGCGCTGACGAGTCATCATCGTCGTCAGCAGCGTCATCATCGACAGCGACGTCCTCTGACGAGGACGCTCTCCTGCCGCTGGAGGCGATCTCAGTGCCGCCGGTGGTGTGTAAGCGAGGTCCGCGCCGCGCACTGCCCGCAGGCGACTCAGGCTTCGTCAACGGTGGATCTTCGGTCAGTGACTGGTGGTTTGTGACGCCGCGGGAGACCCGGCGCCGCGACAGTTTGTGTTTCCCGGAGAGCTGGGGGCCGACTGTGAGGTGTTTATGCCGAATAAATGAAGTCGGAACACAACTAGTGCTAAAGTTGATGTGATTTAGTCGGAGTCCAGAGTTGGTTACAACACAGGACTTGTTGAATTAATAGTTGGACCAGTGCAGAGCAGAAGCAACCAGAGATAAGCAAAAGCAGATGAGAAAACATCAACATGGATCACGACACACGTACCCCGGGAAGTGCACCTGCCCTTGACCGACCTTGGCCCTGGCCCAGCTGACCCCAGCAGCGGAGCCCTGCCCACCAGTCCTCCGGCTCAGATGTACTCGGAATCTCGCTCAGTACGCTCTGGCGCCGGCGACGAGCCGACATCCCACCGCGAACGCCGCCGGCGCGCCACTATCCGCACCGATGACGTCACTGCCGCCCGCGGTGACGTCACGGGCGGCTGGCGGCTCCGTCGGGCAGTCTGGGCTCTGGGCCAGGGTCTGTGGTGGCCGGCGGACACACAGACAGACAGTCGGCATGCGGAAGACGCGGGGGAGGACGGGAAGCTACACACGACAGACGCACACACTCGGAACACCCAAGATGCACACATGCGGAGTACAGTTGTCTAAACTATTTCAACAGCGAAAAAAATAATGCCAATAGCACCTCCCAGTAAAAAGTTATGACCAAAACCATTTTCCTCGGAAATTCCACCTACGATTTCAACCGGTGTAGCAAAAGTGGCGGCAATCGGCCAAAAATTAAAATTAAAATATGAAATTTTGGATTTCAGCTCTCCTAATATGAAAACAAAATTCTCCTGATTGTATTTTGTCAACTAAAAAAATGAGCACATTGGGACACCCTACTGACTAGCGTGATGCTGTGTGCACGCGTAACTAAGTGACAGACTGTAGCGTAATGCTGTGGGTACGCCTAGCTAAGTGACTGACTGTAGCGTGATGCTGTGGTACGCGTAACTAAGTGACAGACTGAAGCGTAATGCTGTGGGTACGCGTAGCTAAGTGATAGACTGTAGCGTAATGCTGTGGGTACGCCTAGCTAAGTGACTGACTGTAGGGTGATGCTGTGGGCACGCGTAACTAAGTGACTGACTGTAGGGTGATGCTGTGGGTACGCGTAACTAAGTGACTGACTGTAGCGTGGTGCTGTGGGTACGCGTAACTAAGTGACTGACTGTAGCGTGATGCTGTGGGTACGCGTAGCTAAGTGACTGACTAGGGTGATGCTGTGAGTACGCGTTATTGAGTGACTGACTGTAGCGTGATGCTGTGGGCACACGTTACTGAGTGACTGACTGCAGCCTGGTGCTGTGGGTACGCGTAAGTGAGTGATTGACCGTAGCTTGATGCTGGAGCCTGATCATGTAATAGCCCTGCGTCGTCACCTGGAAATATATTAGCTAAATAATGTTATGCGAATGCGTTAAAACATACATTAGCAGGTTTTCGTCCCGCTAGTTTATTGAGTAGACTGTAGCCCTTGTGCGAAGTAATAACTATTCTTTGTTGGTAACAAATCGACGCTATGCCAGCCAAACACCTGCAGAAAACCAGTTCAAGCCATTCATTTACTGGACCATTATCTTATATCTGCGAGGCATACTTCACGTGCTAGAGCATGGTGCCCACCACTCAGGATGCTCTCTGTGCACGCTCTCCGATCATCCCCGATGACCAGCTTGACCCGTGCCCATCCCTGATGGCTAGCTTGATCCGTGGCCATCCCTGACGGCAAGCCTAACACGTGACCATCCCTGATGGTAAGCTTGACCCGTGGCCATCCCTGACGGCAAGCTGGACCCGAAACCATCCTTGATGGTCAGCTTGACACAAGACCATACCTGTTGACCAGCTTAACACAGCACCATCCCTGATAGCCAGTTTGACTAAGAGACGTTCCTGATGACCAACTTGTCCTGCGGCCGTCCCTGATAGGCAGCGTGACCCCCCCCCGTGGCTGTGTCTAGATGACGGAGCACGGACTAGCCGTCCCAGCCAGCCATTAAGCTGTATGTGATGTCATGTGCGTGACGGATAGCAGGCGGACGAGATGAAGCTCCCGGATACTGGCTCTTCTCAATCTCCCCATGTGTGTCTGAAATAGTGCGTCGGCGATGGTGGTCTGTCGATGTGCTGAACACATGGCACTGCCAATACTGTCTATGCTAGTAATGGCCCTTGTTCAGACTTCGGGTAGAGGGTGGTCATAATTAGTTGTTGGTCCAAAATAGCGAGTAAGCGCCATAGGGCTAGGCTAATGTGTTTACCGCAGGCGTTCAGGACCCTCCGAACCCTGCACTCATGACCGCTTATAATTGTTTCTGTGCAGGATTGCATCATCATGTGGCAAGATTATGCCATCCTGCAATATTCTCCTAGATCATTGTTATAAATATACAGTTCTCCAATCCACTTCACTGCAATACATCAACAATTTGGGATGGCATATAAGCGCCCTCAGCTTATGCTGCCTTTACCAAAGTAGCAACCTGTGCGACATGTCCATCCAGCAAGGCTGCTCGAGCGCTGTAACTGGGCTGATTTGCCGCGGTTCTATCTAATGTACTATCACTGTGGATTCACATCAGTCTCGTTATGTGAATATGTCGTTGATGCGGGCTAAGTTTTCCGGTAAAGCCAGCCATGCCAACTGTGCAGAGGGTCACATGTAACTTGTGCAGATCTAGCAGCGCCAGTGAGGGCTGCCAGACATCACTTCGCTGGATAGGATCAGCGGACAGTTTCTTGTATTGGAAGTATTGCTACGTCGGTAACATGGCCAGTGAAAGTCACAGACCCTGGGACCTCGGGGCCCAGATCCTCATCTATTATTCTATCTACTATTCAGTATCACTCCTCAAGGCCGCTCGTTATTTTGGGTGGGCCAGCTGAGTTGGCAGCTGGACGGAGAGATGCTAGTTTCGAGAGCTCTTACATTGATAACACGCTAAATGTCAGTTAATTAGCTCTAGAGCCACTGAAAGGGGAGTGATAGCCCGCGGTCACCAGCTCTATGGAGACCTGCCGTCTGCTAGGATGGAATAGCACGCTATTTGCCACTATAAAACACATCGACGGTATATGATGACATGCCTTTGGTAAGCCCTCTCCAGGAAAGGCGAAAAGTGACAATTCCCGGATGTTTGACATCGGCAACTTCAATTGGGATATGCATCGTATCTGTTTAACAGAGAGCCGAAAACGAAGCACCAGACAGAAGCGAATTCGCACGGGTTTATTCACATCCCATCTGAACTCGCAACGTTGTTTGATAATGAGCTAGTTCGGGCCAAACGCCTGGGTTCAAACCAAGTGTGAAATGCAATGGTTCGAAAAAGCCTGCAAACAACTTTATGCATTTCCAAACGCAAACATTATTGCATAGTTTAAATGCAGATAATGCATATATTCTGGAATACATAGTTTGCCGGAACAGGTGGCCCGAGGTCAATCGCGGTCAATGACCACATTCAAGCCTGGGAAGATCTCCGGTGAAATGTGAAAGAACAACTCAAAATTAGAAACATGAATAATCTGAAAGCAGTAACATATACATTTTGTATTTAAAAACTACGAAAAGCATAAGCATTCTTCCGGAAATGACGCCCTAGCTCAGTGACCTGGCATAGCCTGCTTTTGAAACAACGCGACGACATGGAAAGTACGATAAATATATTGTCAGCCTTGCCAAATTACTGCGCTGCGCTGGACAGTTATTTTTTAATGGCTGCTGAAATACAATTTGTCGTGACGGCAATCGTCAGCTGACGAATGTTGGAAGAGTGTCGATATAAACTCCGACTGCACGACGAAGTTATCCTATCCAGTCTACTCAACTGGATCTTCCTGGCAAGGGCCGCTATTCTTAGAGCAATGCAGCAACGCTGAAATTAAACGCTTTCTTGTTTATTTTTATTTAAAGGATGACAAGGAACTCCAGACGGTTAAGATATGATATACAACCTGAAAGGATCTATTTCATTGCCAAATTCGACACATTTTCCAACTTGGCACGAAGTAAGTCTAACGTCTCAGTTCCATCTCACTCATGGCATGGACATAAAGGTCAGTGCAGGACTGCCGAAAGAAGCACCAGGGCAGTGTAGCCCTGATAAATAGACACAGATAGTTACATCCGTAGACGGGGAGCTAATAATTATACTATTGACAGTTAATTATAAGCTGTGCATGCTAGCGTGGACGCCCATCCAAAGCTCAATCCATGCATGTAGCCATACGAGAGCGATCCAATGACGGGTGACAAAACAAATGCATCACATTCACTCCATATCCCATTCCCGGCATTGGTGGATGTCGCACCCAATAGCCAGCGGGTCACGCGTGACTTGACCCCTCCCCCTTCAGATCACCGCAGCAACTACTGGGCTCTCGGACAGACTGCTGGTGGTGCTGCTACGTCCCCGTTCAGCACCGATGCACCCACCCTCAGGTGGCAAGATCCTGAGTTACAAGTGCAGTATACGACCCATGAAGTGTCGGATTTATCTGTGTAGCGTGGTTTGTAAACATGGCTTATCAACGTGCATCCCAACAGTTTTTCTCGGCGGTTTTTCTCCACGAAGATGGACTACGCCGTCACATCATAGTCGCCGGCAACGCTGCAAAAAGCTAAACTGTGGCCTATCGCTGGAAGAGTGGAGAACGGACGCAGAATGATACCAGATGTTCCGAAACAGGTCGCACATTTCGTAGGCCGAAAAGTCCGGCGAAACGCGGAAACTGGCCGCCAAAGATGGAGCGCAGGCCGCTACAAGTCCGGGTTTCACCGCGACCGCGACAGTCGTGGTCGGCGCGCACGCCGTTTATTTTACGCCGACATCCAACCGATTACAATTATCGATAGACGGATGGATTTGGCGTGGTCGTCTCGGACCGAGCGACGTTTGTGACACGGGATTTGTGGCTGCGATGCTACATCGATGCGCGCGCTCGGCACCATCAATACTCGGCTATCGTTCTGTCCATCACGGTCGACAACGTTCCATCATCCACATCCGCCGGGGTATCGGCCACGACAGGCGACAAAAAGCCCGCCGATTACATTCCTCCCGCCGCTAATGCCGCGCACAGCATTGCGCCGCACCTGGTGCCTGGCCGTCGGGTGCGGCGGAGGCGGCGTGCCGCGCCACTCCCGCCGCGCGCGCTGATGCCGCCTGTGTTGGCGGCGCCGCGGCGCGATGTCGTCTGCACCGGGGGTGATTTTAATTGGTCGTTAATGCCGCCACGGTCATGGCGAGAGCGGGCGCCGGCGTGCCGGCAGACGCCTGGCCGGCAGAGCTGCGGTTTTGTTGCCGCAGCCCTTGACGAACCTTATCTCGGTCGGTCTTGCGACCGGCGACGAACTGCTGAGTTAAACTTCGCCACGGCGACATTTTTGCCGCAGCGCTATCAGCAGCTGGCCGATAACAGAGACTTCGTGCCGTGCATCTTTGCACGACCGGGTGGCTGGCGGTGCAGCATACATGGCAGGGGCCGGCGTGGCCACCGCCACGGCGGCCTGGCCGAATCACAATGCTTCTTAATGAGACCAGGCAGTTCTTTTACGACTTGGAAGCTGAAAATAATAAGGTCCTGGCCCAGACAGATGGATGATCGGGAGATAAATATAACGATCCCGGGTCTCCCCGCTCCGATGCGCGCTATCACGACATCTTATCCGCCGTCACGTTCGTTTCTGCGCCACCTGTCCCGACGACATGCGGACCGATCGCCGTCGGTCGCCACACGGTCACCGACAACGGAGTCTGACGCCGTGAGGCAAGGGATGGGGTACCGGTCCCCACACGGTCACCGACAGAGTCTGACGTCGTGAGGCAGGGGACGGGTCACCGGTCCCCACACGGTCACAGATAACGGAGTCTGACATCGTGAGGCAAGGGAGGGGTTACCGGTCCCCACACGGTCACAGATAACGGAGTCTGACATCGTGAGGCAAGGGAGGGGTTACCGGTCCCCACACGGTCACAGCTAACGGAGTCTGACATCGTGAGGCAAGGGAGGGGTTACCGGTCCCCACACGGTCACAGATAACGGAGTCTGACGTCGTGAGGCAAGGGATGGGTTACCGGTCCCACACGGTCACCGACAGAGCCTGACGTCGTGAGGCAGGGGACGGGTCACCGATCCCCACACGGTCACAGATAACGGAGTCTGACGTCGTGAGGCAAGGGATGGGTTACCGGTCCCTACACGGCCACCGACAACGGAGTCTGACGTCGTGAGGCAAGGGATGGATTACCGGTACCCACACAGTCACCGACAGAGACTGACGTCATAAGGCAGGGGTCAGGTCACCGACAACGGGGTCTGACGTCGTGAGGCAGGGGACGGGTTACCGGTCCCACACGGTCACAGATAACGGAGTCTGTCGTCGTGAGGCAGGGGACTGGTCACCGGTTTCCACATAGTCACCGACAGAGACTGACGTCATAAGGCAGGGATCAGGTCACCGACAACAGAGTCTGACATCGTGAGGCAGGGAACGGGTCACCGATCTCCACCGTTGTACACATAATTAGGTACGACAGGTGGATTTCGTGGGCCGCCAAACGCGAATATATGCTTACCGCCATAGACCGCTTAGTAACCGGCGGCGGTGTACCGAGGCAGCGCGACGACTTTTTGTGCGATCGCTGGTCACCTGTGGTTCCTTGCCCATACCGTATCTTGTCCATGGCCATACTTAGGCACAAACGTGAGGGGAAAACGCCCAGGTCGTCATTCATCTCCAGACCATCAATCAAGATGTCGAGTTTCTGTCACTTCATAGGATTTGCTGTTCCAATAGAACAGCAAGCAGAGCTTACCATATTGTGACCCAAAGCGTTTCCAGGAAGGAAACCGAAGCATTCATTTTGCCAGCGGTGTGACGCATCAATAGTAAGATAACAAATGTATCTAGAGACAGTGATTGTAGGACACATACGTACTGTCAAATGTTCTACCTAATAGCCAGTTCATCATGGATGCGTGTGGTAAGACTAACAACTGGTTACTACTGCTCAGCATAGCGAGCACGGTAATTTAGTGGGTACGTGACGTCACTTGCGCTAGCAACCTGCTCTCATTATTGTCGAATAAATGTCACATATGTTTTTACCGGACTTCCTATATTACGTCCATACAAATTTTACATGTCATTAGCTTTTAGGTCGCAGTAGATTTAGAGTCGCAGTAGAGCTTTTAGGCGTTAGTGAGCCATCTAGGACAGATGGCGAGTGCAAAATAAACACAATTAAATTCCATTACCGGCTCCCTGGGTTGGAGCTCCCACACCGTGTTGACCACGTCAGCCCCTACTGGTCCGACCTCGTGCCAGAAGCTGGTCCGGCACGGTCCGGCTCCCTGAATATAGTCCGGCCGCGCTCCATAATTCGGTCCGACATGGTCCTGCTCCCGAAATTTCGTTCGGCTTCCTGTCAGATTTCGGTCCGGTCCGCTCCTACACCCGGTCGGCGATGAGCAGATGGATCTACGCAGATCAGTTACACAGCTGAGTGAGGTTAGATCGCTAACGGATCACCCAGGTCACTTCGAGGTCACAGTGAGGTCACAACAGCAAAAAGTCGCCGCGCTTGCTCGGGGAGCGAGGGACCGTCGTAAAAGCGAGTGCTCTTCACACCAGTTTAGCCAATTGTGTCCGGCGGCGCTGCGGCCGCCAGTTACCCGCCAGCCACGCTCACGACGGGGCCAAACATCGTTAGGCGCGCGAGGAGGCCTGTCTCACGGCCGGAGCGCATTCCATGTGTGGAAACACTCAACCAACGATGGGCCGAGTTCACGAGAGCCGGTCATTTGGTATGTCCACGGTACCCAGCTGTTGACGGCCGGCGGCGCGGGTCCATCTGCTAACCAGGGTCAGGTCAGCAGGTGGCCACCTGCTAAAGGGGATCAGGTCACCATCTTCTGACTGGAATCAGTTCACCAACAGCTGACGGGAATCAGATCAGAAGGGGTGGCCTTCTACTGCCCGGGATCAGGTCAGCAGGGGTGGCGACCTGCTGACCGAGATCACGTCAGCAAGGGTGACTACTTACGACAGAAATCAGGTCAGAAGGGGTGGCCACCTGCTCACCGGGATCAGGTCAGCAGCGATGACCACCTGCTGATCGGGATCAAGTTAACAGGGGGGCCACCTCTAACAGAGATCAGATCAGCATGGGTGGCCACATCTGACAGAGATCAGATCAACAGAAGGCGACTGTGATGGAGATCAGATCAGCAGAACACGGCTGTGATGGAGATCAGATCAGCAGGAAGCGGTTGTGACAGAGGGCAGTTCGATATGAGTGGCACACGGGGACATATAACACATCAGTGTTATATGTCGCATCGTTAACTCACAGGGCTAACAGAGTGAATTTACACCGTTCCCTGTGAATTATATTTTCAGCGGCTTTCTAGATGGATGTCTTTACTAGCCATCCTGGCATTTGACGACGCCCTGACTCCATTTACTCTGCGAAATATGCCCCTTCGACTCTCGGTCCCCTGTAACAGACGTCCTCCGACTCCCAGTCCCCGTAACAGACGTCCTCCAGCTCCCAGTCCCCGTAACAGACGTCCTCCGGCTCCCAGTCTCCGTAACAGACGTCATCCGGCTCCCAGTCCCCGTAACAGACGTCCTCCGGCTCCCAGTCCCCGTAACAGACGTCATTCGGCTCCCAGTCCCCGTAACAGACGTCCTCCGGCTCCCAGTCCCCGTAACAGACGTCATTCGGCTCCCAGTCCCCGTAACAGGCATCCTCGGCTCCCAGCCCACGTGACACACGTCCTCCGACCCTTTAGTCTCGCATACAGACGTCCTCCAGCTCCCAGCCCCGTGGCAAATGTCCTCCGATTCTCAGTTAGTGTGACAGATGCCCTCCGACTCTCAGTGCCGTGACAGACATCCTCCGATTCTCAGTCCCCGTGACAGATATCCTCCGACTTCCGGTCCCATGACAGATAACATCCTTATCTTAGTCTCCGTGACAGACATCCTACGACTCCAAACTCACGTGACAGATATCCTTCGTCTCCCAGCCCCATGACAGACGTCCTCCGACTTTCAGCGCCGTGACAGACGTCCTCCGACTCCCAGTCTCGTGACAGATATCCTCCGACTCCCAGTCTCGTGACAGACGTCCCCCGATTGCCAGTCTCGTGAGAGACACCCCGCCCCTACACCACACAGTCGGAGGGTCCAGCCTCTGCACCACGCAACCCGACACCCTGCTTCCTATGCACGGAATGCTGCACACGGAGCCGACGAGTTATGGGCCCTGCATGAAGGTTAATCAAAATGACAGATATGCCTATTTTTCATTGGCAATTCAGATTTCTGGTCGGCCCCAATGCAAATGGAACACGACGGCTCCGGCTCCATTGCACCCAAGCATCCAGCGGGGGATGCAAGCATCCGCTGAGCATTCCAACTATCCGCAAGAACGACTCCTTGCAATACGACATCCTTCGCAAGACTTCTGTTAGCACACAGTCTCCCGGCATGACATTTGAGTTTCAACTAGCCTCGTGGCATAGCGATTACAGATACCCTCGTGGTGGTATCGGACCGGAGATGCTTCTGGTGAAGAAAATGTGTTTGAATCCCTCATGGTTCTCATTTTGTGGTCATGTTGTTCGTCAGGCGGCTGGAAGGAAAGACCGTCCATCACGAATAATGCTTAGATTCAATGGTGGCATGGCAGAAACGGACCCTAGTTTTGCAAAGTCATCACCGAAAATTGTATGATTATATAAATAAAAAGAGTTGCAATATCAAAGGATGCGCAACCCTAGTACGCTCGTCTGGCAGTTCAGCTCAGATTGAGAACCCCAATGCGCTCGTTCCGAGGTTTGTTTCATTTTCCAATACACCGGCATCTTACGAAGCAGGCGTGAAAAATATATTGCTCTGTTTTTCAGCACTGTAAGATTCAAGCCGGCTATTCATATTTAACGGGGGGGGGGATAGTTATCATCCGCATCGTCACCGCCAGAAATAAGGAAATTGGTCTACAAGCCGCACTGATTGATACAGGGTGTTGGTTAGCCCTGGCGTTGTGCCGGGTCGATGCAACCCTCTCCCCATCCCCCGAAGCCTTTTCACGAACAAGAAAAAACCAGGTCACCCCGTGGCAGCTGATGGAGCATCCGCTGCCGATCTTAAGGTGTAAGACATTTGATAATGTCCTGTCAGGTCACTGAGCTATTACTTGATACGAGGCAACATATTTGACCGTTTGCTGGCAGAAATTCCAGTGTGATGTGGCGAAGGACGCAAAAAGGAGAACATGGCGATTTTAGGAACGAAGACATAAGCTACACAGCTTCTATTTGACTTTGAACATTGGCGTCAGCATAAAATGCAATCATTATAATGCATCCGTAATATAATGTAATCAGAAAACGTCTTTAAATTGGGGAGTCTTTTTAAATATTTGTTTTCCCTATGTGAAAGTGTTTTCCCTAGGCGATTTTTTCCTTGCCATCTTGACGCACTTAAAATGTAGTTTGCAATGAATTTCTTGAAACTGCATGCATGTGGAGACGCAGGTGGTATCGTGGGCATACTCATTGGGCAGTAGGGGGCCTGGGTTGCCAACCTCGCCTGAATAATTATAAAATATGGATCTTGCCCCTCCATATGCCCTTGAAAGTGCATGCTTTTTGCTAGCTCCTGCTGAAATGCTATCCTTCTGACCAGTGTTGTCCTCTCAAGGCTTGACGTGCCCTCTCTAATGTTCTTACGAGAATATACACATGGTTTGCATCAACAGGATGCCAATGTTTTACCGTCCTGTCAATCCACGGAAAAGGCGCATCTATGTGTGAATGCATACCCCGTGGAGGACGTTTTCCATGGCAGCGTGACGCCCAACAACCCATGCGCCGTCCTTGAACTCTATCTGCGGCGCTGCCTGTGGTCTTAAGCCCAGCTTCCAGCATTCCGCAGTCGACAAAGCCGTCTCTGGTGACGTGAGAGCGGGTGCGACGCCGCAAGGCCTCGACGAGCGCAGAGTCGAGCCGCGCACCCGGCCGAGTCTCGGCTACACCCCCCGCCGGACCCGGTGTACTCGGCGCACCCGGCCACTCCGACATCCACACAAAACCCACTAATCGAACAATCATTCCAGAAATGTCGCTTCGCCATTCAGCTAGGCGCGAGGAGCGGACACATTGTGAGCGACACTCGGCTGATTAAAATAGTCGCCGCGTTTTTGCCGCGATAAATTCCCGGGATATTGGAGAGTGTGCGCCATTCAACTCCAAGTGACACTCAGCTATAAAGTATGAAACCAAGAGAATGAAGAATGACGAATGCGCCCGGAGATAAAGGGGATATAAATTGTGAAACAGACTGCCGCGTAATAGAAATATGACAAATGACCTGCAGGGGGTGAAATTGCTTCATAACTATTAATTTATATTTCCCATTAAGCTATCAAAGCTCCTTGCAGAATACGCCGACAACAGCGCCCGGTTGTGGTCACACGATGCTCGCTAAAATACAACCCTAATTAATAGTCAATTGTTAATGTCAGTGGTAAAAGGTCAGTATTTAATGGCGTCGTTCAGCTCGGACTGTGGTACGAGGTGATGTGCTGTCAAGCAGTGCAATAAGGGACGATCACATCCCTGACCAATTGTGTAAGAATAGCGGTCAAGTCTGATTGTCCCTTGCATTACGAATCACTGTGGCTGCCGAGAGCCGAGAAGGCTGATCTGATGAATTCACCCCTAGCTTTTGATGCTTACCCGCCCTCGTTCACTTCATACAGAGCGAGGAATATTTGAAGCCTTTTCCATTTTCCATTCACGATGATTCCTCATTTATGGTCAATTAGCATCTGATTCTAAAGATCCACCAGGGTAGTATTTTTGTTCTCAAGCTTTTGTGTAAATAGTATTTCATTTTGACTGCAAGATACTGCTTCCTACAGACTTGTAAAACATGTTTTTTCTCGTTCTTGTTGTCCTCTGGTTTTAGCTCATATATTATGATCCTCAAAGACCACCTGATATTGCCCCTTAAACTTAAATCCTAAGAGGCTGGTCTTCCAGCACTGCTATGTGGACTCACACAGTCTAATTATTGCACTTTAGCTTCGTTCTTTTATGGAGTTTCTTCAGTCATTGGATCAAATTGTTGAATATGAAAATGGTTTTTGACCAAAATGCTCAGACAATTTATCTTACACACTTGACCCCACTGGCTACCCAGAACCCATCCTGAAGGGACCAGTGCTTCAAACTCCTAATACTGAGACATTCTTGGTCCTCAGACACTGGTCAGCAGACACTGGTTCGTCAGATGCCTCTGGTCCCCAGACACCGACCTTCAGACACCGCTGGTCCTCTCAGACATTATTCCGTTACACACCTTTGGTTCTCAAGCACTAATCCTCAGACACTGGTCATCAGACACCGCTGATCTTCCCAGAAATTGATAATCAGACACCTGTGATATGCAGACACTTAGTCTTCAGACACCGCTAGCCCTCAGATACTGGTCATCAAACACCTCCCGTCCTCAGCCACTGGTTCTCAGACACCTCTCGTCCTCAGACACCTCTCCTCCTCAGACATTGGTCCTCAGACACTTCTCGTCCTCAGACATTGGTCCTCAGACACCTCTCGTCCTCAGACACCTCTCGTCCTCAGACACTGATCTTCAGTCACGTCCACTCCTCAGCCACTGGCCTTCAGCCGCCTCTGCTCCTCGGACAGTGCCGGAAACCGCAGTCTAATAAGATGGCTCTCCTGTCATCCTCAGCCAGTCTGCTCCTCAGACACCTCTCGTCCTCAGCCACTGGCCTTCAGCCGCCTCTGCTCCTCAGACAGTGCCGGCGGCCGCAGTCGCTAACCAGATGGCTGTCGGCCGGCGCAGGCTCGGAGACGTTTTTAGTGCGGACCCCCAGCGACGCGGTGTGAATAGTGCGGCGGCAGAGCGGGGCAGGACAGCTCAGTCTCATGGTGGCCGGATAGACCTGCCCCGTACAGGGCACATGTGTGTACGAACACTCTGCGATCTCAACCACAAACCTACCATCGCCCTGCTCTCGTCGGGTTTGCTCACATGACGACGCCCAGACAAGGTCCTTTGGTTGATTGAGGAGTGGACCTTCGCTCACATAGCGATGTGGGAAACATAGGCCTCGCCTCATTGGTAGCCTGTATCTAAGAATGTTAATGTCAAAAAGTGAAAATCACTCCGCTAAAACTGTTCATACAACCAAAAGAAGGAGATATAATTTATTGCTGTGAAACTTTTATCAAATTTGCCGCTCCCACTTTAAAAGTATTATACAATTCATTTCCTCGGAGCAACGGTACAACGAAGAAAGTTGACAAATCTACACCAATATAAACTTCCGGCAACTAACATAGACATTCCATGACGTTATGACTTCCTTGGTGTTCCACTCCACCAGCATCACGAGCTCGCTGAGGGTGTCTCTGATGGTCTGGTACTGAATGGTGCTCCTATATGGCTTCCCATCCAAGTAGATCTTAACAGCCTTTCCAAGCTCATGTGTAGCCTCGACTCGCCTCCCGCCTCCCCCTCCTCGTTGATCTGGATCTTGGGGAGAGAGTTCACTTTGGGGAACGTGGCTCTGGATTCCCTGGTGAACTGCGCCTCCTTATACCATTCTCATCTGTTTGTCTTCTTACGAATGTTCGCGAAACAGTACAAAATTTGTTCCTACCAGTTTCTTCCTGAAGAAACTGGGAAATGGAAAAGAAACTGGTGGATGTTAAGAGAAGAATTAGGAGAATGCATGAACTCGAAAAATGCACTACATTCAAAAACGAATTGATGCAAAATCTCACGGATAGGTGGTAACCACTGGTACGAAATGCACATTTCAAGATTTAAGTGTGTTCACCTACATGTGTGACAGCATGCGAAAATGCAGCTCCGGTGCAATTTGAATAAAAGTTAAAAAGCAACTGCAGTAGCATAAATGATAAATTATCTTATTTTGAGGTGAGAGGCGGTAAATAGTCAAAGGTGTCCTGTAGTAATCAAATAAAGTCGCTGCTTTTCGTCGTGGAACAGGCTTAGGATGGCAATTCCTCAATATTCGACATAAACAACATTGATGCAGGTTTCCATTAGGGCTGAGGTGGACAGAAGCCTCTCAGCATTTTTTTAAATTATAAAGTTTAACATTGAGCCTAATACCGTTGGGCGCACATAAGGAACCTAAATCGTCCACTGCCACTGTCAACCATCTTGCCATGGCGGGGCTTACGATGGAAAGCATACAATGCGAGGAGCATTTACAACCTGTGCGTACATAGGTTTGCATGCCATGCCTACATGCCATGCATTTTCATGACTAGATTAACTCGTTGATTGTAGCATACGTCCACAGTCGAAACTGCACACTTCAACTGTAGTCACATAGCGGAAAATCTTATATGGGTTTGTGTGTGTATTAAAACGTTAGTAGGTATATATTTCTTAATAATGTACTGCATTTCATTCTACTCATGCTTACCCACTGAGTACGTCTGATTGGATATGGGTGGTCTTTGTGGTTGCCGACGTAAGCTTCAATTACGCGTATCGTATGGGTGGTGATAGAATAACTACTTACTCAGGAAATGTCACGTTTTATGGTCATCACTGGTCCTTATTGTTGTTTATATGCAGTCGACACTGCTATTGGCTGGAGTAGCGACATTGCTATTAGCACCATCAGTTAACTAGGAACCCATGACCTCGGAAGACCGGAATCTCTCTCGAGGGTCAGTGAGCAGACCTGTCAGGAAGAGCTGTCCGCAGTCAAGCAGAACTGGAAGTATCTGATGGCTACTACGGGTTGTAAATCCATCGTACTCTCCACCCCGAGTCTCTCTCTCTCTCTCTCTCTCTCTCTCTCTCTCTCTCTCTCTCTCTCTCTCTCTCTCTCTCTCTCTCTCTCTCTCTCTCTCTCTCTCTCTCTCTCTCTCTCTCTCTCTCTCTCTCTCTCTCTCTCTCTCTCTCTCTCTCTCTCTCTCTCTCTCTCTCTCTCTCTCTCTCTCTCTCTCTCTCTCTATCTTTCTCTCTTTCTCTCTATCTCTCTCTCTCTCTCCTCTCTCTCTCTCGGTCTGTAAAACCCAACGCCTTACGACCAGGAAGATCTGACCTGACTGCGCTCTGGCCATGTGAGACAGGGTGTGCACTTGCTCTGTACAACCCAGCGCCTGCACGACCCAGTGGATACGACCTGCCGGTGCTCTCGCCATGTGAGACAGGGCGTGCACTCGCTCTGTACATCCCTGCACCTGTACTACCCAGTGGATACGACCTGGCCGTGCTTTGGTCATGTGAGGCTGACCGTGCGGACCTGCGCCGATACCCATCAGCGTGTGGCTGGGACCGTGACGGAGACACGCCACAATAGTGGCCTGTGACATCACCAGGCTAGGGTGGTGGCCGGCGGCCGGCCGTGTCCACAGCCCGCCGGCGGTGAGACGCGCCGCCATCTCCTCCGACGGCGGCGACAGGCTCCGACGCTGCCGTCGCTGTCGCCGCACACTGCCGAGCAGCGACAGCGGCTGTGTCTGCCGGCGAGAGCTGCGAGCGCAACCGACCACGACCGGGGTGTGTCGCGACGCGCTGCTGTCGCGCTGAGCGACACGCAGGGCGGAGCCGTGTCGGCGTCGACAAATTCGACACCGCCGTCCGCGCCGTCCGCTGATCGATCACACGACACAGTGCTAAAGCACTCAGCCCGGCGGGACACTCCTAAAGCAGGCGGCGGCAGTGCTGACGGCACCCGTCGCCGCCGCTGCCCACCGCCGCCGCCCATCGCCAGCATTAAGATATTACGACGAGGCCTCGCCGTGCGACGCTGCGGCCGCGCATTAGGGAATCGTCATAAACTCTGATATCATGTAATCTGGACTGCGGATTGGTGTTAATGCAGCGCCGGCGTCGGTAGCGAGGCGAACCCCGCTGCGGCGTGGTACCCCGCACCACGCTCGCTGCCGGCGCGCCGGCCGGCTTAATTCACCGCCGGCGGCATAGGCTACGCGCTCACCGAACCGCAGACCGAGGACCAAGGACCGCAGACCGAGGACTGCAGACCGAGGACCACAGACCGAGGACCGAGGACCACAGACCGAGGACCACAGATTGAGGACCGAGGACTGAGGACCGAGGACGGAGGACCGAGGACCGCAGACCGAGGACCTCAAGCCGAGGACCGTAGATCGTGGACCGCAGACCCAGGACCGCAGACCGAGGACGGCAGACCGAGGACCGCAGACCGAGGACCACAGACCGAGGACCGCAGACCGAGGACCGAGGACCGCGGATCGAGGACCACAGACCGAGTACCGCAGACCAAGGATCACAGACCTAAGACCGCGGACCGAGGACCACAGATCGAGGACTGCAGACCGAGGACCTCAAGCCGAGGACCGTAGATCGTGGACCGCAGACCGAGGACCACAGACCGAGGATCTCAAACCGAGGACCGCAGACCGCCCGGCCGTCCGTACACTAATAGATGCGCGCGTCGCTGTCGGTGATCGACGGGCGAGCGAGCGCCACCGAGCGGTACCGAGCACGGTCGCGCGGGGTCGCGCGGGGCCGAGCGGCCAAGAAAAGGCGACACTGACGTACGGTCACCTATATAACATATCATGTGTCAGCGCGGACGGCCATAAAGCGGCCGGCGCGCGCCGTGCCCGCCCGATGACGGCCGGATAGCCGCGCGCGCGGATTTGTTGACTTTCAATGGCGGACGCGCGCCGGCCAGCGGGCGATGCCGATCTGCGATCGGTCGCGCAGCACGATCGTATCCGACACGTTATAGATGGGCGCGGTCGGGAACGGTAGCCGCGCCGGCCGGCCGACACCAGTCCGACCATTGTCCGGCCGCGCCGCGCCACAAAAACCAATACCAGAAAAAGACATTTGAAAAATGCCCATTGATGGGAATCACATTCATTTTCGATCCATTGTATGCAAACGTCGGCAACAGTTGCGCTGTTGAAAGCGAGCTACATGCCCCCCGCGCGCGAGGACACAACAAATGAATTACTGGCGGCGCGGCGGTGCGGTCAACGCGCCGCGTGGTGCGGCGCAACAAGGTGGCGGCGGTCGCCGCGACACGCGTCTGCTGCCACGGCAGAAGCACGAGCCGCCGCAAAACCGCCGCCCAGCACACTGCAAAAAGACGAATGCTGCCGACTTAGCCGGAATCGTTCAGGTGACCGCCATCTAACCAATGAAGCCCTTGAAATGGATGGATGGACTCGGCCTTAGCGATGCGATAGGTGGGAAACAATTTGCTTCAGCCATGTTGCGTTAATAACTTTTTTACCATTTGCTGGAAGGTAAAGTACTAGGTTATCAGCGTGAGAAGAGTAAGTTCAAAGGGTAGCAAATGATTACTCGTCACATGATAAGTCCATCGATCCCAATCGGTGCTATCCTCTGACAAATGGTGTCCTTATCCATTTCGTTTACCCTCTCCAGTCTCCAGGAAAGTGAAAACTCTTTCCACTCGGGTACAAATCATCTCGTCACGATGAACAAGTAAAACGGAGCAAGCCGGACGAGTGGAACAAGTGTAACGGCGCAGGCCGGACATTCAATGGAGCAAAATTACCCCTAACACCTCGTTGTTTGCTATTTGGGCTTCAGGGAGCTCCGACAAGTCATTGATCATTCGCGCTCTTCCCTGAGACCTCGGAAGCAAGGAAAGCCAGATATGCAGAAGTTCCGAAGAGGGTGAGAGTGATAACTTTGTTATGTATGGTTGGCAGAGTCACAGTTATCGCTCGTCACAAATCAATCGGCAGAAGCGTACAATAATTGATCATCTTGGCAACTTTTACCTGAATCGAACCGATTTGAATACGGATGCTTGCAACCATGTTTAATATCTTTTTACATCACCAGGATCATTGAGCAGTACATATGACATATATACACACACACATATACATAATGCATATATATAATAGATATATATATATATATATATATATATATATATATATATATATATATATATAAAATATATATATATGTCTGTGTGTGTGTGTGTGTGTGTGTGTGTGTGTGTGTGTGTGTGTTTGTGTGTGTGCGTGTGTGTGTGTAAATCATCTCAGAAACAGAAGAAAGAAAAAATAACTTGCATTGTTGTTCGGATTCGAGTCGTCAGCTTTGATTCCCAAAGGCACAATATCTCATCGGTAGATCCAATTTGTTGTTCCATTGTGCATGTAATTCAGACTGTGCTATGGACGCGCAAAGTGACACCCTTTGCTGCTTTTCATGCAATATGTAAGAAAAGGAAGATACTAATAGTGGGGTGATACCACTACTCCTGCTGTGTAAATAATAATAAAACGCGTTTCTCTCCAAAGAGTGAATAAGCTTAGGACATCTCAGACAGCGTTTGACGAAAACTGAAACTGGTGTGGCACACCTGAAAGTAAAAAGAACGATTTTTTGTAAACCTACAAACGGATCTGATCAAGGTAAGGCAACAGATAATATATCTATGAAGGCTGGTAGCTTGTATTATAACTAGTCACATAAGCGATATGGCTGCAGAGTATCATACGTCCTAGCCAGCATCAGGCTCTCGCCAGGACTTGGTACCGCCCGGCTGCACGACGTCCTTCAGTGAACCTCATTTCACCTTCCACTTATAAAGAATGGTGTAGTGCTATAGACGAGCGCTTGAAAGGCGTGCGTCGGCTCTCAGTTGGCGCTGCGCTTGTTGTAGTACATAAATAGTGCGGGCCTCGCAGCGCTGCCTTCGCGTGGCTCAATTTATCTTCCACGGCCGGTATTTAAGATAAGTTATGGTATCTGGGCGATACGATCACACCCTATCTCATCTCATCCAGGATTATCTCCGCATCTCCGGCCGCGTAAAAACGACACGAGCGCGGCCTGCCTGCCTTGGACGCGGCTCGGCCGCTCGGCTGCGAAGGCGGCTCTGCCCCGAAGGCGGTGAAGGTGGCGGTGGTGCACCACGCGCGGTCAGCACGCCTGGGACGCGGCTCGGCCGCTCGGCTGCGAAGGCGGCTCTGCCCCGAAGGCGGTGAAGGTGGCGGTGGTGCGCCATGCGCGCCGTCTGCGGCACCGGTAGCCGCCGAAGCTGTTGGCGACAACATCGACGACTGTTCACACTAGACCTGCCATGGGCGTACTATAGACAGCGATCCGTTTTTTATTAACATTTTCATCACATGTGACGTGATCCTGAATGCAGAGCAAGTTAACTATAGATATGTGCCGGATGTGCAGAGAAGTGAGGCGAAACAATTATCTGTATTCAAAGGCAAAATGAATAGCATGTAGCATGCTTTAGATAAAGTGTCCATTGTCTTAGCGATGAGCATCCAGTACTGGGTGTGATAGCTTTCATGAAAATTGCGTGAATATCACTTCCTTGACGAAGTTCAGAAATGTGGCTTTTGCAAAGCTCCATCTACTATCCCAGATGGGCGCAAAGAAGATGATTTAGCGTTAACTTCCACATCGTATCCCGAAATAATATTTTCCGTTTTCCCTCGCAAGTCATCAGATCTTAAAAGGAAAGTACAGGTAGCTAGACAGAAGGAGATACACAGGTAGTAAATAAAGGAAGGCATCTCTAACTTAGATAAGCCGGTATTTTGAACAGATTGCTTCAGGAGAACCGTTTGCATGGATGGTACCTTTTTGACACTTATTGCGGATTGCTTTAAAATCGTCTCGAAAAGCGCACCATCGGTTAGATAGTTTAGCGGTATCGTCATTACCGTTGCTCAAATGACGAGTCGACTCAATAGAGGGTCGATTCGATGGATAGGGTGGCTCGACAGACGACTTGTTCAGCCAAAAATAGTCGGCCAAGGTGGTCGTGAACTGTAGAAGTCTGCAATGCTGGCCGGACTCCACGGTCGTCTCCTCCGACAGGTCTGCAATACGGAGCGGACTCCAAGATCGTCTCCTCCGACAGGTCTGCAATACGGAGCGGACTCCAAGATCGTCTCCTCCGACAGGTCTGCAATACGGAGCGGACTCCAAGATCGTCTCCTCCGACAGGTCTGCAATACGGAGCGGACTCCAAGATCGTCTCCTCCGACAGGTCTGCAATGCGGAGCGGACTCCACGGTCGTCTCCTTAGCTGCGGCAGTGCTGCGGCTGAGGAAAAAATCATATCGAGTCCCCGGTGAGGTAGGACACACACGGTCAGCTGTTGTACTCCTAGTCATGGGCGTCTGGTGATGAACGTTTATCACGATGACAATGTCTGATGACGGCAATGTGGTGACGGACGAATTATAACGAAGTCTAATGACAGACAATTATTGTGGTTAGGAGCCTCTTCCACAACAAGGGATGTTTGATGTCCAGGGAATATTTACCGTGATGAAGCATGTTTTCCGCGTTCAGGCATGTTTCCCGTGATGAGAGATCTTTATCACGTGATGGAAGTTCGTTAAGATGATGGGCATCCGATAGCGAAATGTTACTGATGCATCGGAACTCAATTAAGAGTTCTGTTTGAGAGGCACACGTTTGATAACGAACGTTGGCTGACCTGTTGGACGTTTGAGCCTTACCGGACATTTGCCGAGACGGCGTACGCTGAAGGACGGCCGCTCGCTACGGTGGTGACTGGGAGAAAGGACATATCTGAATGGACATCGAATTGCCAGAGGAGGGACACATCTGAACAGATATCGAAGTGCCAGGTCGTGGAACCCGACCACTGGGAGGGTCAGGCCAGCTGGCTCAGCCCGGCTGCCGGCGTCCTGCACCCGGCGGCCTCGTGTTCCCACCCCCTGGTGCATACACATTACAAGGATGTGAAAATGTTCATCGAGAGGAGCAGACTCCGCATTAAGTGGGTATCTTTGTTCCAGCCGGAAAAAAAATTGTTTTTGAATATAGCTAGGATAGACTTTGGAAGTTGACATGGAACGCCGTGAGCCGTACTTTCACTCAAACCTCGAGAGGAAGAGATCGCGTGCAGCATGAAGTATTTGACATAAAAACGTCAAACGCATTCAATTGTTCCATGC
This sequence comes from Imbricaverruca yamaguchii, assembly GCA_034440575.1. NCBI lineage: Eukaryota > Metazoa > Arthropoda > Thecostraca > Neoverrucidae > Imbricaverruca > Imbricaverruca yamaguchii. The sequence goes on along the minus strand of JAOTOL010001637.1, from coordinate 1,899,390 downwards.
ACTTAATAAGGTACACTTCACATGAAGATCAAGATGACGACTTCTGCGCATGAACGACTTCCACACATGTACACATACAATTCATATGCTGAGGAAAGTTTTTAGTTCAACATAGCAATTGGCCCCTTCATAGACGATGGCCATATCCACCATTGGTGGTATTCGACATTTGTGCGTGTGGTGCCATTTTTTCGCACTGCATTGGTGGAGCAGTAATTTCACCCATCGCCGATGCACGTCCAGCTCTCACTGGATACGTCCATCTACCCGGAGATGGTGTGCACTTGTATCCCCAGTTTCTCACCGAGTACGCCCGGTCGACACCACGCCCAGTGTTTTTTTTTCCCCACGGAATCCGTCCGGTTAACAGCACGCCCAGCTTCTCACCGAGTCCGTCCCCAGCACGCAGCACGCCCAGCTTCTCACCGAGTCCGTCCCCAGCACCCAGCACGCCCAGCTTCTCACCAAGTCCGTCCCCAGCACGCAGCACGCCCAGTTTCTCACCAAGTCCGTCCCCAGCACCCAGCACGCCCAGTTTCTCACCGAGTCCGTCCCCAGCACCCAGCACGCCCAGCTTCTCACCAAGTCCGTCCCCAGCACGCAGCACGCCCAGTTTCTCACCAAGTCCGTCCCCAGCACCCAGCACGCCCAGTTTCTCACCGAGTCCGTCCCCAGCACCCAGCACGCCCAGCTTCTCACCAAGTCCGTCCCCAGCACGCAGCACGCCAGCTGACTGCCTATCGGATCCGTTCAGCTAACGGCCAGACTTTTATTAATTTGAAAATGAATGAGACAAGGCCTCCCGGTTCACAACACATCACTACCTCGTCCATATGCTATGACAGTTTTCCTCCACGTTTCATTGAACCGGTGATATCCTAAAGCTTACGGTTGTTATAAGCTTACACTTCGGATAACCTAAGCTGACTGCTATATCTGGTGCATTCTGGAACCATGCGATGTCTGTTGCTAGACAAGAACACTTTTAACCCCATTTGGCAAACAACTTGAACCAGGTCAGCATAAATGAACATGGCACCGAATATCACATTCCTATTTCTAAACTGGCTTGATGTAACGGCTATCTGATAATTTGAGCCTGGTAAATTCGGTCTGATGTATTCGCTGTGCATAACTCCCTAGAGGCAGACATGTCGACGCCTAGTCAGCGACTGCATTGCACGTGCCCTTGAACTAATCACTCAGTTGGAATATCACTAATGGGAACGATTACCTCGATGTACACCGATGTGGAAGGGTGCCAGCCTATTCTGAAGTGCATGAATCACTTATTAGGACATAGTTATCGGTAATGTATGCGTAGATTGGCTTGGAAGCTGTAGACTGCTCGCCTTTCACCACCCCAGCCCTGCTATCATGTGCGACGCTCAGCGCAACATGCTGTAGCCGTCAGACTCCCTGCTATCATGTGCGACGCTCAGCGCAACATGCTGTAGCCGTCAGACTCCCTGCTATCATGTGCGACACTCAGCGCAACATGCTGTAGCCGTCAGACTCCCTGCTATCATGTGCGACACTCAGCGCAACACGTTGTAGCCGTCAAGTCTGAGGTGAGCGCAAGGGACGTCGTATCCTCGAGTCTGATGTCTCGTGTCAATATTGATCCACGAGACGAACGCGACGGTGTACAGTTCCGATACCATAGGCGTAATTGCGGTGAGAAAGCTAGGCAGAAATGCAGTGCTCATGAACTGTGATTGGTGGTATGAGGGAAGAGCTTGGGACACGAGATGAGCAAAGGACAGGTGTCGTATGGATGTTAGACGCAGATTTGGTATCCAGGAGACGGGATGTTGATGCGCATTATCATCGAGACTGCTGACCAAGTTCTGTAGTCTTCCGAAGACCACATGCGAAGAGGTAGAGCTGGATGGGCCCTCGCGTGTGATCTCAGGGAGACCCCTACGATGACGCAAATGTCTGCAGTGAACATGTGAACACAACTGGAGGTGCTGTTGAAAACATGCAACATTGTAAGGCCCATGAAAACACAAACTGTGTGTCGGTGTCACGAAGTTCCTACACGGAGTAGTAGTGTTCCGGAAGCCTTATAGGGCGCTATAGTATCTATGCATGTCCACGCCACGCCTGTCGTGCACTTCATGTCATGCTGCGATACTTTTACGTCATTTGATTAACAGTCTCAGTCGATCAGACAGACGATAACGCTGCATTTGTGAGCAATAATGGTTCACGTGGGAAATGCTTTGCGTGCGGTATTCTTTGCTATTTAGCCCTAAAAGTGTTGGACCATTCGACCGGCAACAGCCGCTTTCCGGTCGCCCTCGATTTCCTGAACACGATTCAACTCTTTGTATGATAAATGTGTGCGTGTTTCACCGAAACGGAACTATCGGCCAATTCGGTAAGTTAGCTGTTCTTTGCGAATCTCAATGGCAACTCCAGCGTCAACTATTGACGAGGTGTGCAGAATCTCTGGTTTGCCAAGGCAGACATGACAAAAACGTAATGTCACGTCTATACAAATGCTTGCACGATTGACCGCAAAACAGCCAATTATGACCGGATATCTTGTCGGGAGTACTTCGTGTGCGATTTTGCAGCTTGTCTTACAATGTTAATCTATCTGCTTTCTGTGTTGATCTGCTGATAAGGAACCAGGAGGAAATTGCAGTTTTTGCTATTCTGTGATCCTAAAGTACAACTGATGATGTTCCACGGTCCGTGGTAAAGCACGGATTGTCAGTGGAAGCGCCTCGCCTGCGGGTAAGAAGACGCAGGGTTCGACAATCGGTTATCACGGGTGTATCTAAGGTCCTTACAGATAAGGTTGGTCCATCTGTTTCCGGAATGAAGGTGCCCCAGTCAAAGTCGCGGTGCATCTAAAAAGCAGGCGACGGAAAATCACTTCGTTGACTTATGTGATACTTATATAAAGACTCCACGGCTCAAATTCATGACAAAAACTACAACTAGTTGGAAGGATAACCACATATGGGCGTAGAATATCCAAGGAGCCTTTTCTGACCTTAAAACATTGCCGCACTGGAAATACCTTTTCATGAAAGCCCATTTAAATTCATTATAAACAAAACTGACCTCCATTAGGAGACGAAGCATGCGCATGCACGATGTACAAACAAGTGATACTGATTGAAAAGTAAATGGAAATTGATGAGATATTTGCACGCTTTCTGGCCATATTTTCCGTTGGACAGGAGTTCACGGCGAGGTCGTCAGGTTCAGATCCAGGAATCTCAGATTGTGGATGTAAGCACTTGTACATATTCAGGGGACAGGATGGGGACGTCTGTTACTGGTGGTGGTCAGGTACCCACAAATACAACTTTTTAGCTTAGCTTAGTATCATCACTATGGCATTCCATGTAACGTTCGACTTAGATACTTCACCTCTTCCACTGTTCTTGGAGCTTCCACGCCTAAGCCTATAAGTACACATTTCGTTGTGTGGGAGAGGGGAGGAGAGCTTAAAGCATGAAGCTCGATAGAGTCCCGTGAGTGGAGAGCATGAAGAATCCGTGCGAAACGTGCTGCAAAAGATGGAGTGGAGACTCTGGCACATGTACCTCACATTATTTTGATGATAAATGCTATTTTATAGCACCATATATGTATGCACGTGCATTATGAGCTGGGAAAGGGAATTAACTTAGCTAGTGATATGACAATTAGCACTATCATGTCATTTTCTTACAGATCATGTACGAAACTTGTCCTACTACTAACAAACATCGCGAACTGTAGAGTTTGAGATAGCCGACAGCTCGGCTTACGACCCATAATATGAATACCTTTTTGGTACGAGCTAATAATAATAATGCGGGAAACGAATCGCGTTGAAATTGGACTATCTATGCAGTGCCCAGGTGTACAGCACGACCATAATTCGTGAAAATTCATCGTCTATCGCCATACAACAGCCAGATACCCAATGTTAGAGACGATCAACAGCTGTAGGCTGACGCAACTGGATATACCCAGAACTGGACAGCCAACAGACAACCAACAGCTGCACCCTGACACAACCGGACATACCCAGAACTGGACAGCTAACAGACAACCAACAGCTGCACCCTGACGCAACCGGACATACCCAGAACTGGACAGCCAACAGACAACCAACAGCTGCAGGCTGACGCAACCGGACATACACAGAACAATGATCGGCAAGGGTGTTGGTCTGTGATGCGTCATGGTTTTGAGGGGCCTTTCCCTAGCCATGTTGGCTCCCAACACGAATAGTTTATGTTTGCCTAGGCCCCTATGGACTCATTTCGTCGGTTTCAACACTCCCATTTTCTTCATGAATTGCTCCCCATCCCCCAACAACACTAAGACATTGACGCCCCCGAGAATCAGTACCCTGCATTTATATTCAGGACACCAATGGCAGTCATATGAACTGGGTAGGTGTACTGATGTCACATGCATTATTATGTTTGTGGATGAGCTTCCATGTTGCATGGTATAATTCCATGAAGCAGCAACAACATTACGTAGATTGAGGGTCTTCTATCAAACTACCTACCTGTAAGCACGGTCTAGTTGTAGGATCGATCATCGCCAAACCTTCAACCGCTATGCTAATTTGTCAGTGGCATTTGAATTTGATGCTACCTTTATCTATTCATACAATTATCAAACACAAATTCAAGATTTGAACTCAAAATATCAACACGCCAAAAAAACGAGCCGAGCTGTTTTCATGACCACTTTACGACACCAGCGATTGATAAGTCATCAAGGTCACTTCTGCTGATACGTTTTGCAGGGTAAATTATCGAAAAGTAGACGAACAAGACCACATGCTTCAAGTGTTGTTAGAAACTACAGTGATAATGATATGTGGTCATGGAATGTATTTATATTCAACGACGATTCATCATTGTAAGATCTGACATCTTAAAAAGCGCTCCCACAATGCACAGGTTATTCTTATGTATTTTTCCGAGCATGCGTATTTTTGGCTCCGAAGCGACGAGACCTTCACTACTGAGACAGATGGAACACCCCCCCCCCCGAGTATATCCATCACATCATATTCCGTCGGTGCGGGCCACCGATCCCATATAACCCGACGCAGTTTCTCTTGCATGCAACATAGATCACTCTTGTAGTTTTGTACATTACTCGTGTATATGTAGTTGACCATCGCAATGGGACAGAATATACTATCTCGTGCATTGCGGGCAGCCCAGCTGACCCTCCACCAATTCTTATTCTAGGCTAGATAACAGGATCTGAAAGCAGCAAAGCGGACCCCATCCTTGAGCTTTCAAAGTCGCTTAACCATGCCTGTTTGCCCTTTTTGGTTGACCTGCCCGGTGGTAAAAATAGGCAAATATCGGAGTACATCCAGTCACCCGGTCGCCTACGTGGTGTTCAGACGTTCGTCTCAAAAGAAATGCGACTTCTGGCTTCAAAATTAATGATATGCAAACTGAATACTTCGCCTAGCTTCATGAAATGCATTAAAGCCAAGGTCACAGCGTACATGAAGACGAATTATGAGGAGATATGTGAAGAACGGTTGAAGTTGGCTAAAAAGCAATGTGACCAAGGAAAGTAATGGGTAAGACGGACGAAATGTCACAGCCAATGTCGCTGTAAATTTCAAGAACAAAAAACAACTTTTTTCTTGATTCCATGCAGTCCAAAGAAATCCAGAGCCAGAAAAAAAATAATGTTCTATCTCATATGGCGATATAAATTGGCGTGCAAACGTATCCTGGTAAACCCGACCTAGAGTCCATACTTCCTAACTTAGACTCGAGAGTGCATGTGATATGTGTCTTTTCTGAACGTTTCAGGTCATACCTCCGAGATGTATTTTGATATTTAATTGAATCCTAGTAAAGACCAAAATGCGAGGTCATGATTACCATTTTCTATGCTTTGATGGAACACTTTAACTGGAGACAACACTATCCATTCTGAAAAGAGTACTTCACAACATAAATCTTAGTCTAAGTGGTGATCTGACTTCAGGTCACATTTCGCATTTTTTCATTTTTTGCCATTTTCCCATGCAGTCATGCTTAAAATTTGACTACACTATGTCAAATTGCATAGAAGGAATTCAAATGGTGTTGGAGTCATTCCAGAAAAAAATATGGCGCAGGTCACATTGAGGCTACAGCGACACTACAAGGTACCCGCGACATTGTCTAAACGCTGTCAATATTGCGATGCTCTCAACGTTGTCGTATTGTGTCTGTAGTGAAGTGAATCCCATACTGAGGGCGAATGCTTTTTGTGATATCAGGAAATCTGCGATGCAGTTGAAATCGTTCCTGGTCAATTCGAGCCAGGGTGGATCAACACATTATCGATTTCGGCATGTGATGATAAATTCCCAGTACAGTGTTCAGTTGTGACATTGCCAACATCATTTGGACAGCTTTAGTGGCTTCCAGCAACCCTGAAGCTTCCCGTAGCATGTGCTCTTAGTTTCTAAGATAGTATCCAGCGCAACGTCTCCCTCTTCTTCGAAGCAACATTGGCAGTGTTCCTCCAAAGAGCACCCAGTTTCCGGCTTTGCCCATTGCCAACCAACCATTTATATGCATGGCCATTACAATCGACGCACTTCTAACCCTGGCCTGTGAAGGGGACGAGTATTTGACGTAAATCCGTAACAAAAAAATTGGGGGGAGGTAGGATAACGTACCAACAGCGCTCGTAAGCGCGTCCTCCATTGGGGTAGCGGATCGCACACCCTCTATCGACTTCATAGCATAAGAATTTCGGAGATGTCTTGTCAAGTTGATGAGATGTGATGCCATAAGAGGACACATAACTGTTTTCCACCAAAGACTTCAATTGTCCAAAATTAATCTTACTCACTGCCTTCAAATTGCTAGTGTTGGATATGGTAGACTAATGAACCACTCAGGTTGCTTGTTTACATAGGACGTTGTCATCTCCAGAATATCTACAGGTCATTGAACCAGTGTGAACTCAGTTAATATTTTTCGGCTTCTCAGTCACTGTGGGATTGATTGGCACGCTGAAGCTGAACTTGGTGTCGATGTGCATTGTTCTGCACAAGAAAACAGAGTTGTCTGGCGCCATTTCGAAAGCATCCATAATGAGGTCGACACAACAACATCATCTGACCATTATCTAGTGGTTCAAAATCTAACATGTTGTACATTGGTGACATTCCACGGTACTGAGAGACATTTCCAGCTTGAGCATTTCCAGCGTCCATTGGTTGCTGGCCTTGCAAAGATTGCGACTAAATGCGAAAATTGTCGCTGTTCAGGAAAAAGCAATGTACAAAATACAATTTCATTTAGCATGGCTCAACGCTTTGCTACTTTAGAGGACGTCTTGACAGCAAAGCCTGACTATTGATTACTGTATGCTGTATTTCCTGCACATAGTTGAATCAGCACACAACAAGTTAGTGTTCTTCCGCAACATTGCCCTGTAGTAATGATGGTGTCTTTCCTTTGCGTGCTTGTCTTGTTTCTGACTTCACTAATTCATTTTCATGGCTGTATTTGACGACAATTACTGAACCTTACCGGTATGTTGTGGTCGGTGTGTCGGATTAGTTACCTTATCATGTTCTCAAGTTTCCAGTCGAAGCCAAATCCGATCACGGAGCTTTGACACCCGCTTCAGACAGTGCCGAAATGACGAATGACCGCATGAGAACTGAATCACATTTTCTTGAGGAAAAAATGGAATTCCATAGCATTATTGGATGATTTCACATGAATCTCAGCACTTGCAACTTTCCAGTCATCATAGATTCAGGACCCTATTGACCTAGCGTGCAATAAGCTGGTCTCTTCTGGTTCACGGTCATTTGATTCCAAGTGTATTCTTGGGTTTTGAATTAGAATTCGGCGTTTCTTCGCTTTATTGAAGTCCAATTTCCAGGAAATAGGGTCTCTAAAATATGCCACAAGTCCTGGCCCAATATCACGACCTCGTATCACCTCAGCTCGTATGGAAATTTGTGTCGTACTTGTTATTACTTCTTACGATGATATTTCGTAGTTTCATTTCCGTTTGACTTTGCTTCATCGCTATATCTTTGTTCTTGGAAGTCACGATAATATTACATACTTTCGCATGCGCGGAAACAATGTTGGTTCACATGCCTCCTTTGCTTGACTTTTCCCTAAACTTTGGGCTTGAATAATGCCGCCTTGTTTGTAAGAAGCTCTACCAAATTATTTTCCGACCCACCCATCAGTCTCACCTGGCTGGTGGCCAGAAGTCGAAAACTGGCAAATTAGACCAGTAAACCGGCGAAGCTCAGATGCCGGCCTCTTTGTCCGGACGTGGAAGGTCAACGGGAAGAGATACACGACGCTGATATGTTTTTACAGCTGAAGGACAGATTACGTGCTGGTGGAAGCCACCTTTCTCTAATTGGCCTGGAACAAATGCTAGATGGAGGAAATGTTTTCCCCATCTCTCCCGGACGAACTCTTTCGAACATCCCCGACGAGTTCCAATTGCGACTATGGTTCAGTTGACATGACAGGTCAGCCATCACTTCGAATAATAAAGGTCGGATACCACCTGTGAGATGCGTGTCATGTAATGCGCTGGTTTTGTTTCATGTAGTTAGCACTCTCCGTTTGGAAACGTTAAGGTTTGCAGCAACTCCTTGCATTGTTGAACTCTGCAAAATGCCGAGCTCTGAAGTGGGTTCCATTTTTTTAAAGTTTGAGGTGCTTGAAAACACTGTCTATGTGGAGAGTGATGCTTGTGCAACTTACAGATCTGCAACCTGTGAATGAATTGAAATACATGGCACACGCCTTATCGCTTAGAATACATAGCACGATGTGGCGATGATGGCCAGTGCGATTTGATGTAAAAAATAATATGCAATAAATGCAGCTGGAAGCTGCGTGAAGATCGTGGCGTGAACTCCGACGTGACCACACAACTATGTCCCCTACAACCGAATGCCGCAAACCGCGCCTGAGCCGTGGCGACTGAATCAGCTTCTGAGATCGACTAACGCACGTCGCGGCCCGGCCAACATCCGTCCAATTTGTCTGACCACGTGTTTATTAAGTGGTGGAGTACACTTGGCTGGTACACACCATGGCAGGTATCACGTGACAACCGGTGTCACGTGACAGCCACGTGATGTGTTCGGGTTTGAAACTTTTGTTGCCGTTTTTACGTGTTTACGTTTAGTACGTTCCGGTGCTCAACAGTTATGATGGCAAAGAACAGGAAGGCAAACAACAGTCAAAGTAAGATAGTAACAAACGCTACAGGAACGCAAAGAGTAAATTCCGATGATATCTGTCAACTAATTGCAGTAGGATGAGGTGAGGTGGCTGCATGAAACACATTATATCTATTAGTGTTTTATATTGGTAGCTGAGAGGAAAAGGCAAGAACACCAGGTTGTTCTCTGACACATCAGCTGAACATTCGTCAAAGCTGATCAGCTGATTATTCATCTGTGTGCGGCCACTTGTGGCTTCAGTTTCCGGACGGTGATCACGCGGTCATTGATCACTGTAGTACATTTTCTCAACATCTTGTTCTTCCTCAGGTTGGACGATACGTGGTGAGGCCATTGCGCAGCGTTATAAACTGCCTGAAAACTGTGCCAACAAGCGACACAGACAACGGACTGTGAATTAAGCAGCGTCACTGGATATCAGCTAATCAGAGTCACAGAATAGCAGTTGCTCGTTCATGAAAGCACTTCCTCTCATCTTATCCACTCGCGCAGCACGCTTACACTATAGTAATTCGGTGTATTCCGGATCAGAGGTGTCCCGTTCGCCGTCGGCAATGAGCTCAGGCTGGGAGACGGCGTCACAATGGCGTGGTAAAAACGTCCGTCCGTCACTCCGCACGACCAGGTGGAAACGAACGGCAATTCAAGCATGCCCACAGAGCCCTCGAATATGGCATAATTCACATTGGGCAATGTCAAACGAACTGTACTATTAACAGGCACCGAAATATTACTTGGACCCGAAAGTGCGTGGGAAAAATTGCAGGAGGCATGATGGATGCACTTATCCATCACATGACTCACACCACAACCCACAAAGACAGCGGAACATGGTGAGGTACACCACACTGTGTACTCTGTCCAGAGTTTCCAAAGAGCCCCATATGTGGCAGTGTGGACAGAGAAGAAATGTGATACCAGCAGAAAAAGCTTTAAGGTGCTGCTAAATTGAAGCCCGAATGCTGAAGAATGGTATTGCAGTCACTGTCCTCTTGTATCTGTAAAGCCCAAACCAGAAGATATTTTCGATTTGGACAAATATTGTACCGGCACCGAAGCGGATGGATCGTCGCTTCACACGTTATAATAGACGAATAGGACGGCATGGCCTGGATACATGTTTCGCACACCATGTCAACTTGAATGCCCTATCGGTACTAAGAAACTAGTACAGCTACGGTAATCCTCTCTAAAGCTATTGACAAAGTCCAAGGTAGGCCAAACCGTACCTAGGCGGTGGCGGCTTGATGGGATAGCGCGTGACATGACCTGGGATCACCACTAATAATATTTGCTCGTATAATTTACAGAATACATGACAAATAGGAACATAACATTTTGAAAAATACTGTGCCGTTCTGTTTTCGACGTTTCGGTCGATAGTGGTGCGTCGTATGACCTGCCAACAGCGGACTGAACCCGGAATTATTATAGTTGCGTTAGTCAGCCAGATAATGGTTGCAGTTATAGCCATTGGCGGGTAGCTAAGGAATGTGATGCGAAAATGGCTTCGCGTATAGCCCTCACTGAGCGCCTGAGCACACCGCATTGAGTTACTGCCTTCTTACTCATACAACTTCTGCTTGATATCTTCTCTTCCTTAGCACATATCCCTGACCATTCCTTCTTAACATAGTCTCTCCTTAACCTCTTTCCTTGCCCCACCACCCTCGATGCATTTCCTTCTTCAATGCCGCTGTTCAACATAGCATCTCTCCTTCACACTCAATTTTCCCGCTCGGCTTCCCTGTCACACCCTCCGGTCAAACGCCGCCCGTAAATCAATGAAAATTAAAACGCCAATGAAAGAGTCATTGAAAATCTCGTAAACATACGGTAAAAAGTGCATGAAGTCACGGATTAGAATTGGTGCTGTTTAGACTCACACTGGTCGGCAATTATGGACATCTCCTATGGGCGGGAGAGGTCGACTGAACGTGTTCCGGTGCGCCTCGAGTCGTAACTAACCGCTCTATGAAGCTATAAGTGCAGGGTCAGACTGCGCGTCTTCCCGAGGTGTTGCTGCCATTAGCATACTGTGAATACCGACCAGTGTGTAATTATGCAGAGCGAGGCGCAAAGAGGGTAATGGAATCATTATTTACCTTCTTCTTTCCAGTTTCGTGTCAATGACTCATCTGGGCATGAACGTGAGCACGAATGGGTGTATCCCGTTACCGTTATCCGAGTTATCCCAGCACGTTGTCCCAGCTATTTCGCTGACTTTATCGCGGACCATAACGACAAGGAAGGGCTGCGATCTCAGACAATTCGCGAACTCGTTAGGTGCAATCACCAATGATCACTGGCAAAATGTCTTCACAGAGTACGATTTGATAGGTTTGTTGTATGTACATGACTTAGAGTAGAAATATATTCGGTTATCATCCTATTAGGTGATTAACTTGCCGGCAAATGCACGATTACCGCAGTGAAATGGGGTGTCAGTGTGGTAGCACCACAGGAAAGGAGTTCGTTTTCAGTGAAAAGGTATTATTTATTGCATATTTCATATTCAATTAAGTTTAATTATAGGATTACAGCGCCTTTTCGACACCAGCTGAAACATGACTATTAATGTTATTCCCATGAACTGAGTTTTAATCGGTTAAATTTGGCTTAAAGTGCCAGAAAATCCATTTTCGACCAAATCTAAGGGTTTTCAAGCTGCCTGGATTTCACGGGTGGCAAGTTTAGAGCGACTTATTACCGATCAATTTCAATCAATACTACACGACAAAAAAAGCAATGGTACATTTGAGTACGATAAGTAGCCTTGCACTGCATTATTTGTCTAACTTTGCAATGTCTTCACGCTTCAAAATAGAACAATTTTGTGAAAGCCATATGACTTGAGCGTATGTTAATATATATATATATATATATATATATATATATATATATATATATATATATATATATATATATATATATATACTTTTGGAATTCAATTCCATCCAGCGACTCATTGCTCCTCCGCAGTTGGAGGATGTCGCAAGAGCAGCCCTAGCCAGAAACAGGACAATTGAATATACTTAAATTGTTTACTTTTTATTTAACATTTTTTTCAGCATCTGTGTCGTCTTGTCCAATATCATATCTGACGATCTGAAAAGGAAACATGTGAGGGGTTTCCCATAGTGACAAAAAGAAGTCAAAGCATCTTTGTGCGTTTCGCAAGGGATCAGGACAAACCTGTAAAGTTATGGGAAATTCACCGATATTAATAGACCATCGCAATAAAGCGAAAAATGAATGGATCATTCAATTTCAAATTTAAAATAACAAACAACATTAAATAAGCAAATCAATGCTGCATAATTGTTAATTTCAGCTGCAGCTAAAGAAGTAGCCCATCAAACGCTCAATGTATTGGCATCTTCTTCAACATTTCACATACCGAAATGCTAATGATCTGATAATTACACATCTGCACATTTTAGTCTGTCAATTGCACTATGCTAGACCTGAGCCACCGGTTTAGTGTTGTCGAATTATGACTGTTGTACTCGATCTGGAGCTTCATATACCTGAAATAGCATGACAAATGCCGAAATAGCGCTTTGGTGCGGGTCGGATAAGGCACGTTTCCTCGGTTGGCCTCAGTCAGGCGTCGCCTGCACCTTGGACCGTTGGCGACGTGCACCATCACGTAGGCTGCGAGCTCACCTGATGATGAGAGTCTAGAGAGCCGCCGGTCACAGAGTCACGAAACGTTTGTCATATAGTGAGTATAGCTTGTATCATCCTGTTCTCAGGCCGGGTTTGCATACAGACATCTGCTTATATCGACTCATCGTTAATGTTCTCTCCTGAGTGATTGAAAAGATCTGGAAAATACATATTTGAATATTGCATGCCATGTGTGCTTTCAATTGTGCTTCACGTATGGTCGTCAGGAGCAGTGTCGTTCCCAATATTTGTGTCAGGGGGATGGACAGATTTGGAGGGTGTCCACCTCCCTCCATTTTGATAGAAGAAGTGCCTGATTTGAACCATCGTTTTTAAAGGCCCTTTTTATTTAATTAAAGTAATTTATGGCCGACTTCATTTTTATGTTGAGGAGGCCCAATCTGCAATCATCTTTTCTAGGTCATTGGATTACAAACCCCTTTCTGGTTCACGGTTCTTTATGGTATCTCTTAATAGATCAGTTCACACTACTGAAATTACACCTGAACAAACCACCTAAGATGTAAAATTGCTCTATTTTGCGCATTTCAGCTCATAACTCCAGGCCGCCACTACGCCAACGTTCGTGCACGTGTACGTGCGCATGGGCGCTTCGTGACCAATGCAGTCGATGCGCCCTAAAGTCCTAGTAACTAACTAACAGTGTACGTGCGCTACTAGACCCCCCCCACGTTTCACTAATTATTGCCACATGATAGCTTTGCGCCATATTTCACGCCATGAATGCTTCCTTTTCGGGTTCGCTGGGAAAATTCCAGGAATTCATTTCTATGATAATTTCTGTTCCTTGCACATTTTTTGGTGTCAAAGGAATTTGGATAACCCGTTGATCTGCTAGGCACCTCATCACTTTGTTTAAAGATGCTCTCAGATTGGCCATCAAAGCGAGGCGCTGTTTCGGTATTTTTATTTGGTGTTCGTTTTTTCCGTCTACTGATTGTGTCATGGCCGAGTGGATTCTTGCTTTGTGTTGACCTACGATGTTTTTTCAGGGACTGATGCGTTTGTGAAGGTCCGATGTATTTTTTGTTGTGACCGGCGGTAATTTTTGTTCCTTTTTCATAACCATGTCGCTTTTGCGGTTCCCAGCCCGTTTTTGAGGCTCCCGATGTCTTCGCAGTCTCGATTTGCTTTCAGGGCCTTCGGTGTGTTTTTGAGAGCAGCCAGTGTTTAAATCTAGAGCCCAAGCGCATGCTTGAAGGCCATGACTATTGTTGCGGTATGCAATACACTCGCTCGGTGCGCTTGGACGGTGTAGACAACTGGGCCTTCAACACCACCTCGTCAATGAAAGCGATTCAATTAACTTCAAGGGAAGGTCCCGTCACGAGTCGAACATTCGCCAAAGATCTGTCAAAGTAGCCACCATTAAATTATATTAACGGCGTTACTTTTCATGAAAACAAAGGCAATGCCTAATGCACAATATCCGAGCTACATGAAGGTCATGGCATCGACTTGGGTCAAAATAATGATTATGATGATTATAATGAAGAGACCACAGCCTCATTCGAGACATCCCACTATTTGGAAATTGTCCCCCTCCCCTCGGATTGAATGTTTACGCGGGAGATGATATTTTCTGCATCTTCCCGTCAATCTCAGGGTTGATCTTGAAAAGGTGCTTAATTTTAAAGCATTTCATGTTGACATTTTCATGAAACACGAGGACATACATAGGACAGGTTTATCCAAATGCTGATGCAAAGCTCCATCAACTCTAATACCTACAAGTTAGATCAGGAGTTGTACACATATTATTGACATCAAAATGCTGGTGAAGCACTCTGCGACTAAAAAGCAGCGAAGTAACGAGAAACCTATCTTCCTTTCCTGCTTACAGCCTGACAGCGAGAAGAGCATCAAGCGCACATGCAGACGGTGTAGTACACATAATTTCCGTCAGCGGTGGGGATTTCGACCATTATTTTTTCTTCAAATGAGCCCATTCTAATTTTGTATAGTAAAATAATTAATGGCTACTAAAGTTTCCTGTGGAGGAGACCACCATCGTGCCTAGGTCGCCATAATTCAAGCCCATCGCCCTGTTCAAATATTCTTCCTGGCATCCATTGATAAGTCAGTTCACACTGCTGAAATTATACACCATCAAAGCACTTAAATTTGTCAAATCTTCATACTTGACGCATTTCAGTCTATGACACACGATAACCACAACGCCAACGTTTGTGCGCACATACACCGACCTTGAGAATTCGGTGCATTCGCCACACTTCGTGCAATTCTGCGGTTTCTGCTAGGCCCTCTTTGTTTTGCTAATTGTGGCCACATGATAGACTGGTGGAATATTTGATGTCAAGGAATGCTTCTTATGTGGTTCGCTGTGAAAAGTCCATGACTTTAATTCGAAGATTATTTCTGTTCTTTCCACAGTTTTTGGTGGAAAAGAAGTCGGCATAAACCACCGAGCTTTGACGTACCTCATCTCTTTGTTTAAACGTGCTCTCTGCTTGGCTGCTGTACAAAGGCGCTGGTTCGGTGATCTTGTTTGCACCTGTTGTTTTTCTGCTCTACTGATGTATTTTAGAGCTTCAATAGGCCCCTGCACGTTTTTAAGACCACGACGCTTTTTAACACGCGCACGTCCGGGGGGCAGATGGGCCCCCCTGTGGTTTTTCCTACTTTGCCGCCATACTAATCCGGTTAGCAAGGCCAAACCTCGCATAGCTGCTCATTGGTCTTTTCCGCATATCTTCATACATTTTTAACTCTGGGTCGTCTCAGGTCACCAGGTCAGGCGAAGTGACCCAACGTCCCTCGGAGTTCTAGGTGGCATAACTTCCACAATAATTGGGCGATTTATTTCAAACTTATCATACGTCATGATCTCATCAGAGACCATAACATACATATATCGTTTTTTGTAGCATTGATCTGAGGTCAGGTCGCTTCCATTGCTTCCCCCATTGTAGGGCTATGGCAAAATATGCAAATGTTCCCTGGCCACATATTTGCTCTCGGAACGGCATCACAACGGTTGTGGCGTGTAGTTGGAAGCTGAGGTCACCTGAGATCAGTAGCACATTTCTGCGCTTTATATCGCACTGCATTGAGCAAGAAAGCTGAAATTACCGTCATTGTGCTTGTGTCGTCAAGACGTGCCGATTGCTACATTACATGCCCCCTAGGCTACTTCATGACCTTGACCTGAGGTCATAGTTTCGGTTGACCTGACCTTCAATCACACCGCCTATTGTCGGTAGCATATTTCAAGGACTGTCGAAGAGCATTCGCTGTTTGTTTCTATCTGTTACAGGTCCTGAGATATGTGTCAATAGCTGAGTCCCACCCGATCCGGTCGAATTTGACCTATGATGACCCAGTGGCCTGAATATTTACCTGAGCGAAAAAATGACAGTAACACTTTCGATAGAGCCTGTCACCAGCTATCCAACGCCATTTCCCGTTTGTCGCTAGCTAGCATAGTTCTAGAGATTTTAGTGGGCAGACATCTGGCCCCCCGGACATGCGAAGCTGGCGCGAACCGCCGGACGTGCGAGTGTTTAGGCTGTGTTACTTTTGTGTGAGCCCACAGTGTTTTAGGAACCGACGAGTTTTCGAAGGCCCCGATGTGTTAGCTTAGTGCTCAGCGGTTTTGTTTAATGACAATGTCGATTTTTTGCGAACCCTTTAATGTTTTCGAGGTCCTACGACCCAAAATATCTTCGAGGTTCATATGCTTCGGATTTCTTCTGGTCTGTCTCTGGCTCGCGGCGTGTTTATTTATGATCTCAGCGTATATTGTAAGTTCCTGCCGATTTTTGAGACTCGGTGCGCTTTGTGGAGGGCTCTGGTGCTCGCTTGCCCCCCCCCCTTTTGCGTCATTTGGGACCCAGCGCGATTATTTGCGGCTTTGGCGCGATTGTTTTACTCCAGGCATGTGATTACTGGGACTCGAAGGGAGGTTTTTAGGTTCGATGCCACTTTTTGTGATCTTTTCTGAATTTTCGGATCCATGGACCGGGCTTGATCTTTGGGACCCCGGCACCATATTTGTGCGCCCAGCCACGTTTTTGCCTCTGTGTGTTGTTTTCTGGGCCCTATGCGATTTTGGAGCCTTCTGACTCAGTTTTTAGAGATCAAGAGCGACTTTTAGGGCCCTGACGTTAATTTTGCAGAATCATTATTCAATTTGTGAGCTTCGGCTTAATTATATTTGATACCGATGCGATGCTTGGGACCAAGCTGTATTAATTTGGAGCCCCGATGTAAATTTTTACAAACTCCGAAGGGAATTTTTAACCCCAGCTAGTTTTTTGGTAGAACAGGTACGAATATTGGGAGCCTCGGCGTGACTCTTTGGGACCCCGGCGAGAGTTCTCCAGGCCAGCTGTATTTAGTTGATGTTTTGATGCGAGTTGTGGGGAACCCAGCTGAATTTTTGGGTTCTAGCGCGATTTTAGGGACTCCAATTATATTTTATCGGGTTCTTACCGGAGTTCTCGAGGCTCTGCTGTATTTATTTAGGGTCCCCGAAGCAAGTGTTTCGAGGTGCCGACGGGAATTTTTGGCCAAGCGCGACATTTTTTTGGGCCCCGGCGAGAGATTTCGTGGCCCCGCTGTATCTATCTGGGGCCCTCGACGCCAATTTTTGGACGCCCCAACGATAGCTTATGGGGTCCCAGCGCATTTCTTGGGGCCCCAACACGATTATGTAAGGTTCCGGCGTAAGGTCTCGGGGCACGTTGTACCTAGCTGGAGCTCCGACGCGAATTTTGTGAGTCCCAAACAGGAATGTTTGGGTCTCCAGCGCGGTTTTTCTCATTTCAGTGCGAGTTTTCGGGGTCCCCTGTGCTTATTTGAAGTCCTGCTATGAATTTTTGTTGGGGCTCAACGATAAATTTGCAGGGGCCCAGCACAATGTTTGGGGAGCCTGACGCGTTTCGTGAAAGCCCACCACTTTTCAGGGGCGGGGGTTGCTGGCCCCCTTGCTCCCCTGCTGTGCGTCACTGGTCGGAAGGGGTAAGAACGTAAATATATATAGCCATATTCATGTTCATATGCAGCTCACAGCCATACACACCCCAAGTAAAAATTCCAGAATCCTTCACGAGGGGCGAAGTTTGTATTTTTCGTTTCAATACCCGGTCCGGCTATCTACGATACCGCCCCGAAGAGCCTGATGTGGTGTACTATCGACAGGCTACACTCCGGATCTAACCGATATCTCGATGTCTGTGGGCCTCGCTGTCGTCGACCTTGACCCGGCGGTGCCGACACCCATTTGTCACATTCAACTAGACTGAAGTGAGATATGCCAGCGCCTAGGAAGCTGCCTGCGTCGGCTGCCGCTGCCCTGACCGACTGAGCCTCAGCCGCCGCCGCCAGCCGCCTGAGCTGCATGGAATCTATCAGACCTTGTCAAAAATCCATTACGGGCAATACGCTTCGTTGGGAGCGTCTTCATCTACGGCCATTCAGATGCGGCGCGCGCGCGCCGGCTCGGCAGTCGGTCAGCGTGTGTCGATGGACCGCCGCGGCCGACCGCCGCCCGTTACACGACCGCTGCAGACGCCGCAGCGGCGGCGCGCTCGCCCACCGCTCATTAGGATGATTAATGAATGGACTGCAGGTCGGCCTAATATCGGCCCGGTCGGCAGCCGGCGTCCGGCGCGCCGAGCCGGGCTGATTTGTCACCAGGTGGGCCCGGCTACCTGTCCACACCCCTCGCGACCGCCGCTGGCCCGCCGGCCACGCTGATTGGTCCGCACCGGCAGCCATCTTCCTGTGTGTCGCGAGCGCGCGCTGCCGCCGCCGCCGCCGACCGACAGCGGGCTGGACCAGCGCGCCGCATGATGAATACGCTGTCGCCACCTCGCGTAATTAGTTATTGTTGGTGGGCCCGGCGCGCGGCCTCCACCGACCGTTAATGATCCGGACCCGGCGCGGCCGACGGCGGCCCCGTGCGCCGCTCAGGCTCCAGATGCCACGCGACCCTAGCTCAGCAGGGTATCTGCGACCCTTGGATATACCTGCAGATCAGTTGTGCATTTCAGACATTCTAGTGTGACGATATTGATCAGACGAGCGCAATTTGTTTAGCTATAATTATGCTACGCCAGGGTCGTTTCTGAGTGAATATGGCCTGAGGGACTTCGTGCATGACATGGTAGCGGCCTCGTCAAAAAAATTTGGTGCGCGAACCACCGACCCGCTGGGACTGACCTGTAAGCACACCTGTGCCACAGGTAATTCCCCTTGTGGGCAGTCGTTTTGTTGAAGTGCCTCTGTGCTGAGTATTGCATGCTGCGTGTGTCACTGGGATATTCCACAGCTTCAGTATTCCCATTTGGAGCCATGAGGCTAGGGAGCAATGGCATTGCACGCAGGTGGATGTCAGTATGATTTATTCCTCGCTTCTGTGTCTCATTGTGTAGCATGTTCATATCAGTATGTGCCGGGTGTTCGATTCAGTGCGTCTGTGCAATACTTATACAATGAGTGCATTTTGGTATGCATTATTTATCCGCTTCAGTGCTATCAAGTGAACCATCCTTGTATGTATATATTTGGGTAGATCAGTACTCGACTTCGGCGTTGTAGTGTACAATCTGTCTAGCTGACATGCACTGGTGCCTGATTTAGTTGTTCTGTTCTGATGTTTTCTCAGGAAAGGTGCCACGAAGTTGGACTTCCTAGTCCGAGTAGATGTTGCTGTTTGGAAAGGAATTTGGTGATATAGTGACTTGCAAATTCCTATCCAGCTCAGATGTCCACCTGAGACGAATTTGCCTATACATGATCAAGTGGTTCGGAAGAAAGAAGCCTGCAGCATCGCCGGCAAGGAGGCTATGTGCTCGGATGTCCAATTGGGACGAACCTGCCTATACGTGATCAGGTGGTTCAGAAGAAAGAAGCCTGCAACATCGCCGGCAAGGCAGCTATACGCTATTTATTTTAAATATAGTTCAGCAAAGACATAGCGTACATGCTGCTCGCTATGATACCTGTGAACACATATGATGTGCTCAATGCACATATCGTCTCAATCAGCGACCTTTTAACCCTTTCTTATCGACTCATCCCGTTTGTTGTTTCATGTAAATCAATTCATCCACTTCCAGAATATAAAATGCAACCCATATTAAAACTTGCCATACATTCACTTTAAAATTCAACATTTCCCTGTTCATTCTTCTTGAAACCCTAACGACAAACTACAGAAATTGTCTGCCTGGCTGAGAAAAACTGACCTGGCTAGTGCAAAGTGATCATACCATTTTCCAAATACATAAAACGACTTGGAGAGAATAGAAACTACTTTGATTCTCATGCTATTGAAGTTATCCACCCCGTGCATATCGACTAGGACGTTCTCGTACTTAGTAATTTTAAACTCTCAGCTTCGTTTCAATACATTAAGCTGAATTAGAATAAGGAAATAAGGCAGTTGTAGTTGCCTGCAGTTGTAGTTACCGGGGCGGCAACTACCTTGTAGTTGCCGCCCCGGTAGTTCAGTTGGTTAGAGCGCTGGCATGCACTGGTCTCTCTTGCCCTGGCAACACAGGGTTCGAGTAGCTTCGCGCGCTCGTATTTGCCCCCGACCGGGAAGGTCAGTTGACAGCTGGTCCGACGAGCTACCGGGCGGCCGTGTCGGTGCATTGACAGCACGTCAAACTTTCGGTCTAAATTCTGCCGTTGAACTGGAATTCATAGATCGGGTGGTGGGGGCAAGGTTCCCGCAACAAGCTCTGCTTAGCAAAGGCACCTGGTTCATAAAGCCACCCCAGCAAAAATTCAGATTCTTTATTGTTTCAAAATTGCAATGAATTGCATTCACACAAAAAAACGGGAACTGCCATAAGCTATATAAATCATAATAAAGCGTACTGTTTCCGTTCAATGAACTACCCGGGTGTTCGTTCTTGGGGCCTGAATGAGACCTATATCTGCGCCTGGTCACTGAAATTGGAACTGTGTTTCCTCCTGGCAATTGCATTTGAATACACATATGTTTCACAGCACTGGACTTGGATATGCTTATGCTAATCTTTCAGACATGTAGCGTAACGGAACTGCATCCGACTGTCCATGCACATTTTTAGGCACAATGTAATGGCCCAAAGACTAAAAGGCCATAGAAGCTGGAGCACCGAAAAGAAGAAAAAATATTGACATGGATCTGCACCTGGTAGCTTGTTTCCACCCGACAACATGAAGATGAGGCTGTTACGAAGCACTAAATGAAGTCACATAGGCGATGACGAAGGAGTTCCGTCGTCATTGTCACACCCCTGTTACTCTTTGGGGTGAGCGATTATGCAAATTTTTTGTTGGCGAAGGACACCAGGTTTGTTGACATTTTCTGATACTTCTAAATGTCATGAAAGTCTGCAAGCTGCAACACGGCCAAGGGGCGTTATGGAGTGGCAACGAAAATCAAGTGTGCCTGCAAGGATACCAAGACTGCTGACATTCGGTCAGTTTTCGCTTCTGAACAATTTGTGAACATCACGTCAGATGGATCATAAATGGATCAAGATACATATCGCGAGCTATGAACATAAATCAACGTGTGGGCCAATGAGATGGACCACGTATTCTTCGCGTTCGTGGAGCTGCAAAGCGTGCAATAGCGAGCGAATGGGCACATTAATGGCACGTTGTCAGATATGAACCAGTATACTTCAAAGCACATCAGAAGTGTGTAGCATCAGCTTAACTACAGCTATTAGAGAGGCGAATCGAGTTTTTAGTGCCATGCATTGGAGGTGTGTGTTCGTGTTTGCTTCACCTGCCTGCTTTCTAACTCGGGGCAAGAATAGCCACTGCAACGTGGAAAAACCAACTACTTCAAATTCAATACAATGCAGCATGGCTATGTCGGATTGTTGAACTACTGAGGAACATGTGCTTAGCTGCCCACGGAAAATAAAGTATTTCTGTTGCTA
Source organism: Imbricaverruca yamaguchii (assembly GCA_034440575.1). Classification (NCBI taxonomy): domain Eukaryota; kingdom Metazoa; phylum Arthropoda; class Thecostraca; family Neoverrucidae; genus Imbricaverruca; species Imbricaverruca yamaguchii. The sequence goes on along the minus strand of JAOTOL010001637.1, from coordinate 1,877,550 downwards.
ACCCTATGATTGTGCCTGGATACTTCCTATGTACTTTTCCCACTGATTGCATTTCCACCTGCTAGCATAAAGTGGAAGTGTCAGCGATGCAGCTCAAGATCTTGCCTAACAGACTCATATATTCGCTACCATGAAACATCGTTTTGCACGTTAACTAAGTGTTAATGTGGTAAATAAATAAAGTGTGCATTATCAAAGACCGCGCAACTGCCAGTTCGTTGCCATAGTCGCTTGATTTCAAATCTACACTGTCAGCACTGAGCATTGAGACAAAGCGTCATCAGGAAATATGACACTGAGATGCACTTTTGGGTAGCAGCAACTGGTTGTAAATTACAGCGCTTGTGCAACAGCATTTGAAGATATCTGGAGGCAACCATGATGGAGTACATGCCGTCCGGTGCATAAACAAATGCATTGCAGCAGCAATCATCCCCTGGTATCTTCTACTGAACGCGATGGAAAACGGATATCAGCTGAGCAGTCAATCATCTAATGTGCCCACTGGCTGACAGTATATCATGTGCATAACCCAATAAGCAGTCCCTTTCTCCATACCATATTAGAAGCATGCGACCCATGAGCCAGCCACCGGTTGCTCCATGAGTGAGGCTCCACCGTCTTACTCCTCAGCGCAAGGTGCGGTGCATCCGGGAAAATGGCCTACAGTGTGGCGGCAATTGCGGCGCAGTGTGCGAACTCATCTCTCGCCCGTCGACGTCCGGCTGGTAAGACCGGTAGCTGTGACAATATGTGTGCACGCACACGCAAGGGAAAGCCCACTTCCTTTGATCATCCAAGTGCTATCGAGCTGGCTGTGCCCGGAAAGCAGTCGTATCCGCCAGGCCAGTTGTCGAACCCCAATCTTTCCGGCTCATTTCCTCGACCGCCTTCCGGGAGGTGATCTGTCGGAAACCCGGCCACAAGGTCGTCACGAACAGGCTCGACCCGCTGCGTGGCAGCACCGTTCTTTCACGCCACAGTTCTTTGAACTTGGGTGCACGCATAGTCCGCACCGTCTTAGGTAGCACAGTTGGTATATTTTGAACTATGTGTGCAGTATGAAGCTTGTGTGCGTGAATGTTGTCGCGTGGCAGTTGCACTGATCCGCTTGGGTGTACGGGGATATACATTGACCGAAGTCGGCTGGTTTTCGCGCTAACGTTGCCTGGATGCTCTGCTGATCAAAGCTGACCCAACTGCATAGGTCTCTGTTGATGAGGCTGACCTCGTAATCTGGGTCTGTGTTGAGAGGGACTGACTCAGTCGCCTTGGTTTCTGTAGACTGAGCTGACCAGTCACCTGGGTCTTTGTTGGCAGGAACCATCCGCGCCACCTGAGTCTCTGCTGAAAGGAACCGAGCTAATCATTTGGATCGCTGTTCACAGGAGCCGATCAATAGCCTGCTTCTGCATTGACAGGGCTGACCCCGATATAAATACTCTTGTTGGCCGGGCTGAAATTACCACCAGATTCTCTTCTGGCAGGGCTAAGTCCGTCAGCTGAGTCCTCTTGGCGGGCCAAGCCTGCCACCGGTGTCTCTTCGACAGGAACACTTAACCCGTCACCTGGGATTCTTGGGCAGAAACACTGAGCCCGTCATCTGGATCTCTGCTGATGGGGCTGAATCCATCACCTGGGTCTCTGTTGCCCCCTTGTGCCGTATTGTGTAATGTACTGTGCTGACTGTTCGTGATATACCCATCAACGAATGGCTATCCCGCATCGCACATCAGAGCGTGAAATCATGGGGGAAAGCTGATTGAACGCTTTTCATACTCAGGCCAGTAACCGAACAGAGCTTACATGCACCAATATTCCATACACAGAACACGCTCTTCACCACGAACGCCAGTTTCACTCGCCGATGAAAACTGCGCCCACACAGCTGCCCCCCGCCCACTCCCCCTTGAGATGATCGATAAGGAATTTGAGAGAACAATTAGGGCAGGGGAGGGGAAAGGGGATGGGAATCTTGTCGTTTCAGTCGCCTTGCCTTTGACGATCAATCAGATATGTCTTCTAAGAGTGAGCGCTTCTAGCACTTCACTGTCACATCTAAGTACTAATCCGAATCGGGCCCGTCCGAGCTCGCGGATGTCTGGCGGCAGAGAGCTGAATGCCGGCACTGCAGAGCACGAGAGTCCGCCTCTGCCAAACTCGACACGAATAGCAGGCGCCTGGTGGTCGCGACCCAGTCTATCCGAGTGGCTGAGAAGCTCGTCTCTGTGTCAGCTCCTTAGCCAGTGACCGGGTATCCAATGTGATCGTTTTTTTTCAGGAGGCAGATCACGTGATGCGTGAACATATTTCCAGCCGTTAGCTAGTCCAGGTACACCGGAGCGTCGCTTTTATGATGAAACTTGCGCCTTCTTCAGATTCACTGCTACAAAAATGACAAAGTTGTATATCTGTTCTGCTGTGCTTCGCTACTGGTCTCAATCAGACCGCACCGAATGGTCAAGACAACCAGCTCTTGAATCAGCGCAGTGATGGTACTGGGAGAAAAACAGCGTCGACTGTAACTGCAACTGCTCGTGATGCTCATGCAACATCGCACCACGTCATCTGTGTTGCTGCTGATCGGTCGAGTTCATGAAGATGATGGTGACTGGAGGACGCCGCTGGATGGGCTGCCGGGTGGAAAGCAGGACAAGCTGCGTTTTCTGTGTGTTGATTTACATGCGATTTTCTTCCGGACAGTTAAACGAGCGGGGGATGTTGTGTTCAACAGAACGAACGAGCGAAATGATGCGAGCATATTTTCTTGTCATCAGAACCTGATCACCCGTTGTCTAGGTCTCTGTTAGCAGGATTTGAGCCCGTCACCTGGCTCTCTGTTGTCAGGGCTGACCACGTTGTCCGGGTCTCTGTTCCCAGGGCTGACCACGTTGTCCGGGTCTCTGTTCCCAGAGCTGACCAAGCTGCCCGGGTCTCTGTTGCTACGGCTGACCACGTTGTCCGGGTCTCTGTTGTCAGGACTGACCACGTTGTCCGGGTCTCTGTTCCTAGGGCTGACCATGTTGTCCGGGTCTCCGTCCCCAGGGCTGACCACGTTGTCCGGGTCTCTGTTCTCAGAGCTGACCACGCTGCCCGGGTCTCTGTTGCTACGGCTGACCACGTTGTCCGGGTCTCTGTTGTCAGGACTGACCACGTTGTCCGGGTCTCTGTTCCTAGGGCTGACCACGTTGTCCGGATCCCTGTTCTCAGGGCTGACCACGTTGTCCGGATCTCTGTTCCCAGGGCTGACCATGTTGTCCGGGTCTCCGTCCCCAGGGCTGACCACGTTGTCCGGGTCTCTGTTCCCAGAGCTGACCATGTTGTCCGGGTCTCCGTCCCCAGGGCTGACCACGTTGTCCGGATCTCTGTTCCCAGGGCTGACCACGTTGTCCGGGTCTCTGTTCCCAGAGCTGACCATGTTGTCCGGGTCTCCGTCCCCAGGGCTGACCACGTTGTCCGGGTCTCTGTTCCCAGAGCTGACCACGTTGTCCGGGTCTCTGTTCCCAGAGCTGACCACGTTGTCCGGGTCTCTGTTGCCAGGGCTGACCACGTTGTCCGGGTCTCTGTTCCCAGAGCTGACCATGTTGTCCGGGTCTCCGTCCCCAGGGCTGACCACGTTGTCCGGGTCTCTGTTGCCAGGGCTGACCACGTTGTCCGGGTCTCTGTTGCCAGGGCTGACCACGTTGTCCGGGTCTCTGTTGCCAGGGCTGACCACGTTGTCCGGGTCTCCGTCCCCAGGGCTGACCACGCTGCCCGGGTCTCTGTTGCTACGGCTGACCACGTTGTCCGGGTCTCCGTCCCCAGGGCTGACCACGTTGTCCGAGTCTCCGTCCCCAGGGCTGACCACGTTGTCCGGATCTCTGTCGACGGGGGATTACCGCGTTGCTGGGCATGGCTGTCCATATGTCGGACGGCAATATTGGTACATCTGCCTATTGGATGGTATCTAGTCGCGAATTCCATTATCGGCTACATCGGACTGTTGGTGTCATGTCGGATGCAGTTGTCGACCAGTCCTGAAAGAGGGGCAGGTGCTGTCGGCAGCCCGCACGAACATTCTTTGTGACAGATTATATCAAATGATAGATTCGCATGTGCGCTGGGCACTGATATGCTTCACGGGCATTCGTAATAATCTTCATGCAATGTTGCTCAATACGGAATGTGCCGAAGACCGTGTCGCTTAATATGTCACGCGAATTCGATTGCATTAAAGAAGATATTTTACCAGCCATTCTTTTCAGTTGGAATAGCTGCATACCCCTACATCTGAGTGTGCAGACTCGCAATTTTATATTTGGTGACACCTGTCATTTACTTTTCCTTCTTTCTTTGTATTGCCATCACAGAAAGACACCGACAACTGACACTAATGACTGGTTGCAGAATTGCATTGTTTGTGTCCGTGCACATCATTTGAACATGAACACCAAGCTGCCGCTTGTACCTCATTACCTGGGGTAAATGAAACCAAGTTCTTGTGGACACCTCAGTCCTATATCGAAGATCCCTCGCAGAGGCGTGATTTCCTACCCTTCATAGGCACCTGGGAGTACTCGAACTACACTAGGAGAATAGCTATAAATTCAGGAGACAGAAAACTGTATCGGAGAAGTTATATACCAACAGCGCAAGCAAGCAACGGTCGTCGGAAGTCATCCTACTTCTAAGTTTCATCTAGTAATGAATTGCCAAACCATAGGCGCTCGCGCTGCGACCCGTCTGTTAACACAGCGGTGAATCTTGCTTTAGGATCCCCAATGTGCACGGGTCATTCGTTGCATATGACGCCGTGTGCCGTACTGCCCTTGTATTGCTGGTTGCTTGAATTTTTGCTATTAATAGTGCCGCAAATGCCAAGTGCATACGTAATACTGATATAAGCATATATGCGTAGCACCGCCCCAGGATTACCATCCACTATGGATGCAAACATTCTGTTCATCTCGTAAGTATGATCAACTTGGCAATACTGTCAGCAACCGCGCTTTTTAATATTGTACTGCTTGATTCTAAACCCGAGCCACCATCTACCAAACAGCTGCTGATAATGTGGCCACGAAGCGATTTATATTTTGACTATAGCACTATAGCAGCGGAAAAAACGCGTGAGCAGCAGCATAACATTGTCAGCATGCCAATGATTGGAGGGTGGCATCAGGTGACATCATAATTTTCTGATGTCAACAATCGCAGCAATAACTCACCAAGTAACAGAACATCCGTCAAGACGTCGCTACTTACGAACGTACTGGTACGTAACCGTTGCGAAAATGATTCGACGATTTGATGATTTGATGCATGATTTGATGACTTGAAGTCTGCACGGCACGATTTTATTGCAGCGACAGCACACATTTACCAACCGTCAAGCTGGATGTCATACGCCTACCGGGTATCATATTGCGCAAAGATAGGGTTTCGATTTAGATGATTGACAGCTACGAGGTTTAAAAACGCACATTGTCTTCAAGGGCTAGCACGAGGCTTTGGACATGACCGACAGGGATTGATCACTTCGAGAGCTGATCGGTGCAAATTATAATTTTTAGACCTTGATATAGATTTTGTGACCGCTCCTTCCTCAGTTCTCGGGCAATTTTTTTCCGCCGGGCAAGGATTATATTTTAGACATATTGCGACCGCTCCTTCCTCAATCCTCGGGTCATTTTTGACGGCGATGCGGGTCGTGTGTTCGGTAGGCTTCTGGTGGCGCTGAGTGTGTTGTCCGGTGGCATCGGTGGCCACCACCGGTGCGGGCCGGCGGACCACTGCCGCGGCACGACTGGTGCGGTGTCTGCCGGTCGTCAGCTCGACCTGTGGACTCGCCGCAGTCCGACAGGAACCTGTAGCGGGCCATTTGTCATGGCTCCCGACACCAGGAATAGACTAAAACAACAGGGTGGCCGGCTGGGAGCGGCGCGCGTCTCTGCCCGGCGGGCCGGCAGACCACACCGGCGCCGTTTTGTTTCCCACGAGAACGGCGCCACGGCGGGCGGACGTGCGCCACGCCGCGCCCGCCGACGGTGGCCCCATGGCCGCCCCTTCCGCGCCGAAACGTGCAGCACGAGATATAACGAAAATGGAGCACGATTTTCGTGTTCGCTCACGGTGTGTGGTGTACTATCATGTCAAGCATGGTGAGAACGCAACTAATCTGTAGACAGCACCAAGAAAAAGGCGATAAAAAGTGCCGACGCCTGATAACAGATTGCACTCAAGGTCGGCGCCACCGTCTCCAGAAAACTGCACGGCGGCATGCTTTTCCGACACCGCCGCCATTTTCGGAAACCAGACCTGAATGGTTCTATCCTGTTAGAAGCGCTTTTGAAATGAGTTGCCGTTCATTTTTCTGCTTGGATCCACTGGTTCTAAGAATGCTGTTCTGATGTGGTAATTTCTTAATAGACGGAGTAAAAACTAAAAACTCACCCGACAGTTTCCAATAACCAACAGACCTCACAGACATCTACCATGAATACTTAATTCATGGCAAGATGTAGCCAAAGCTTTCGCTGAGGTTGATGAGTGGCGCAAAAGTGTCAAATGCATAATCAGCTGGCGGGCACGTTGCCAAGCAGCTCCTCTCTAGCTTCTCGGCCCTATCTTGATTCGCGGTGAGATGGCAGAGGGCCGTAACCCACCCATCCCCTCAGCCGGAACGCTGGTGAATTATCCGCCGGTCGTTATCTTCCTTATTATCTATTCCAGCTACCATTTATCACCGGCGGATGCTGTAGACATTGCACTATAGCCGTCTCACGTATCTGCCGTGTACTCGTGTACTCTGACGGTCGGCGGTGCATGTGCCCAGATAGCTTAGGCCCGGCCGTAAGCTCAGTTTCCGGCTTGCTGGCCAGAGCCGGGAGCCGGTCGTACCCGGTCCAGCTAAATAGCCATCAAAGTAGCTGGCTGTCCAACTGCTGAGCTAGTCACGCCACAGCCCATGCATACCGCTTAAGACCCATATTACAAGGTCCTCGGGTAACATGCAGTCCGGGGGAATGTGCGAGGAAGTACGGCTGTGATCAGTCTTTCAAACACAGTAGAGGAAACACTTCGCGCGCCCCGCAAGAAAAAGCATTACTTTATCGAATTGCGAGGGAGGAATAGTCGCAAAGCTTCGAGTCCTGCAAGAGTTGGTATAATATTTTGTTTTTGCTCAGAACGCAATAGTCATTCAGATCAGCTGGTGATTTTTTTATGTTCAGTTCCGACATCCCCCAGTGTATTGCTCCTGTGGCCAAGATGGTACTCACCCAATATTCACACTTCGTGATGCATCGAAATGTCAGGGGCTACATCAATACGATATTGCTAAAAACAATAAAAAACAGGATATTTCAGACCAAATGCTGTGAAACTACCCAAAGCGTTTGATGCAGCGTGTTCAGCAAAGCTATGCTTGGTAGACTACAACCTATGACTTGAATGATTTTCCGTGAAGTAGTTCCACTTACCCTCTTCCAACCATGCAGTCGTATTCGGCAGCGTCCACTTCGCCTTCAAGATCGGATGGTAGGTCGAAGTCCTCCCTTCCTCCGTTGTGCGCTCTGTCTCAGGGGGATATGCTGATTTTTCTTCTTCTTCTGCAATCATAGTTATTGGATGTTTGGCTTAAGTGGCGTACCTAGGGAACGGCTAGGTCGGTTCATATTATTATAACCGTTAAATTACTATAAATGCTGTTTATGCGGTAGGATGTCGAGAAACAAAACCGCAGGTCGTTGACACCCTTCCTTTTTTCGTGTTGATGATTTTAAAGAACTTATTTTAGTATGATTAACCAGTTCCATTGTATTTTATAACCGCATGGGACATTGTACTATTCGTATTAATTTATCTTCACCTACCAGAAGATCATTTCTGGAATGTGTTCCTGCTTCGTGAGGTAAGTATTTTCAAATAATCCGTATTTCAATTCCTTACAGCATTATTAGACCACCTGGTCTCTGAGCTAGGGCTCTGAGCTAGGGAGTGTGAATTGAGAACATATAAGGTAATTTATGGATACATAAATCGATGTACATAAGAAATAAAGAAAAAAGTCCATTTACATAAAAGCTACCTTATAAGCTATCCTCTTCCATACCTATATAAGCTATGGACTCTATGTAAGCTTTAGCGATTTTAGGACATTTTATTTCAGATCATCGTACGATTCGCGGTGGAGAAGTCTGAGTGCAATGAGCAACGAGCAGGTATTTCACCCCAGCCAAGTGATATTACGCAGTGAAAGCTCGGGTCACGACATCTCAAGGTGCGTGAACAATCTGTGATATCATAATCTTACGATCTTAGGCCAGCAGCGTTCCAGTCAAATCAGATCAGCATAGCATTTTCATGACTTTTCGTTCCTGTCTCGTTCTTTTATCTCAAGTCAGTAAGCGGCAATTTTTTTTGTGGAAATTTGGCGGGGAGAACCACAGCAACCTTGAGAAACACATTTAGTCTATTTCCAATGCAAATCTCCTTCGGTACGGTACCCAACCAGGATGAGGCGATGCTAGTATCATTTAGAAAGAGGCACTGCATACATCAAAATATTCCTCTAAGTTGATATAGATGCCATTTTGCAAATTGAAATATCTCAGAGAACTAAAAATATGAAAAATTTTATCATTAAGCTGCTCAAAACAGCTTACTGTGTTGATTTGAAATTAACTATAGTTATTACCGCATCCGTCTATGCCGCCAGCTTTTTCGCAGCTTTCATGCCAGAATCTTGGTCCTCGTCGCCGACCGAGACCGAGGTGAAGCAATTGTTACAACAACAAAAAAACTACTTGCTTTTTGATAATGATGGGCAAGATTGCTAACCAACCACAGACAGCCAGTGACTGTAATGTCATATATTGGAGGAAGCTCGTCATTCCACTCGTCCGGTCCGGTAACATAAAAGCAACTGAAGGGATGCATCCTAATCATTTGCCATTTTTTGACACTTTACACATTCTGAGAAAGGAAATTGATCTGAGCTGCTGTAAAGGATTGTTAGAAGATTACAAAATATAACCTTGCATTATGAAATAAAGTGATAATTTTAATTGCAAGTATGACGTTGTGTTTAATATCTAGCCTCTCATTCCTTCAAAGGAGATGCAAAGCTGGATGAGGGTGCATTCTATAAAATTTTTGTATCAAAATAACAAATGATGTTTAAAAAAAAATTTAATTAATGAAGAAGAAGAAGAAGGAAGTCTCCTCATCAATAAAGCATCACATTGTATTGGCGTGTGTGATTGGAATCGTTTTAAAATGATTGATGTGTTAAAATAGGTAGTTATGCGTCGGGTATACGTGAAAAAGAAACATTTAGTAAATAGCTGGTGTTGGTGTGATAGTGCAAATTATGCAAATCGTTCGAATCGCTTCACGCGCTCGCATTTAGCCCAGCATAGGCTGGGAGGGTCAGTTGGCAACTGGCCCAACATGTCTGGGGACGAGCTACCGAGCGGCCGTGTCGATGCACTGACGGCACGTTCACCTATCCGCCAACAATCTGTCGATGATCTGAAACTCAAAGCTCGGGTGGTGGGGACAGGGTTCGCGCGACAAGCTCTGCTTAGCGATAAGACCCTGGCTCATAAAGCCACCCCAGCAAGAACACGGATTAAACTTTTAAAAAGATGGTAGCTTTCTAGATAGTACGAACTAGCACATTTGAGTACTCAGCGGGACCAATTACTATTTAAAATTGCATTGCAAACAGCATAATTAATGACCAGTGTGACCTAATTGGATTCACTGGGAGCGAGTGCCAAGTTCGGGCAGATCTGCTCTGGCGTAACCACGAGCGAGTGCCAAGTTCGGGCAGATATGCTCTGGCGTATCCACGAGCGAGTGCCAAGTTCGGGCAGATCTGCTCTGGCGTAACCACGAGCGAGTGCCAAGTTCGGGCAGATCTGCTCTGGCGTATCCACGAGCGAGTGCCAAGTTCGGGCAGATCTGCTCTGGCGTATCCACGAGCGAGTGCCAAGTTCGGGCAGATCTGCTCTGGCGTATCCACGAGCGAGTGCCAAGTTCGGGCAGATCTGCTCTGGCGTAACCACGAGCGAGTGCTAAGTTCGGGCAGATCTGCTCTGGCGTAACCACGAGCGAGTGCCAAGTTCGGGCAGATCTGCTCTGGCGTAACCACGAGCGAGTGCCAAGTTCGGGCAGATCTGCTCTGGCGTAACCACGAGCGAGTGCTAAGTTCGGGCAGATCTGCTCTGGCGTATCCACGACAGGAGCGCTTTCGAGTGAACTGACTCGATCACGTCGGGTCCGGTCTATTCCAAGGTTTCAATCCTGCGATTCGTATAATAATCGTAAGAGAATACATGAGGGTTCCTTCGGCATTTTACTCCCATTGTCGCCTTGTGGACAGGTAGAGCACACCGCACTAGTTGCAGAGGCAGCGGCTTGCATGCGGAATTTGCTTTGACATCGGATGGCTACTGTCTCCTCGCTCAGCTCAACCAGTGACGTTTTGGGGCAGTGAAGTATGCAACTTGTCGCAGTTTTCAACTTCAAGGCGGTTCAAATGCTGCCAAGTGTCACAGTCACGTGTATGACGGTGCGGCCACTGTACTTCATAACACAGTTTTGCAGTGCAGGATTTACATCAGTACTTCAACCATTCGATGATAAAGCACCCGTAGAGAGCACAGCATGCCAAACTAGGTCAACGACCAAAACTAGATCAACAGCCAAAACTTGGTCAACAGTCAAAACTAGGTCACCGTCATAGAAGACGTAAGTATGAAGTTTGACAATATTGGTTGTTTGATGCACTCCAGAAGTGGGAAGGGTAATGTTAGGGTAGCCTTCGCCTGTTCGCTATGTTCCCAAGCCTGCGCTGATTGTTCAACACGTCCAATGCATTTGTCATCGACACAAGCTCGTCCAGACTTCGGATGTTCGAATGAAAACAGAGGAAATATGGTGAAGTGGTTGCTCAGTGGGCGATGAGTCATTGAAACACTTATCAGTTAAGTGTCATCGGTTGTTATTCTTCATTGACATTCACCAATTATTGGTGGCTTGTATCCAATCGTTGGAAACTAACCACATCAACGTGAGGACCTGAAAACACGCAAGGAGGAGAACCTGCTCGTAACTCTTCTTGGAGCATAAATTCGTTCCATGCGATTACCGTTTCTTTCCAAATACACCCGAAAATTAGAAATGGTAGCAAAGCTCCAGGCCGCATTGTGAAATATGTGTCAGCATCTCCGTGACATTATAATTCCTCAAACGACGTCCACACAGCGGTACAGGATCTTACACACGGCCAAACACTGCCAGCGCACACAGCCTCTGCCATTGTGCTGCACGAATTCCGGTCAGCAGCCGTTTCCAGTGTTCTCTCTCATAAAAGTCAGCGAGGACAATCCCATTCAGGCTGGCACCGCGGGCGGTCAGGACGGACGGTGTTGGGCTGTGTTCGGTGGCCGCTCCACCCCTCCGACTGCGGGGGGCGGCTCCCTGACCAGGGCGCGGGCCGGCCGACGCGCGGGGGGCCGCCGCCACCGTGTCCAGAAGTGCGGGAGGGGGCGGTGGGATGACCGATGAGACTCTATCTGATGTGACGTGTGCATCAGTGCCTCTCGAGTTCACGGGTCACGGGTCACGCGTCACACACGCCCGTGTCGAAAACTCGCAGGTGTCACGACCATGGCTCGCCTTCAGGCGGAGGTGAGACTTCGTGCTGCCCACCGGCGGTGCTGATGCCAGGCGGAAATGAGACATTTCCGCCTGCCGCTGCTGACGTCACAGAGCATTGTCGCTGCTGTCGCTGGTGCTCAGTTTGGTGAGGTGGACGGTGCAGTGGCACTCGGGCACAGGGGCTGACGGTAGTGGGAGCCACTGGTGCAGGTGCACCATTAGGACACCACCGTGGTGCTGCTGGGGTCGGTCACGACGCGCGCGACAGCTCCGCGTGCCGAGGTGCCAGCCGGCCGGCTGTCTATGATCCTGATGCCAGCTGAAGCGTCGCCGTATATACTCCGAAGGCCTCAGTATTCTGCATGATAGGTTTTCTTTCCCTAACTGCTCTCTAATTTAGAATGAGAGCTTCGGAGATTCCCCCATCCAATGATATGCAGGGCCTGGCTGGGCTAATGTGCCCAGACGGGTAGATCTGTCACATATTCCTCTCATCCTCTCATCAGATCTACCACTGATTCCTCTCATCATCTTATTCATGCCTACACCTGAGCGGCGGTCAATGTGAGTAGATGGCAAGTCGTGGAGTCGAATGTCTTCTAACGTGAGACATATTTTCGTCAATGTAAACATTATTCAGGCGTACTTGTATGGCGCCTGGGGATACCATAAGAGCCTTTAGCTTACTGGATAAGGTCATAGCATGGCAAAGGTTCTCGTGCGACGGCCAGAAGACCTTTCATTCCTGGCATGTAGTAAACATTAAAGTGAATAAACATTATTGGATCTATTCTCAATCTACCTATCCCTCAACACACATGGTGAAGGTGTGAAGGTGTGTGCCCCTGTGACTGTGAAGGTAAACGTGGCATCTGCTTGGAGTATGAATCATGTGACCATATCATAGAGAGGAACGCCGAACTGATGATCTCTCCGGAATGCGGTCTTCCAGGAGCGGTGGTCTTCAGCTATTTCATGGCGCCACCCTACGGTCATAGCCACGCGAGGGACCACTCCACACGTCTCGACTTTTCCTCAACACGGCTGCATCCACCCAACGGCCATTCCACGTCAAATCTCCCTCAACACGGGCGTAGCCACACGCAGAGACAGAACTTAACCAAAATTATTAGAAGAGGTAAGGAGGAAATCTGATGACGCTAGTCGGTTTGCGGCGCCCACGTCATGTGACCCAATGTTAGAAGCTGATCGGGGGGAGGCTTCCGCTAGCATTGAGGGGGTCCGGTCCTAAAGGTATGCAAAGTTCCATCCATACCTGCACGAGCAACTATTCCATACGTCCCCGTGCCACTCTATTTCCCCTCAACACGCATGCTATTCTTCTGTAGCCGTGACTACTGATCTCTCGTGAGAGGCAGAATCAGCGCCTGCTAGACGGAGGAAGCGATGTCGCAAAAGCACGCCAGTAAACTTGACATCAAGCTGTCGGCCACCGTCTGCAAAGTGCATTACCCTGCTCGCTTTGGTGATAATCCGCGAACACGTGTACTTGCTCACAGTAATCTGTCAGTACAGAGAACGAGAGAAACCTCGTATGGCTACAGGAAGGTTCTGTGTGTGCCTCTCAACAGATCAGTGATAGCAAATGGATGTGGCGCATTGTTTTGGCTGTTGCCCGATGCACAAGGGAAGCCGACGAGAGCAGGGTGTCGTGCACCCTTCTGCGTTCAATTTCAGCGGAAGTGGACGCGCTTCAGCCACGTTCCATCGATCCTGCAAGTTGGTACGGATGCATTCATGTTCGGATATTTCCCTTGGTGTGTGCACTGGAATCGATTTCGAGACAAAAACGGTCTTAAAATGAGGTCATTGTAGGATACCTGTACTTCAATTAATGGCGCTGTCATTAAATTGTTCGACTTATGAATGCATTAAGCCACTCATTTTAATTCGACGACACTCATTGGTTCCTTCCCTGAACGACTTTTTCAAAGGAACCCTGCTTTCCATTGACCCGCAATATCCTGACACATTACGACACGGAGCGGATTGGGAAGGTCGAATCCCGGCACCCACTAACAAGGAAGCAGCTGTGACAGCCTCTGACATAGAACTGTCAGGTTCGGTAGAGAGCCAGGAAATATACTGAACTTAAAGTATGCAAGACAACATGCCGTGGACATGCTGGGCCAATCGGGATACACATCGAACCCAGTTATCTGGTAAAATGTTGACCGGCCATATTCTGGCTTCACTGAGGGTTCAATTAGCACATGAATGGCTTGGCTGTAATATGATGTGATGTGCAACAACTTCGTTTAATGATTTTTTGCTACGACACGATTCCTGACATGATCAGGGCAATTCATGCCAGAAGTAAATAGGAGAGTTTAGAGGAGCTATTCTAGTAGTATTCTCTTACTTAATGAACGTCTGTAACTCAATGGAACAAAAATACCATGGCGGATGCACCTGAAGTGACAGAAATAAGACATATAGGTGCGGAGAGTTAAACTTGTTTTGTGAACTTCACGTCATTGTTTACATTCCACACAGTCACATTGAAACACAGTTGGGAAAGCTGTCACACTGTGAGCCCAATGTCCATCGGTTAACAACTCAATGTCGAGCAGTTACCAATCGGTGAGTTTTACGAATTCCTCGAACATGCTCTGACCTCATCCATAGTGGATCTCTGCTTGATATTTTCGCCGATCGAAGAGCTCCGACTGTTGATCACAGTCGGTTTCCTCATCCTGAATCGAATATTCATAACGAAGGTAAAACACTAGCAGTGCGGCACTCATGCATTTTCACATCACTCTAGCACACTTTTCGTGTGGCCTGTGGCATCCCACGGTTAATTGGTGCTTGCTTGTGGGCCGCCACTGCTGCCCAAAGTATGTGCCATCATCCCGACCGCGATCATGCCCAAGGTCTGTGCCATCATCCCGACTCTATGTGCGACCCTCTGCTTTTGCTCTGCTCGGAACTCGCATTTTAATGTAGTTGAGAACCCAAGCCCGGGGGCGGATCAAGAACCTGTTCAATTGAGAAATCAGACGTCCAATTCTTCCACCATCCCATTTGACCAGATATGGTTACCAGTCACGTAAATGGGAGCCCCAATAGCATAATGCACATCCACTTTCGTCTTTCGGGAAGGAAATGTGTGACTACATTTCACAACTTGCATAGCAATCCCAATATCTTTGAAAGGGTTGGTATACTTCGGGAATGCTTGGCAGGATGGTCCTAACGATGCGGAAGAACCAGGGGAAGCCATAATCACTTGGTCACCGACTCAGTATCCTCCTATTGGTCTGTTTCAGCGTGGTCGGGACAGGATTTTGTAAAAATCAGATATGCTTGCGAGATCGCTGACTGAACTGGTACTGCACTGCTTCAGAATTGATGGGCCTGGCTGCTGCTGAATCTCGGGTGTGATTCAGAATTGGCGAGTTGGTCTGGTGCTGATGTTCGGGTGTGCTTCAGCGTTAGCTGACTGGCCCGGATGTATTTCGGGATTCGTCTGAAAGAGACAGTGAGTGGAACAGACTGTCACACACATGCGGTGGGCCCGTTCCATTGGTTTGGTCCTTACTGGTCATTTGGGGATTACATAGGCCGCCATTGTACGTGCTTCAAGGTCACCGCATTTCTACATCAGCCCTATATTTGAACAAAAAATACAGCATAAAATGGTCCTATACAGCCTTGGTGTAGCCACAAAGAAGATCTTGTTACGGTTTTATGTGAAGAATTCGGAGTATCATATTTATACCATATCTTAAATTCCTTACTTTACATCTTATCTTGTCACTTTCCTCAGCCTATTTGCATTTTATTTGTGAGCTTGTCATTCTATTCCGCTGTCATTCCCAGTGTGTCTAATTGATTAAATTCGCGATGGTGTGTTTCTTGTCCGCTGCCCCTCCCCTTTCCAAGTCCGGCTAGTTTTCCCTTTCGATGCTTTGCAGGTTGCTGTAAGCATTGGCGGATCTAGCTGTTCGATTTCACGGGACAAAAAAAGGAACGACAACCGGCCGAATCAACGAATTTCTTGCCAGGATTTGGTGTTCTCGCTGGAACTCATCGTGCTGGAAACCTGACGGACCTAGAATCCTGTCGTCCAGGGCGACTCACTACAGTTGAGACCACCGACACAGTTATTGGCCATCACACTGGACCCTCCTGATAGCGATATCGAGCCGGACGTCTGTGTCCTGCCGACCCCCGGTGGCGCCCCCTGCCGGCGCTGGTGCCGGATCGGACAGTGCCGTCCCGTCCCGCCCCTGGTGCTGTTTGCCTGCCGGTGTGGGACCACCGCAGCAGCGCGGCTCTGCCGAGTAATTGACGAAAAAAGAGGGAAAACAAAACTGACAGCAGTCGTGAATGGGGCGACACCAGGGCGAAGGTGGGCATCATTGTTACAAATCAATTGTTGTGCCCACGACTTTTAATAGGGCACCACAGGGGGCGGGCTACGCCATTGTCCTGGACCAAGGAGCTGTGGCGCGTCGCATTATAGCGTCTTGTCGGTTTGAAAACAGCGATTATGTGGGTGGCGGGTGGCGGGCAGGCTCGCTCTCTGTTATGTATCGGAGCGATGGGCCGAGGTCAAAGGCCTCGCTCGAGTCTGACTGATGGCCGCCCGGCCGCCTATGTCGGCAACCGTGTCGTCGAGGACAGTCCGTGTCCGGCTGGAGCGCGGCCGCCAACAGCAGCATGGCACAGCGCTGTGGCCGACCAGTCTGTCCGAGGACACAGGGCAGCGGCAGTCTGGTGTCGCAGCACATCCCACCGTCCCACACATCCACCGCCAGTGGGAGATGCAGCGGGGCGGCGGCAGTCTGGTGTCGCAGCACATCCCACCGTCCCCAGAATCCACCGTCGAGTGGGAGACGTAGCAGGGCAGCGGCAGTCTGGTGTCGCAGCACATCCCACCGTCCCACACATCCACCGCCAGTGGGAGATGCAGCGGGGCGGCGGCAGTCTGGTGTCGCAGCACATCCCACCGACCCACACATCCACTGCGAGTGGGAGATAGCAGGGCGGCGGCAGTCTGGTGTCGCAGCACATCCCACCGTCCCACACATCCACCGCCAGTGGGAGACGCAGCAGGGCGGCGGCAGTCTGTCGTCACAGCACATCCCACCGTCCCACACATCCACCGCGAGTGGGAGACGTAGCAGGGCGGCGGCAGTCTGGCGTCGCAGCACATCCCACCGTCCCACGCATCCACCGCCAGTGGGAGACGTAGCAGGGCGGCGGCAGTCTGGTCCAGCATCCCACACCCCCCCTCCCCCCCCCCGGAAAAGGGGCGGCGAGTCTGGTGTCGCAGCACATCCCACCGTCCCACACATCCACCGCCAGTGGGAGACGTAGCAGGGCGGCGGCGGCAGTCTGGTGTCGCAGCACATCCCACCGTCCCACACATCCACCGCCAGTGGGAGACGTAGCAGGGCGGCGGCAGTCTGGTGTCGCAGCACATCCCACCGTCCCACACATCCACCGCCAGTGGGAGACGTAGCAGGGCGGCGGCGGCGGAGTCTGGTGTCGCAGCACATATCCCACCGTCCCACACATCCACCGCCAGTGGGAGACGTAGCAGGGCGGCGGCAGTCTGTCGTCGCAGCACATCCCACCGTCCCACACATCCACCGCCAGTGGGAGACGTAGCAGGGCGGCGGCAGTCTGGTGTCGCAGCACATCCCACCGTCCCACACATCCACCGCCAGTGGGAGACAAAAAGGGGGGGGGGGGGGTTGTGTTTTTTGCAGCACATTCCACCGTCAGCCAGTGGAGACAGCGGGCGGCGGCAGTCTGGTGTCGCAGCACATCCCACCGTCCCACACATCCACCGCCAGTGGGAGACGCAGCAGGGAGGCGGCGGCAGTCTGGTGTCGCAGCACATCCCACCGTCCCACACATCCACCGCCAGTGGGAGACACAGCGGGGCGGCGGCGGCAGTCTGGTGTCGCAGCACATCCCACCGTCCCACACATCCACCGCCAGTGGGAGACGCAGCAGGGAGGCGGCGGCAGTCTGGTGTCGCAGCACATCCCACCGTCCCACACATCCACCGCCAGTGGGAGACGTAGCAGGGGGGCGGCGGCAGTCTGGTGTCGCAGCACATCCCACCGTCCCACACATCCACCGCCAGTGGGAGACACAGCGGGGCGGCGGCAGTCTGGTGTCGCAGCACATCCCACCATCCCACACATCCACCGCCAGTGGGAGACACAGCGGGGCGGCGGCGGCAGTCTGGTGTCGCAGCACATCCCACCGTCCCACACATCCACCGCCAGTGGGAGACGCAGCAGGGAGGCGGCGGCAGTCTGGTGTCGCAGCACATCCCACCGTCCCACACATCCACCGCCAGTGGGAGACGCAGCGGGGCGGCGGCGGCGGCCGAGTGCACGGGCCGGCCGGTCCCCCACAGGCAGCGGCTCGACCCATACGTCAGCGACATCCACTCCGAGGAAGCTTCCACTCTGTCGCTCCCTGAGCCTCTGTAACATGGCTGGACGCCCTGCAGCGGCTCCGAGCACATACCCTGAGCAATGCGTTGTCAATGGATGACTTTTATTGCTATTCCTGGGTGAAGGATGGTAATTGCAATACAAAGGTGATAAAATAGGGTTAGGGTGCTCCCGGATGCAAATGAACGTTGCTGTGATATATTTATGTGCATGGCGAGAGTTGACGACCGTGAGAGAATCACAACATTACACTGCGGTCGTCGTCACTATCACGGTAATAAGTTGTGATAAATAACTGTAAGCTTCTTAGCAGCGGAACAAGGAGTATCCAAGACTAGTAGCTGACACATTTCAGATGGAATGAATATCTCGACTTTTTCAAGCCGATTTGCATGCTAAGCTGACCGGGCGGCTCGCATCTGGAGATTCCTGGCCTGAGAGCTGAGTCGGCACACGAGGTCAGACAATGACAAGAACTGACCCTCACTCAGCTCCCAGCAGTGGGAGTGACCTTGTACCCGGCTACCAGCAGTGTGGCTGACACCGTACCCAGCTACCAGCAGTGGGGGTGACCTTGTACCCAGCTACCAGCAGTGGGGCTAACACCGTACGCAGCTACCAGCAGTGGGGCTGACACCGTACCCAGCTACTAGCAGTGAGGCTAACACTGTACCCAGCTACTAGCAGTGAGGGTGACCTTGTACCCAGCTACCTGCAGTTCGGCTGACACCGTACCCAGCTACCAGCTCAGTGACGATAGCCGCCAGGTGTAGATCTCCGACAGCGATGACCTGGTCTGCGGTGACACGGACGGCCCCGCCTCGCTCTCCCGTCACCAGACGGAAGATGGAGGGACCGGGTGGGCCGCTCCGCCCGCTGGACGCCTCCCGTATACAGGGTGCTACACAGCTGCGACTGGACTCGGCGGCCCCGCGCCCCTTGAAGTGGTAAAGCGCGTGCGACACACCCTGGCCGGGTCCGGGCGCCGCCCTGCCCTGCCGCCGACCCAGCAATCCAGCACGCCAGACCTCACCCTGGCCGGGTCCGGGCGCCGCCCTGCCCTGCCGCCGACCCAGCAATCCAGCACGCCAGACCACACCCTGGCCGGGTCCGGGCGCCGCCCTGTCCTGCCGCCGACCCAGCAATCCAGCACGCCAGACCACACCCTGGCCGGGTCCGGGCGCCGCCCTGTCCTCCCGCCGACCCAGCAATCCAGCACGCCAGACCACACCCTGGCCGGGTCCGGGCGCCGCCCTGCCCTGCCGCCGACCCAGCAATCCAGCACGCCAGACCACACCCTGGCCGGGTCCGGGCGCCGCCCTGTCCTCCCGCCGACCCAGCAATCCAGCACGCCAGACCACACCCTGGCCGGGTCCGGGCGCCGCCCTGCCCTGCCGCCGACCCAGCAATCCAGCACGCCAGACCACACCCGGCCGGGTCCGGGCGCCGCCCCGTCCTGCCGCCGACCCAGCAATCCAGCACGCCAGACCACACCCTGGCCGGGTCCGGGCGCCGCCCTGTCCTGCCGCCGACCCAGCAATCCAGCACGCCAGACCACACCCTGGCCGGGTCCGGGCGCCGCCCTGTCCTCCCGCCGACCCAGCAATCCAGCACGCCAGACCACCAGACAGCTGGCACCTCCGGCGCTTTTGACTGCCCAGGTATGACCAATGTGGAGCCCCCCCCCCCCCCCCAAGGTGTAAACTTGGCCCTCTGCAGATCCCGTTGATACTTGATACGGAGATCTGGGGAGGAGATCGGCTTTGCACATTATGTCACCAGTCAGCAAGATGAAAGCACAACCATGGCGAACATACACGCAGACACAAAATACGGACGCAAATAGCAAGAGCCAGAGTAAAAAATGGCATGTCAACCGCTGGTTATGCTGTTAAATTGCACGGCTATAACATGATAATAGCGGGGACATGACGGATAGATCGTATGGCAATACCGAAGTAACAGTAAAAATGTACTACTATGACGGCATGGCTAAAACACAAATATAGCACCTTGATAGCACAACGGTGCCATATCATGAGCGATCACATCTCTTCCCAGCATAATTTGAATAATTGTATAACATTAACGAATTTATCAACCTGCAAAACACATTGATGGTTCTTTTGGGCCAGTTAATGCTTCACTTTACAGGAACCATGAAGCATATAAAATGGTGCTATCTTTTCCCACGCAATTTTCCACATATGTGGGTTTGAAGCTCAGTTTACTCCTGGACATCCTTCACGTCCGATGGGCCGCTTTCTGAATCGCAGCTGCTTCCGTCCCAAATTGGGAAGCACCATTAAATCAGTTCTTCCTGCACGCACGTGCACACAGGCACGCACTCGCGCAATCAATTATGCAAGGCCCTGGAAACGAATCAACTGCAGCTTTTTAGATCGCATAGTTTCGGGAGAATGAATCGCTTGAAGCCTTTTTTGAAGGAGGTTTCAAGCTGAGCGTAAAGGATAATTCAAAGGGCGAGATGTGGTCGAACGAGCAAGTAGGTTTCTAGGTGCATATGCACTAACGACGGTATCAAATTGCATCCTTGTTCGACGACAGGAGAGCCACTGGAGCTCCGAAAAGTCTCGGTATTTCGTACATTAAAGACGAGAAAATCACGCGGTTGGTGACAGGATTACGAGTTTCCGACAATGTCGATTAATCTTGGCTACTTCGGCTCCACTGGTCTTCAAAAAGGTTTTATCTATATCCTTAAGTCGAAAGGATTGCCCATCTGCGCATTGAAATAGACAAAATTTGGAGATGAACAAAAACATCTCATGTCTCTCCGGTCAGATCCTCCGCTCGCCTCATGGGTTGTCATCTTATGCCCCTCTAATTTACAAACTAAGCGTTGTAAGAGGAGGAAAAGCGAGTCATTGGAAAGCACTCAAAGAGTAGGACCCGACCTCCACCACCCCAGATGCTCTCCTTCAAAAAGGGACGTCACTAGAGTTGCATGAGGTCACGATTGATGTTTATGTTTTTTTTTTCACTCCGGGCGTTCATATTTGGGGATTTTTTTCTTTTCAATATAGCATTTGGAATCAGTAAAAGAAGACGAAGCGTACCACAGACTGCTGCTCCCGATGGTCCCATGTTTCCAAAATATCTGCTCACCCAAAAATAAAAGCAAGAATTGTTCAAATTCTCAAAACTTCGCGCTTTCAATTTTTGAATTTGTATGTTTCTGGTGGGTAGAGCGCCTCGAGAAACGTTGATACGTACGAAAACGTTCGAGAAACGCAAAAGTAATAATTATAAATACAAAGTGGTTCTTTCAACCAGAACCCTCAATTTCAACACTAACATACAAATATGCAAAACAAATAAGTCATGAAAAACGCAAACATTGGCAACTTCCTCTGGTGTGTTTCATTGCGTCTCTAAGGATAAGTAAACGCTGAAATTTCATCCAATAATCGTTACCCGTTCAAGCGTGTCGAATAGTGAAACTTCTTTTTAAAGGTGACCTCACTTGACCTTGACTAATTCGATGACTGTGTATGGCCTAGGATCAAAATTTTCACACAACATGTAAAATTGATGTGTGAAAAGGTATGCCAAAGTTTGCTGCTCTTTCTCTCGCCGTTTTTCACAACCCACTGAGATCATTTGAAGATGGGGTTGAAAGGAACCCCACCCCCTCCAGACGCTGCGGTTGATATTATCGTCCTCGGTATATTTCTTACCACTCACCATGCTTAATACTGAATTGTATTTCACTGGCTATGGACACCAAGTTCATGCATGTGCTGTGGAAGATTACGATCGTGGGTGCATTTATGATAACACAACTTAGTAAACACACACATCGTAAAATATTTTAAATCCCAGGGTATACGGCATGCGTGGGTCGGTAGCAGACGCACCTATTCCGCATGCCACCTGTACCTAGCTAGAGGAGGAACGTTAACTATACCTAGACAGAGGAGGAACGTTACCTGTACCTAGACAGAGGAGGAACGCTTCCTGCACCTAGCCAGAGGAGGAACGTTACCTGTACCTAGACAGAGGGGGAACGTTACCGCACCTAGACAGAGGGGGAACGTTATCAGCTTGGTGTCTGCTCGACATTAGAATCCTGTCCGTCAAAGCTGAAGTGCATGTGTAAAGTCAAGTGCCTAAGTGGTTGATGGAGGTAAGCAAGCATTCAAATTCCACGAACCACGGTTGGTGCCTTTTAATATAGTGACTAGAAACGTGCTAAAGCCATACGGGGTTGCTAATATTCAAAGTAATCAACTACTGATGTGCTATGCTCAACTTGCTCTTGGCTGCCTCCGTCGCCTTACGCACAGCAAGTGAACTCGAGCTGTGCCAAAATGATAGTGCCTGCTCTCTTGTCTGGGTAGCCAAGCAACACTATTGCTTTCCCTGTCAGCTACAGCCAATCACTCTATAGCATATTTTTCCAGTAGATCTAATGCTACATCTGCAAAGAAAGACTTCAACAGTGCCTGCTAAACAAGCTTCAGCGCCTTAACAATGTGTATAATTTCCTTTGAAACAATAACCTAACTGATATAAATTGGACATTGGTGTCAGCCGAACGCATTCCAATCATTGTTTCCAATGACGAAAAATGTATCCGGTTACGGGGCACGTGCGCGAGCTCCAGGATTCAACGACTGCGTTTGCTGGGCAACCAAGCTACACAGCAGCTCGCAAAAAGCAACGTTTTACTGCAAAACGTGAAAACACCGTAGATGTCATGCGTTGGTGTATGCGTAGATTTCCACGACGAAGCTTCACCAATTCGAGTGTCATAGGAACGACGTGCTATGGCATTTACCAGCAGTCCACAGGTGCTGAATGTGGCGCGGTGTCGCCGCCTGCCGTGGTGTAACGGCTGGCGGTCTGTCCTCGGGAGCTGTCAGCAGCAGTCCACAGGTGCTGAATGTGGCGCGGTGTCGCCGCCTGCCGTGGTGTAACGGCTGGCGGTCTGTCCTCGGGAGCTGTCAGCAGCAGTCCACAGTGCTGAATGTGGCGCGGTGTCGCCGCCTGCCGTGGTGTAACGGCTGGCGGTCTGTCCTCGGGAGCTGTCAGCAGCAGTCCACAGTGCCGAATGTGGCGCGGTGTCGCCGCCTGCCGTGGTGTAACGGCTGGCGGTCTGTCCTCGGGAGCTGTCAGCAGCAGTCCACAGTGCGAATGTGGCGTCTGTCGTGCGCCGTGGTGTGCCGCCTGCCGTGGTGTAACGGCTGGCGGTCTGTCCTGGGAGCTGTCAGCAGCAGTCCACAGTGCCGAATGTGGCGCGGTGTCGCCGCCTGCCGTGGTGTAACGGCTGGCGGTCTGTCCTCGGAGCTTCAAGTAGCAGCAGTCCACAGTGCTGAATGTGGCGCGGTGTCGCCGCCTGCCGTGGTGTAACGGCTGGCGGTCTGTCCTCGGGAGCTGTCAGCAGCAGTCCACAGGTGCTGAATGTGGCGCGGTGTCGCATCGTCAGCCACATCGTACCGCCGGAGGCAGCACGACCGTATGGCTCACGACCGAGACGCGTTTTCTTCGTGACGTCTCGTCACAACGGGAGTGGCTAGTTTTTTTTTGTGTATTTGGCATCGGACAACACACATTATTGAGAACACTTATTTACATGATTGCACATTTTCGTGTGACTGTCCGGATCAAACAAGTCCCTACCGTCAGTACACGGCAGGCTCGGCTCCACGGGGCGTGCCCTCCCCGGGGCGTGCCCTCCCCGTGCTGTCGCCATGTCACCTCACCGCCCCCCCCCCTGACCTGGAGTCCCCGGGGCGTGTCCTCCCCATGTTGTCGCTATGCCACCTTACCGGCCCCCGACCTGGACTCACCGGGTGTATGCCCTCTCCGTGCTGTTGCCATGCCACCTCACCGCCCCCCTGACCGGGAGTACCCGGGAGCGTGTCCCCTCCACGTCGTCGCCATGCTCCCCCCCCCCCCAACACTGCCAGCACGAGGCCCGCCACATGGCGGCTGCAGCGGTGCCGACGCATTACAAAACTAGTGTATGTGGTGTGACCTCTTGTGTTCAAGCCAAGTCAGGGTCAAGAGGCTGCTATACGCGGCATACATGTCGTCAGGTAGAGACTGCACCCGGCAGCTCAATGAAATAATCGGTCTCCACTCCACAATGATAACGTCCAGTAAAAATTGTCAATGTTACACAAATTGTGCTGGATTTTCTTGACACAGTCGACAGTGTTACACTCATAAACGCAGCAAGCAGGCGACGCAAGCACAGAGCGTGGCCCACCAGTCCCCACCGTGCGAATTGTGAACAAACAGCCGGCGGGCTCCGTCAGAGGTCTGGAAACTCGGGCTTCCCCGTGCGGTGCCACACACAGCACCTCCTCTCAAACGGTGAACAGCATGTGCCTCACAGCTACGCCAATGCATAGGCTACGTTCATATTAATCATACTGACCTCATTGGGGTCCAGTGCAACGGTGTTAGGGCAAGACTATAAGTATTTAGCGCATACAACTACAGAGAGATCATTAGGTATTTACACGAAGGTTTGCCAATTACGAGGATATCACATCGAATATATCGGCTCCGACCGATGACTGGAGCTGCTCCGGCCGATGACTGGAGCTGCGCCGGCCGATGACTGGAGCTGCTCTAGCCGATGACTGGAGTTGCTCTGGCCGATGACTGGAGTTGCTCCGGTCGATGTATGGAGTTGCTCCAGTCGATGACTGGAGCTGCTCCGGCCGATGACTGGAGCTGCTCCGGCCGATGACTGGAGCTGCTCCGGCCGATGACTGGAGCTGCTCCGGCCGATGACTGGAGTTGCTCCGGCCGATGACTGGAGCTGCTCCAGCCGATGACTGGAGCTGCTCCGGCCGATGACTGGAGCTGCTCCGGCCGATGACTGGAGCTGCTCCAGCCGATGACTGGAGTTGCTCCGGCCGATGACTGGAGTTGCTCCGGCCGATGACTGGAGTTGCTCCGGCCGATGACTGGAGCTGCTCCGGCCGATGACTGGAGTTGCTCTGGCCGATGACTGGAGTTGCTCCGGTCGATGACTGGAGTTGCTCCAGCCGATGACTGGAGCTGCTCCGGCCGATGACTGGAGTTGCTCCAGCCGATGACTGGAGCTGCTCCGGCCGATGACTGGAGCTGCTCCAGCCGATGACTGGAGCTGCTCCAGCCGATGACTGGAGCTGCTCCGGCCGATGACTGGAGCTGCTCCGGCCGATGACTGGAGCTGCTCCAGCCGATGACTGGGGTTGTTCCGGCCGATGACTGGAGTTGCTCCGGCCGATGACTGGAGTTGCTCTGGCCGATGACTGGAGTTGCTCCGGCCGATGACTGGAGTTGCGCCGGCCGACGACGTCCACGTCAGTGCCGTGGACCACACGTCGAGCGCCGGCCCGGCCCCCTCCGACGACGCCTTATGGAGTCCGCGTTGAAAGACTAAGACTCGTAAGCGGTGCCGGAGTTTTGAAGCGGCGTCGTGCACTGGCGGGTGGCCAACAATTAGCATATAGACGCCACCAACCCTGTATCGCGCACGGCAGCAGAGTACCACTGCAGCCCATGGCGGCCCGCGGCATCCGCGGCAGCCCGCGGCATACCGCGACAGCCCGCGGCATCCGGCGACAGCCCATGGCAGCCCGCGGCATCCGCGGCAGCCCGCGGCATACCGCGACAGCCCGCGGCATCCGGCGACAGCCCATGGCAGCCCGCGGCAGCCCGCGGCAGCTCGCGGCAGCTCTCGGCAGCTCGCGGCAGCTCGCGGCAGCTCGCGGCAGCTCGCGGCAGCTCGCGGCAGCTCGCGGCAGCTCGCGGCAGCTCGCGGCAGCTCGCGGCAGCTCGCGGCAGCTCTCGGCAGCTCGCGGCAGCTCGCGGCAGCTCGCGGCAGCTCGCGGCAGCTCGCGGCAGCTCGCGGCAGCTCGCGGCAGCTCGCGGCAGCTCGCGGCAGCTCGCGGCAGCTCGCGGCAGCTCGCGGCAGCTCGCGGCAGCTCGTGGCAGCCCGCGGCAGCCAGTGACGGCTCGCGAAAGCCCACAGTGACTCACGGCAGCCAGTGGCGGCTCGCGAGAGCCCACAGTAGCTCACGGCAGCCGGCTGCCGGGCTACGCTCGCACCGCTCAACTCTGGGTCAGTTTGTACACTGTTGTCACCCGTCGCCCGAGTATCAACTGTAGTCGCTCCTCCAGCCCTGAAACGCCAGACAGTCCGGGTGAGAGGCGCCGACCGGTGGCGGCCGGCAAAGGCGCTGGTCACACCGCGCCAGCGGCCACCACGCTGCAGCGGTGGCGCGCATTTTTACCGCCAAATCAAATGAATGGGCAGGCTTGCTGGTCGTCTGCAGGGCAGTGTTTGACAGCCGTTAATTAATCACTCACCAAACGGAAGAAACGCGCTTCGATCGGACTTTTTCCTCAGAGACGGATTAAGCGAACTGTTATCCGTCATATCGTGATGGTGGCCAACTTATACGTTCTGCTCCATTAGTTGGCTGAACAATAAGAATCTATACATGCTTTCTCCACTTGCTGCAAAATGCCTGCTATCAGGGAACATGGAAAATCATTTATATTTGGAACAGAAGCAAGCTATCCGCCATCGTCAATCTTCCTAACACCAGGGTGGTTGGCTCTTGCGCAGAACAAGATCTCGACTTAAAACTTCACAAATTATGGACTGATACTGATAAGCATGATATGTTGAAATGCCACTAAGCTCCCATTCAATGTCAATTCTGGTCAGAAAAACGCGCATGCTCGAGAGATCGCAATCTAATCTGTGCAGCCTTCCCGATTTGGAGGAAAACATGCACACATGCATTGAGTTGGCTCACTATTTACATTAATAACAATAGCCTGGACTGCTCCGCATTCATCTCGGTCTTCAAACCAAAACCACAAATCGGCGCAGTGGCGGTGGTCAATTCTGCATGTGCACGGCGGACAGGGGAAACTGCACAGCCGATGCTCTGTCTGATGGGAGGGTGTGGAGGGAGGTCATCGCCAGCTTACCATAGCACTGGGCGCCGCCGACGAAATGGCCAGGTTGCCCATGCCCAAGCCCATGCTGCCCATGCCCATTTGCGGGGACACGAAGCCGGAGCCCATGGTTTGCATGTTGTTCTGGTAGGCCATGTAGGGCGACATGCCCGCTCCAAACTGGGCGGCACTCGGAAAACCGAAACCGGTCTTGTCCAGCGGCCGCATCATGCCCTCAAATCCGCCGAAACCCTTCTTTTTCTTCGACTTGGACGAGAGCTTCCGGTTGCGGGTCTGAATGCCATCCTTCTTCATGGTGATGGGCCGGTTCACCTGGGAAAGGTCAACGTCACGTGTGTTAAGACGGCGACGGTCCGACTCATCTTGCCGCATTCGCCCACATGTGCATCCATGCAGGTTACGCCGAGGACCCGTTGGCCATTTTTACGGGGTGTGATGACTCTGACTGGGCGGTAGATGCGCTCGCAAGATACCGGCCGCACTGACGACAGCCCGACAACTCAGCCCATCACGGACGCGGCAACTCCCAGTACTGCGGCTACAGTACAGAACTACGGTACAGAACTCCCAGTACTGCGGCTACAGTACAGAACTACAGTACAGAACTCCCAGTACTGCGCCTACAGTACAGAACTACAGTACAGAACTCCCAGTACTGCGGCTACAGTACAGAACTACAGTGCAGAACTCCCAGTACTGCGCCTACAGTACAGAACTACAGTACAGAACTCCCAGTACTGCGGCTACAGTACAGAACTACAGTACAGAACTCCCAGTACTGCGCCTACAGTACAGAACTACAGTACAGAACTCCCAGTACTGCGGCTACAGTACAGAACTACAGTACAGAATTCCCAGTACTGCGGCTGCAGTACAGAACTACAGTACAGAATTCCCAGTACTGCGGCTACAGTACAGAACTACAGTACAGAACTCCCAGTACTGCGGCTACAGTACAGAACTACAGTACAGAACTCCCAGTACTGCGGCTACAGTACAGAACTACAGTACATAACTCCCAGTACTGCGGCTACAGTACAGAACTACAGTACAGAACTCCCAGTACTGCGGCTGCAGTACAGAACTACAGTACAGAATTCCCAGTACTGCGGCTACAGTACAGAACTACAGTACAGAACTCCCAGTACTGCGGCTACAGTACAGAACTACAGTACAGAACTCCCAGTACTGCGGCTACAGTACAGAACTACAGTACAGAACTACAGTACAGAACTACAGTACAGAACTCCCAGTACTGCGGCCTGCACCACCCCGCCGACGTGCGAACAACTGTATAGAAATCGCACAGAAAATGCAGCCCGAGCACACGCCACGAACACAGAGACCAGGCGCGGACCGGGCCGAGCGAAACAGCCACAACGGCACATTGTTCTGCCGCCATACGGTTGCGATCAAGTGCCCAGAAGAAGACTCGCAAAAAGGCCACGCCCCCCGATGAGCTCTCAGCGCCGTTGGCATAGCCTGAGTCAGCGCGCCGAGACACCTGAGCAGACGCGCCTCTGGCTGGTGTGTGGCGGCGCTTTTTATGCCGACCTGCACACCGTGGTGTCAGTCGCATCACCAAATGCACAGCTGCATCGGTGCACTGCCCTTAATGGAAGGGTAGCCAGCTTTGTAGCACAGTTTTTTTCTGTCCAAAAGATGCATTGAGGGATCCATTGAGTGGGAAATAAAGAAGGAAATATCGTATACCGAACGCCTGTGGGATAATAATGTTTCGAATATCTCAATTTCGTTCCTTCCTAGAGCAGCTGCATAACAAGAAATAACATGATTTGCCACTGCATTAAACTACTTGTTCTCTTGGGCATGGGTGTAAAAATATATTGATATTTTCGTGCGAGCGGGTCGCATCAGCTTCCCTCCTTCGCCCCCTCTGTTACTCTTCGCGATCAATTGCTGACCCGTCGAAGCTGGAGCTCTGAAATACATGTCGAAGTTCGATGGTCAGTTCTTGCAGAAGGCTGGCTTTTCATTGCTCATTAAATCGTAGTCAAATACAACGATGCATATCCTGATGGTTGTGTGTAGCTTAACCTCGGTGTTTCCAAATGTACCAAACAATGTTGGGATACGGCCCACCGAAGTTCAGCGTCCAGTCACAGTGCTCCTGGCACTAACGGCTGAGCCGCTTAAAGTGATTGGGCAAGCCTAACCCAACATCAGCCGGGATTCACTTCAGATTGAATCGTATCATGAATCAGCTGAGTGGAGGCCCGGCGAGCAGGCGGTGCACGCTGCACACTACACCGCCGCGCCCGTGCCAGTCGACCGCGCCGAGACGCCGCCAATAGTGGCCGGTGGCGCGACTCACGCCCGATGCGCCGATACTCGCCGCGGCTCCGTAAATCACCACGTAACGAGCCGGCGCGCGGCGTGCGCCACATGCGGCGATGCCGGCGCGCGCCGACCTGGACGCGGCGCAGGACGGCGCGCGCCGATACGATCGCGGCGCGGCGCGGCGGGAGCGCGCTAATGGCACTGGTCGAGGCAGCTCGCGCCCCGCCGCCGCCCGGCCGCCTCACACTGCTAACGACCCAATGATGACCTTAATGAAATCTGTTATTAATTGCAGCGGACATTATTTCGCCATGTGTCATCTGGGCGACGGCGGCGGGGTAATCCGATGCCAGTGGAGCTGGGGCGGCCCGGTAAGGACGCGCTTAGTGCGGCGCCCCCGACTCGAGACTCGCGTGCCGCCCAATCTGTGTGATGCTTAGCAATTACGTTGACGTTGCTTGGAAAGAACCGACCCCCCTCTAACTCGCCCTCCTGTCACCCTATCCAAAACTCGTGGCGATGCCCATGCTCGTGTGTCCAGCAGAGATAGACCCATGTCCTTGTGCCCATCTGCACACCTCCGGGCAGATACTCCTCTGCCCACCATTCTGTCATGGCGATGCTCTGCCAAAGCATATGGTACTTAGTCGAGTAGTTCAAGGTGCAAACCAGGAAGAAACTGGAAGTAGTTGGAAGCAAAACAAAGAACTCCGAAGATCCCGTTTGCGGTGCTTACCGTGCTCGCGCGTGCAGTCATCGCTGATGATAAGCAGGAAAGGAGGAGCTCAAGAAAACCAATTACATGCCGATAATCTCAGCAACTATCAGATCGTAAACAAAACACCAGAGGATGGCAAAAACAATACCAGGAAAACAGAGCGGAATTTGTGGAAAACCATCACGAGCGTCTGATGCATAACACGTGCGCCAAGTGTCAGCCTGCCGGTGAGAAGAGCCAGAAAACTTCAATTCTCAACGTCCGGGAGCGGAGATTGCCCCTTTCTCCATCGCCAGTTGAAACGGCTGAGTGGCATGGGTCAGTCCGGATTACACCTCCCCTCCGCACAGCACCCTCCTCGTCGAGAACTGTGGACTGAACCACTCGAGCGCACGAAAAACGGCCGACGTTGATCGGGCCGACGGGCCCTCGGACATTGTTTAGAGAAGCGAATGGAAATGAGAGCACCAGAAAACAAACAGCTTAAGCGATTCGGACAGAAGTCGCGCGGCGCGGATTTGGCGCCGAGTGACCGCCGCCGATCCGGGCAGCGATAACGCGATTGGAACGGCAGGGTTGTTTTCGTAGCGGAGCAGTCAGGAATGGTCGGGATTTGCTGATCGGCCATTCCGCGCAATGTCCGCGGGAACGCATCTCGCGGGCAAATTGCGACCGGCTCAGCGTCCGGGGCAGGCCGGACCCGGGCCGGACCCGAGCCGCCGCCAGCTGGACCCGGGCCGGACCCGGGTCCGCAGGCGGTGTGGGCCGGACCCGAGCCGGACCCGGGCCGGACCCGAGCCGCCGCCAGCTGGACCCGGGCCGGACCCGGGCCGGACCCGGGCCGGACCCGGGCCGGACCCGAGCCGCCGCCAGCTGGACCCGGGCCAGACCCGGGCCGGACCCGGGCCCGCAGGCGGTGTGGGCCGGACCCAGGCCAGACCCGGGCTGGACCCGGGCCGCCGCCGGGCCCGCGGGCGGTGGGGGCCGGACCCAGGCCAGACCCGGGCTGGACCCGGGCCGCCGCCAGCCGGACCCGGGCCGGACCCGGGCCCGCGGGCGGTGGGGGCCGGACCCAGGCCAGACCCGGGCTGGACCCGGGCCGCCGCCGGGCCCGCGGGCGGTGGGGGCCGGACCCAGGCCAGACCCGGGCTGGACCCGGGCCGCCGCCAGCCGGACCCGGGCCGGACCCGGGCCCGCGGGCGGTGGGGGCCGGACCCAGGCCAGACCCGGGTTGGACCCGGGCCGTCGCCGGGCCCGCGGGCGGTGGGGGCCGGCCGCGCGCTTCTCACGTCACTCGGCGCCGACATCAGCCCTAATTGGCCTCGCCGGCGATGACAAATGCACGCAGCTCTCATCGGGTGTCATTAGCAGGCGTGCCGATCCGCTGACGCGGGTCGGTGTTCTCACCTTCCAACTTCAGTTGGGCTGCCATCCCCAAAACAGAACAGACTGCGCCGTCTCTGTGCGGTTCAAGGTTGTCGAAGCGAGGCATTCAGTTGGAGATGGTTGGCTCAGCGCACTAATCAAAATATTATAAATATAACGTGGTATATCTACCAGGTTGTGTTTATAATATTTTGATCATCTGAAGAAGACTAAAGACACCTGTGTCTTTGGTCGCTACCTGACGGTGAGTAGGGCCAGCTGACGTCCCCACCAGACTGTCAGCCAATGTCAGTGCAGTCACTGGCTGACAGTCTGGTGGGGCCAGCTGACGTCCCCACCAGGCTGTCAGCCAATGTCAGTGCAGTCACTGGCTGACAGTCTGGTGGGGCCAGCTGACGTTGGTCCCACTCACCGTCAGCCAATGCAGTAGTTGCTGTGGTTGCGTGGTAGCAGAGATTGTGCTTGGACAAATAACATCCAAGTTGGCTTTTGATATTGACTACGACTAAAACCTCAGAGTGGAAAATCGTAGGAAATGTGTGATTGCATGCCGAATTCGACAAATGAAACACACACCATCTTCATTTGTGTAGAAAACTACACTGATAGAGGAAATTCTCGTCACTTTCCATTTGACCCTACTCAGGATCTATCTCAAACGGATGCGTTGTTCTCTTCTTGTTTTCCTCTGACACCAACCTGCTGATCGATAAACATGAATGCCAGATCAATTGCATTATATAATTAAATATATTGTATATTATGCGTATCTATCAAAAAAAAATATAGTCAACTTCTTGTTCTCTAGTTTCTGAATTTCCTCTGTTGCAAGAAGCAGTTACCTAAACAAAGACTGATACAGTAAATCATAATTATTTCTTCCTGCTGTGACAAGAGGCAGTTATTTTCTTCCGCTGCGGCAGAAGGCAGGTAACGTATTCGTTTTCAGCGTTCGGCAACATCAGCGTTCGTCCAAAAGTATAGCGTATCACATTTTGTGGTTCGTAGCTCTGTTATCTTACAAAAATGCACATCTTGCACACTTACGTGAGTAAGGAGTTCATTCTGTGATTCACTTACTACATCTTTGGGAGTAGCACGAATGCATCAAGCATAATTATGAACATACAATAAGACAAGGACATTCAGACGGAAAAAATCGGATGCACAAACGCCCTGAGACTTCAGGGAGATGTAGCATCAGAATGTCATTCATAATTATTCAAGGTACTATGCACGTATGTCGTCACATTTGCTTGGTTCGGCTGGGTCATCAGATGAGGTCATCTGAAAACACCTTCTAGGGATGGCATCGGTGACCGCTGCACCTCTCCCCGTGCAATAAGGAACAAAGAAAACCGCACACGAATGGGTAGGACGTCCCTCATCAGAGCGAAAATCCGACCTGGTCTCTACCGAGCGCGCCGGGTTGCACGGCGAAGTCAGCCCGCCATCTCGCACGCACGGTGCGGCTGCCCGATGACGTCACGAGCGATAGAGCCGCGCTGGCGCGCCTTATCGGACGCGATCGCGGCCGAAGACGAAGCGGTCTGGGCTGCGGGCAAAATCAACAGCAGCGGCGCGACCGGTCGATCGTCGGATCTGGGCAGCGGCGGCGGCGGCGGCGGCAGCGGTGCGCCATCGACCGCCGGCCGACAGCCCATGTCAGATGCACCGTCGCTGCCGATCCGGCACACCCGGTCATTAATTATTGGACCCCACTTCCGGCCGACGCGATGGCTATCTCGGCTCTCCTTGGCCATTATTTTGGTCCCAGCCAGTCCGGCGGAAGAAAAAGCCGCGTAAAAAGGACAATAAACGCAGACACTGGACGCATTATTGGGGAAGGCAACAATGGTTTACGTCAATTGTCACCGAACATTCGCCGGACCGTTCATTGTTGCCAGACGTGTGGTGCACGAGAAACAGCTACACTGTACCAGCATCGATGCAGTAATCTGGTTTTCTTTTGCAAGTCGAGTAACCAGACAAGTAACCAGACAAATATGCATCCAATTTGAGGGTGTATGAACGTCCAGGATTTAGGGGGACAAATGCCTCTGAACTCGGCATTCTTCATTTGACACCGATAGCGTTAGTGATTCTAGGAAGGTGGGAAGGATGCCACGGTCACCCTGCCCTTTTTTCTGCCTATGGTACATTAAGGATTATGTCGGGCACTCTCGTGCATTCCAATAGATAACGAAAAATAATGCCGATAATGACAAACAATAAAATCCTGACATGAACAACTCTTCAATATGTTTAGGTAATTTAGTAGATATACTCTCCATTTGTTATTAAAGAAACAGAATTAGGTCCGTTATATAACAAGTTCCAACTTTGATGCAGCTGGGTGTGGTATCAACATTTCGTTGCGTTCTTCACTACTCTAGCTAACTGGGCCAACACGAAGCATTCAATGTTTGCAGTGGAAGATGACTGAAAGGTCGGACTGCAGCAGTCATCGACACAGGAACACCGGCGGCCGCTCTCCGGACCGAGAGGCCGTGCTGCAGGATCGGCGATGGTTCCTCTTCACCAGTGACCGTCTCCTCTCACCAGTGACCGTGGCTCGGTGCCAGCCACTGCCCCTCGCCACCAGTCGCTGTCCCTGGAGCAGACGGTAGCCTGCCACACCAGCAGCCACTCTCCAGCGCCGGCTCTCCGCTCCAGGTGACGACCGCACCGGACACAAGTCGCAACTCATTGCGTGACAGACATGCCAGACGTCACTCACGCGGTGCATGCGACGGATGCAGCAGACGTCAAAACCGAGGCCCGTGCAGACGTCACACGGCGGCAGGTGCGCCAGATAGCGCATCAAATGAGGCGCACGCCGCACACGTCCGGCGGTGACGGATGTGGCCGACGTGACAGATGTGGGCGGCAGACGGCCGCAGACCCGGTTCGTGTTTATCCACCGGACGTGCACGGTGGCGTCCACATGAAACGAGCGCCGCCAGCAGCGCGGCCCAATCATCGAGAAAGCCAGCGCCGCCGAGTCGAACAAATCATAATGTGTTTGCGGCGAAATCCGGCGCGTCATGCCACCTAATGTGGCGCGGCGCGCTGCCGAACACGGCTAATGTCGAGCGGCGGGGCACCGTGCGCCAGAACGCGCCGAATTAAGCGCCGAATGTGGAGGTGACTGGCGCGGCAGCGGTCGGCGGCGCGCCGAGGTTCGTCTAAGAACGAACGGCGATTGTGGCGCAGATGGAGTCACGTCTGCCGCCAGCGTGCACCGGCCGCCCGACAGGGGGCGCTGAATCTGCCACCGCTGGACACCGGGCTGACCTTCAGTGATGGGACCACTAGTCTGGGGTTCGCCTGTATGGGCGTCACCCCAACATGCTATGATCATACGGCCTGGTCAATACACCGGCAAGCGAAGCACGAGTAACGCCTCATGGCTCAGTCAGCCGAACGCCGGCAGCACAGGGCTTCAGTTTCCGCACGAGCTCGTGCTTAGCCCTCAGCTGCCAACCGGCCTGGTAAGAACGATCACGCTCTAGCAGGCAGAGCATCTCGGAACACTGGCTACTCAGCACTGGAGCCATCGGTTAAAATGCTCCATTGAACTGCAACTGACCGACTTGTGGTATTGTGCAACAGACCGTGGTTCCCACGGCTTCCGACCCGGTAAAGTTGCACTGCCGAACATTGAGACGGAACTAATTGTGACTGACTGGATAGGCGTTTGCTTGCCATGGCTTCAAGCTCTATGCATACAAATATGAGAAACGTCGGTGAATTCACTTGCTGGATTCGTGATCAGCCACTCGTTTAGGCATGCTTTGTCATGGTAATGTATTTTCCATGGGGTAGGTCGAGTAAATATCTCATACCTTATCTACGATCTTTCGGAGGAGTCAAGCCGTCTTCAAGCAAATGTGCTTTAAGGGAAGACTTAGCACCATGAATGCGGAGCCGGAGCCGGAGCCGGAGCCCGAGCCACCGGGACATTTTACTCGGAGCCGGAGTCGGAGCCGGAGCCATCAAAAGCAGGGCGGCTCACTTTTGGGATGTACGGAGCCGGAGCCGGAGCCGGAGCCGGAGCCGGAGCCGGAGCCGCGGGAGCCGGTACATTTTTCCCGGAGCCGGGGCCTGAGCCGGAGCCGGGATACTTCCCCGGAGCCGGAGTCGGAGCCGGAGCCGTCCAAAATTTTCCCGGCCCCGCATTCCTGCTTAGCACCCATCGTGGACGGCAGAATCTCATGACATTTGGAGCTCTGTTGTTTCTACCAGACAACCATGGTGGCACTATATATCATTGGTATGGATGAGGCACGTCGACTTTTTAACGTACATAAAAGGCGTCGAGGTGACCCAATTAACGTTTTGAACGCGTTCTGTCGCCAATCAGATAAGCTTGATCGATTATGAAATGTCAGGCCCGCTCCTTGTCAGGGAACTACTAGTGCCTTATTATCTACGCTGGCGTGGTTTATTTTGAGTTGTCGTTTCCGAGCAAACGGGTTTGCCGGCTGGACGTCACGTGTCGCCGGCCTGGCAACCCATGGTCCACGGGCTAGACGCCACGTGTCGGCGGCCTGGCAGCCCGTGGTCCACGGGCTTGACGTCACGTGTCGGCGGCCTAGCAACCCGTGGTCCACGGGCTTGACGTCACGTGTCGCCGGCCTGGCAACCAGTGGTCCACGGGCTGGACGTCACGTGTCGGCGGCCTGGCAACCAGTGGTCCACGGTATATCAGGTAGGCTCGGGTGAAGCCTGCCCTCCTGTGCCCACCTGCCCACCGCCGACTGGCTACAATCTTGCCGGCAACAAAATGCCATCGGGGCAGGTTTTTGGCATGGGCTGGTCACAGGCGGCCCTCGAAGGAGCTGGTGGCGGTGCAGGGGCTGGTCACAGGAAGCCCTGGAAGGAGCTGGTGGCGGCGCAGGGTGTCGCTACGGCTGGGATCTTCTGATTGGAGACGGCACGCCGAAGAGTGGGGTGTGCTCTGTTTGGATCTGGCACCGGACGGGTCCCTGGGCATGGAGAATTCGAAACGAATAGAATGGATAATCTCTCTTGGGAACCCAGAATCCGAAACGAGTAAAATGGATAACCTATCTCATGCAAATTGCACCACATCTCATGCAAATTGCACCACAACGTGAAGCGCAGCAACAACTGTTATATGACAAACTATGCTTATTGGTAGCAGGGGATTTTGTCAATATCAGCACTCGGATAGCATGTATAACTTTGGGAAGCTGAGGGAGGACAGGTGCAACTATTTAGAGAGCACACATCAATATGCCCGCGAGGACATCTGTATGATGAGGTTACGCAACAGACACATGGCTATGCTTTTGGAAGTTCGTAGAATTACTGCAAGCTTCATCTATGAGTTTGCGGCATGTGATAGTAGGACGCGCCAGCATACAGCCCTG
Source organism: Imbricaverruca yamaguchii (assembly GCA_034440575.1). Classification (NCBI taxonomy): domain Eukaryota; kingdom Metazoa; phylum Arthropoda; class Thecostraca; family Neoverrucidae; genus Imbricaverruca; species Imbricaverruca yamaguchii. The sequence continues at coordinate 1,840,693 of JAOTOL010001637.1, read as the reverse complement.
CGGCGTACGTACAAGTACGGCACGGCGATCTTCGATTGGTGTAATTGTCTGTAATGTGGATGGTCCCGTCGGTCCAATTATCAACCGAATCGTCGTTGGTGTGTCCATATCTCTAGACGTACTCACGGGAGGAGTTATTTAAGGGTACAGGAGAAGTCATTCAGCTCTCTTCTCGTGGCTAATTGTGTAGCTCCATCAGCAGGTGCAGATGGTACGGATACAGCTGAACCGTGTGATAAGTGCGTGAATGCCAATGCCAGGACTAAGACGGGGCAAGCACCAATTATTGATGACGCTTAATGATTCATGTATGATGCCAGTGTGATCAATAGAACTTGAGTGAAATTGAATGATAAAAATAGTGTAATAGACAGCCGAACATGGCACGAAGACCACCTACAACTAAAGTTATCCTATACAGCTCACTTCACTCGTAGATAAGGGAGTATTATGGCAATTGTTTTTTTTTTGGTCATGTTGTTGTGCACTTAGTTCTCAGCGACTACTAAACGTTTCGCAGCGGCTTCAATTACGAACGAAGACGTTCTTGTTTTTGGCATGGGTCATCAAATATAAACAGTAGCCCAAGTTTAATTTCTCATTTTCCTGTGCTACATAATTATCTTGCTGAGATCTCCTTGCAGTTTAATATCCAGCGGCTTCTTCATAATTAAACCTTTAACAGCACCCAAAGCCATAATTAAATACGGAATCAGAAATTAAATTTTGATGTGCGTAATGGAAGGAAAGGAAGAAAAATAAAGCGTTCAGTCTGATAACAGCTAATCAAATAGCAATTATCCACCTTCTAATGTGGGCTTCTGGGAGTGATGCGGCTCACGCTAGCCTCCTGGGGCAGCCGGAGCCAAATTGGCCGTTTCACCAGGCAAAGAGCGCTTGTTAGGCGGTAGCAACAGAGCAACTGGATTTAGTAAGATAGCCAAAACACAGTGCTGATAGCACAGTGCCTGTACAACTCCACCGGACGTATGGCAGCAGTCCTGCTGGACCGCGACATAGCCGAACAACGGAACTAGTAACAAGTTGAAGACAGCAGCAGCACATCAGAACAATTGATCTGGTAGCTAGCTGGCTGCCGGGTTCGCGGCGGGCTGGCGGCAAAATATTCCAGTCAGCCCACTAAGCTGATAGCAAAAGGAAATCGCAAGCTTCCTTTTGCTATCTGCTATTGCTGCGAAATTCTCACTGGGATCGCTCGCAACGAAATCCCCCTGAGCCCCGATTAGTTATGGATGCAGTGACCTTCAAGTGTAATAGGCCACCGGCTACAATTCTAGTCGCTCATTAGTGTTACAGTCAGCATCTAAAGGAACCGCAAGTCCCAACGCGAGGCATTTCATGGTAGGGCACGTCGGAAGATCTTTGCTACTGAAAATCGCTCAGCTAAAGACGATCTCTCTGCTTGGAAGGCGAATAAGATGTTCAAGGCGAAGTAGGTGAGAGAAGTGGTCTTCAGACACATGCACGTGCGACCATCACTGCACGACCAGCCACAGGGGTGCCAGAATTCCTGTCGAGGATGGCATTTGTGCTGCTCGGTCGCGCCTGGCGTCCAGGCCTGCGTCTCTGCGGTCCGGCCCGCCTGGTGACGTCACAACAGCCGGCAGTCGGCAGCCGGCAGTCATCTGCGCCGACGTGAGGCCGCGGCGGCAGCCGGAGCGGCGCGTCCTCCTCTTGTGCGTCGCCGCCGACCGTGACGTCCGGTGTGAAAAAGCCGCGCCGCAGATCGCCGCGGCGAAATAAAGAGATCGCCGCCGATAGAGCCGATTAACCGATCAGCCATCTGCGGGCGATGGCTGATTAATGAGGTGGCCGCTTTGTGCCGGTCGCGACGCGACGCGGGGGGCACGCCGCCGGTTACGGTCGCCCGTTACGGCCGCCCGTTACCGCCGCCCGGTACCGCCGCCCGGTACTGCCGCCCGCCACGGCCGCCCGCGTGCGACGCGCCGGTGCGGCGGCACGGGCGGCGCTGGCCACGTCTCTTTCTCTTATGCGGCTATCTTCATCGGCATCTGGCGGCGATGGTCGGCAGATAGCGCGCCGCGCGGCCGACTTTTTCTCCAGGTTCGGACGACCGCAACGCAACAACGATGCGTGTCCGCGCTGTTGGCCCACAGCCCACCCGAAATGATCCCCAGCCCGGGTGGCTGTAAAACAAGGGCGTGTAAAACTCAAAGAGCGCGTGCAAAAACCGGCAACGACGACGCAGGACGCACTTATCTGGCCCGATCTGGCGGCTTCATCGGACAGAATTTGAAATCCCAACTTTTGTCTCCAGTTTCGCTGCGAGCAAGCACCCACTCACTATAGAAACGTGGGCTGAGACAATTCTGTCAGCTGGCATTCCTCCCATTGTCACTATCGGCGGTTAAAACTATGTTACAGTCTCCAGTTTGAAGTACCGGCCGCTTTATAAATGCATCTTTTGTCCACCTAAGTGGGCCCATGATGAATGCCCCAGTGTGGGGCGCCCGATATTTTAATTCTGTTTATCCGCCTTTATCCCGTTTGTATAAATGTCAAAATGTTTTGGCTGAATAAAGCGCCGTAATGGATGATGGCAGGGGACAAATGGAAACAGGCCGCTGCAGGGGAGACACAAAAGCCGAGGCGGCCACGACGCCCGGCATGAGGCCGTCGTTCACGTCTCCCCACCGTAGCCGAACGGCGTCGGCTCCGGCTCCGGCTCCGGCTCCGGCTCCGGCTCCGGCTCCGGCTCCGGCTACGGCTCATGCTCCAGCTCCAGCTCCAGCTCCGGTTCCAGCTCCGGCTCCGGCTCCGGCTCCAGCTCCAGCTCCGGCGCCGCCCGACTGACAACCAACTGCCGCCCGACGGACGACCAACTGCCGCCTAACTGCCGCCTAACTGCCGCCCAACTGACGACTAACTGCCGCCCGACTGCCGCCCGACTGACGCCCGACTGACGCCCGACTGACGCCCGACTGACGCCCGACTGACGCCCGACTGACGCGCGCATCGCGCTGTCGTCTGACGACACCATGCCGGCCGACACGCTGACACAGTAGAGCCTGGAGCCGCTTCTGGCCGCCTGTGAGAGCGTCACCACGCTCGGGACCAACTCCGGGAACGTCTCCGCACTCGTGACCATCTCTGAGAGCGCCGGACCGTCTCTGGGAACGCCGCCGGTCTCGGCGCCGGCACGGTCAGTCTCTCCGTCAGATCTGAGGGGCCATCTTGAGGCGGTTGGCCGTCGATCGATGACCGGCCGTGGAGGGAGGGATCTGCCGCGGCAGCCCCGCCCGTCGTGCGCGCGCGCCGCCGCCGCCGCTGCCGCCACCGCCGCCACCACCGCCACCACCGCCGCCGCCGCCGCCGACGCCGACGCCGACGCCGACGCCGACGCCGACGCCGACGCCGCCACCAGGCACCACCAGACAGTCGCGGCCCATGCGCCGTGGTAATGACACCGATGATAGCGGTGGGCGATGTGGGCGCCGCGCAGGTTTGTATAACCCATGACCCCGGCGTCAGGCCGGCGCCTCTGTAGACGGGGTCGGTCGGCGACGACAAAGGCCGGGATAAGGTGACCGGCACGGCGAACTCGAGAGGCTGCGCCGCGGCACAACACGCTTTTCGAGACAAGCGAGCTGGAATTTCCCCCTCCCAGAGTCGCACAAAAGTGGAGTGGAGACAGACAAACAGGCAGAAGCAGAAATAAACAGCCGGCCGCTATGTAAATGGCGGATCAGTTCTGGCAGAAGAAAGCGCTTTTTGTGACGGACCGGCGATGATCCCACTTACGCCCATTGAAAACCAGTCTCCACAGTTCCGCCCCCAATCTGGGCCTGCGAGAGGAGGCGTCGGTCGGTCGGCGCCGTCGGCACTGCCGAGACGCGCCGCTGCCGTCGGCACCGACCCGCCGCCAGCCCTGAGCGGCGCCGCCCGCGCCGGCACGCCACGCAAAAAGCGGCGCGATTGTCTCGCGCGCATTCCGCGCGGCCGATGAGCTGACTGTTGCGGCGCGCGCGAGGTGAGGCGCGACGGCGCGGAGCGTGCCGCAGAAAAACCGCCGCCGGCGCGCAAACTTCCGGCCGCGCTCGTCAGCGACCACCATTAGCGCCGGCGTCGGCCGGCCCAAACGCTGATATTGGCTGCTGTGCGCCGAGAGACGAGCAGAGGGCTAAACGGAAAATTAGCCGTCGCCCGAGAAGCCGACAGTGCGCCCCGACACGTTCCGGCTAATCGACCGTCCAAACGCCACAGCTCGGCGGCCGCTGGCGTGTCAACACAGCTGGGCCACACATGCGAACGGATGGGCTGGGCTCGGTGCTGCCACTGTTGCGGTAGGCTGTAATGTGGTGTAGTGCATCGCGTTGTGACTATTGATAACGGCCTATATTGCAGGCTAGGCTATGCAACGCAATGAGTGGTTAATAACCGTTCCTCGCCATTCCGGTTCCGAGTGCGTGCTCTGCGTTATGTGTGAGCCACAGGAGCCACCACAGATGTCAGGGAGAGTGGAGGTTATACCGTGATACGTTCCGGACCGTGAGCTGCGCCTGGCGAATCGGCGCTGGAAATGAAGACAAACTCGAAACGTCTAATCTCCACTACATTACATGTTTTCTTCGTGGTGAAACCTGTGTGTGGATAATTCACCTATTGTAGCTTAGTCCTGAACCTAACAGCTTACCCTTCGGTGACTCAGGATATATTGTTCAAGCAGATATTATGGTAAGAAATAAAAACGACAGAAGAGATAGACGGTAGAAGGTATAATTTTGAATCTCCCATGCTCATCACACCCAAACACGAATTGATCACTTATCTCCATATTATGCTTCTGTGCTATGTAAACTTTGAACAAATTCGAGGATCTCTGTATATTTTTAATATCTTCCGATGACAAAAGTAGCATGAGTTCGTAAAGTTATCGCCCTATTAGGATGATGGAAGTCCCTTCCGTTCCGCTTCTTAAAAAAAAGTTGATTACTCTCCTATGAAACAACCAAACTAATCTGGGGGCCGCTCGATCATGCTAGCGCATAGGCTCTGACGTCATTCGATGCATATAGCTGTTCGCCAACGTCTAAGAACATGCATGTCATCTGGCATGCAAAGTTCTCGTTTATCGTAAATATCACGATATATAGCAGTCAACCTGTTAAATTTTCGATCCCGAGTCAGCTGCTCATGATAATACTGCAGACCTACAAACTGTTCGTCTATGCGTTGTTGTGCGTATGCTAGTCCAATGTTCACGGGTGGTGGCACTTCGTGGGCTGGACGGAACCTCCACGTGCAACATGAGACAGATATGTGATGTTCATCAGCAATGCGACATTGCATAGTGGACGGCTAACGTCAGAGTTGGCTTTCGACCAGGGATGCGGAACCGGAAAAATTTTGGACGGCTCCGGCTCCGGCTCCGGCTCCGGCTCCGGCTCCGGGGAAGCATCCAAGCTCCGGCTCCAGCTCCGGCTCCGAGTAAAATGTCCCGGCGGCTCCGGCTCCGGCTCCGGGCAAATAGTACCGGCTCCGGCGGCTCCGGCTGCAGTTCCGGCTCCGTACATCCCAAACGTGATCGATCCATTAAGTAAGAGCCATTAATAGGGGGATGTGAAAAAAGTGAACCGCGACCACTCAGAGGCGCAATCTTCAGACAATTATAAGCAACTTTCCCATATAAACCTTGTATGTATCTTTAAATAAACACCCGCCCCCGCCCAAATCACTTTTCGGCGTTATGCCCTCGTAAACTGACGCTCGCTTCGCGCCGTATTGGGGCAATCAGAAGAGGGGAGACTCGATTCAACAACACTCACCTCCCCATCCCGTGAACGGTCCAAGGAACACCATTGTTGTAAATTGTAATGTTTGACCTCATCTCTAATAAGGTACAACAACCAGTTTATGACGGAAACAATGAACTTAACTGAACTAAACATATAACTATTGCATTGACTACGGAGGCTAGAATATGGTCATTGGTTATTCCGCCATTACTTGATGATATTTCTACATGTTCCTCGTATTAAAACATTTTTGCTTTTAAAAATGCGTTTTCATACCATACCATACTAGGTATAATGTGTTCATTTCACGATTGCTAATTTTGTTTAATTTACACCTCTTGCGGAGTCGGAGCCGCCCTGCTTTTCACGGCTCCGGCTCCGACTCCGGCTCCGAGTAAAATGTCCCGGCGGCTCCGACTCCGGCTCCGGCTCCAGGAAAAATGTTCCAGCTCCGGCGGCTCCGGCTCCGGCTCCGGCTCCGCATCCCTGCTTTCGACGACATGAATATGACTTTGTCCTCCCTGAACCAGATCACGACGCGCTGGTGACGAAACACGACGCGCTGATGGCGAAACACGACGCGCTGATGGCGAAACACGACGCGCTGATGGCGAAACACGACGCGCTGATGGCGAAACACGACGCGCTGATGGCGAAACACGACGCGCTGATGGCGAAACACGACGCGCTGATAACGACAAACGACGCGCTGATGGCGAAACACGACGCGCTGATGGCGAAACACGACGCGCTGATGGCGAAACACGACGCGCTGATGCCATCACTGACACGGCGCGGCCGCTGGCACAGAAGCCAATTGCCCACTGTCCGCCCATTGTCGTCCAGTCCTGTAACGTCTCAAGGAACACATGGCACTCGCCCACGAGCCGGCAATTGTTCACCGTCCGCTCTACCAGGAAGTGTCGTGTGTCAGCTGTGTTCGTTTGCGATGACAGAGCAAATGGCCATTAGTAATACGAGTGTTAGCTACTCGACACGGTGTAGCAGTTACAGTGGTCACTCAGTGTCGGCTCCATTCAATGCACCCTGGTCAGCTTCAGATTACTTAGGCTGTCTCACTAGCCTGTTGCTGCTCGGTGAGTGGAGCAGCGTGTGACTAACCATTTAATAGGGTTGGGTTGTTGCCAGACAATTGCAAGGGCTATCAACTCCCCAGAGAATAACCAGGAATACATACGGCAGGCTAACCATGCACTTGTAGCGACTGCTCAGAATAATTGTCGGCACTGTAACTCCTCCCGCGCATGTAAACTCGATGAGTGTTTTTATTCAAGCTTTCTTCTGGACTTAAGCCCCGAAATACATCGGTATATTGAACAGCCTGCTTCCTTTTAGCTGAGAGTAGCCGACTTTAGTGTAACTGGGTATTCGCTGCGCCGTGCAATGTGTACCGATATATGTTTGTAATTGCGTATTTGTAAGTGCGGCCAGCTTTGAGCCTGTCCGTTAGTACGCTTAGCTCAACAAGACGGACTGGCTGCACTTATTGGCGCTACTTCAGCAAGGTACACCACTCGGTGACATCACCAAAGGGCACACGGACTCGCCACTCGCCATTCGCTACGGTCTCACAGAAGTTAATCGCACACCATGAGTTTCCACAAGTTCATCACTCACAATTAACCTTGTACACACACGAGCCGAGACGGGCCCACCATTTGCCACGTCCAATGACACCAACTGCACCGCACCCTCCATCAGGTCAGTCACACACGAAACGCCTGCGTGCTGAGGAGTAACTTCATATTCAGAGTTTTGTATCAAGCAATAGGTTGGAATCCAATTCATGCCTAAGCTCCATAATGCTTCTAAATGGTTTCATAGTTTTAGTACGCCATGTAGGTCCTAAAAGATATCAGCTGATTCGTATCATCAAATGGTTTTTACTGAAATCATGCACGATTTTTTACGGTTCACATGTCCAAATGGGCCAATTCCGCGCATACTTCTGCATCAGAGATTGGCCCCGCTCCCTGACAGTTCGCATCATGACCTCCACCTAAATGCTCGTCGACCTGAAAACACACGGTGAATTGTCGAGCTGTCTCGGACCATTCGTGGCTCAGATCGTCCCTGAGGCGCTGAGTTTCGGGTATCTCAGACCGTTCTCGAGGCGTTGGGTTGCCGATGTCCCAGACCGTCCCTGAGGCGCTGAGTTGTCGGCGTCAGCCCGTCCCTGAGGCACTGTTTTGCCCGTGTCTCAGACCGTCCATGAGATGTGTTTGCAACAGCTGACGTGCGTCCCCATCATGTATCGATCAGGGACAGGGTGTATGCTTTTCCACAGAACACGCCAGCCATTGGCCGGATTCTCCGAGTGCACAGATCCGTGCCGCGCCGGCACGTGCAGCCTTCCCGGCGACCAGAATCCGACGCTCCCGTGCCAAGCCGTGCCTAGTTACGACCCAGCTCCTGCGGTCTCTCACCAGTGCAGTCAGACTGTCTCAGCAGTGCAGTCAGACTGTCTCAGCAGTGCAGTCAAGCTTCCTCAGCAGTGCAGTCAGACTGTCTCAGCAGTGCAGTCAGGCTGTCTCAGCAGTGCAGTCAAGCTGTCTCAGCAGTGCAGTCAGACTGTCTCAGCAGTGCAGTCAGGCTGTCTCAGCAGTGCAGTCAGGCTGTCTCAGCAGTGCAGTCAAGCTGTCTCAGCAGTGCAGTTAAGCTGTCTCAGCAGTGCAGTCAAGCTTCCTCAGCAGTGCAGTCAGACTGTCTCAGCAGTGCAGTCAAGCTGTCTCAGCAGTGCAGTCAAGCTGTCTCAGCAGTGCAGTCAGACTGTCTCAGCAGTGCAGTCAAGCTGTCTCAGCAGTGCAGTCAGACTGTTTCAGCAGTGCAGTCAGACTGTCTCAGCAGTGCAGTCAGGCTGTCTCAGCAGTGCAGTCAGGCTGTCTCAGCAGTGCAGTCAAGCTGTCTCAGCAGTGCAGTCAGGCTGTCTCAGCAGTGCAGTCAGACTGTCTCAGCAGTGCAGTCAGACTGTCTCAGCAGTGCAGTCAAGCTGTCTCAGCAGTGCAGTCAAGCTGTCTCAGCAGTTCAGTCAGGCTGTCTCAGCAGTGCAGTCAGACTGTCTCAGCAGTGCAGTCAGGCTGATCGCCACTGGTGCCGTGGCAGTGACTGCGCCGGCGTACCTGTGCGGAACACGCGCACGTGTGCGGGAAGGCAATAGCGGGTTGTACGGCCCGTGCGGCCATCCCTGGCTGCGCCACTGCACGGTGGACAGTCAGAATGTGGTGGCGAGTTTGGCAGCGTGCGGCGGCGGCGGCGGCGGCGGCGCTCCGCTCCGGCAGGCCCGGCGGCGCGACCGACCGACCAAATCCTGCCACCACATCCCCCACATTCCCAAATACGCTGCGACTTAGGGCGAGCCTCTGCGGACGTCGCCGACCGACCGAGATGCACGACTGGGCTGCAGGCGGCCGGCGGTGGGCGCTCCAGCAGGCCGCCGCCGATCCAGCAAAGCGGCTTACCGGGCGGCGCGCGCGGCGCATGGGCCGGTAATGGAGCCGGCGCCGCGCCAGTTTGTTTGCACTCGCTGCGGTCTGAGAGTGGCACCAGCGCCGCCTCCTGACATGACAAAGACAACAGAGCGGCCCCCTCTCCCCTGCCCCACCCCCACCCCCGCTCCCGGCGTCTGACGGCGGCGGCACGTCCCGCTTCCTGGCGCCGTCAGTGGAGCACCAGTGTCAACGTGTGTCAAACCGGGGCGGCCCGCAAACAGGTGGGTGTTGTGCGGCGCAGCACTGCCATCTGGTGGCGGCTCGACGTCAAATAGGCCGCTCGCCGACGGGGAGAGAGATATATATAGATATATAGATAAATATATATGTAGGTATATATATATAGATAGATAGATACATAGATAGATAGATAGATAGATAGATAGATAGATAGATAGATAGATAGATAGATATACAGATAGATAGATATAGATAGATAAAGTGAGAGAGAGCGAGAGAGACAGGAAGGAAGGAGGGAGAGGGAGGAGGACTCATAGGTCTTGGCGGAGGGCACTCGAATGGAATAAGACGCGCCAGATGTTCAAAGGGAACGCTTAGTTGCAAACGGAAGGCGAAAAGTTCCTTTTTTGTTGGCGAAACGATTGGGGGAAGCAATAATTGAGAAACGGTATGTGACAAGATCTAACAAGAACTGTTCTATATGATGTTGCGGATTGCTTCATAAAACAAAGCACGCCCGTGACCATTGGACCCCGTAGCCTCCTTCCAGCTTGCGTGGCTTGGCCCGCTCAGCATGTCTGACCAGTGCCGCCCCTGGCTCGAGCACTGTCGCACCGGCAAAAATGGTCGGAACAATGTCGCCCATAGCGGCGTGGCGCCGCCGTGTCGCCGCCAAAACACGGCAACTGGCGGCGGCGCAGTTGGCGGTCTGCTGCAGGCGGATGTGCCGGGACACGAGCGGACACGCGCCGGCAGAGCGGACACAGCACACTCGGCAGTGCGTGGAACATGGCGGGCAGGGGCGGACACCGGCGGACAACGAAGGGCGGGAGAGGACGTAGACAGGACACACCAAATCAGCGAAAACTGGAAAACAGTTGATTCATACAGACATGAGCATAGTGAGATAATTGCTAGGTACAAACAGCATACACACATTCGCGATTATCATATATCCCGTCTGCGATATATATATACATATATATATATCGCGGACGGGATATATGGTAATCGCGAATGTAGTAAGTGATTATCACTCTAGTAAAAATGATGCTCCGTTCTAAGAGTGCTACACGAGCTAAATTACAGCAAGCTGACTCATGCGTGAATCGTGTTGGCATCGACTCTGAATTTTAATCCTTTGTGAACAAGGACATATTTCATATATCTAATGATCCCCTAGTGACATCTCGAAAAAGCTAATGGAATCCTGTAGTATATTTGGCGATTATCAGTCAAAGGCGAACACTAGTTCCCGGCTATCCGTGAACCATTTTCTACAGAACCGTCAACGAAGATCCAAGTCGTGAACGCTGACATGCCGCAGGCATTCCTCAGAATTGAACACGAGCCTGAGCTGCCATGAGCCTATCAGACGACGCGCATAGTTGCGTCCACCGCCTGCAGCTGTCGCCTGCGACTGTCGCCTTCGCCTGTCGCCTTCGCCTGCCGCCTTCGCCAACGCCTGCCGCCAACATGGCGGGGTCGGCAGCGGTCGGAGCAGCCGCACTGAAAGTTCCGTCTTATTGGAAGTGAAAGTCATTAGACGCGCCGCCAAGCGGCCAGATGCGTTGGAACTTTATCTTGACTGGGATCACGCGCCGCCACGAGCTCTGCGTGCCTGACACTGCACGCGCCTAGCTGGGCCGGGCTAGGCCGGCCAAAGTCTGTCCGAGCCGAGCCGAGCCGAGCCGCGCCGAGCCGAGCCGCGCCGAGCCGCGCCGAGCCGCGCCGAGCCGCGCCGAGCCGCGCCGAGCCGAGCCCGAGCCGAGCCGAGCCGAGCCGAGCCGAGCCGAGCCGAGCCGAGCCGAGCCGAGCCGAGCCGAGCCGAGCCGAGCCGAGCCGAGCCGAGCCGAGCCGAGCCGAGCCGAGCCGAGCCGAGCCGAGCCGAGCCGAGCCGAGCCGAGCCGAGCCGAGCCGAGCCGAGCCGAGCCGAGCCGAGCCGAGCCGAGCCGAGCCGAGCCGAGCCGAGCCGAGCCGAGCCGAGCCGAGCCGAGCCGAGCCGAGCCGAGCCGAGCCGAGCCGAGCCGAGCCGAGCCGAGCCGAGCCGAGCCGAGCCGAGCCGAGCCGAGCCGAGCCGAGCCGAGCCGAGCCGAGCCGAGCCGAGCCGAGCCGAGCCGAGCCGAGCCGAGCCGAGCCGAGCCGAGCCGAGCCGAGCCGAGCCGAGCCGAGCCGAGCCGAGCCGAGCCGAGCCGAGCCGAGCCGAGCCGAGCCGAGCCGAGCCGAGCCGAGCCGAGCCGAGCCGAGCCGAGCCGAGCCGAGCCGAGCCGAGCCGAGCGGGAATGACTCACGTGCCGCATCTGACTTCTCCGGACACGGCCAAGTCTCTCTCGACAGGCAGGGGAGGGGTCGGGGAGTGACCGGAACCCAGCCGAACCGGCAAACACGACCGCCGGCCATATATGGCCCATACAGCCATTTTGGAGCCGGCCGGCGACACGCGGGGCCGACGCCGGGCTCGCCCGCCGATGTCGGGCTTGCCCAGTCCGATTAGCCGATATTCTTCCAGGCCAAGGAGGGCTTGGAGGAGGAACGCCCTGAGAGTCTGCGGTGGGTTAGTTAGTTATTTTGGTTTTAGGGCACATCGACCACTAAGGTCATTTTGCGTCCAAGTCTGCGGTGGGTACGACCCGGCTACCGGCATGGCGCTGTCGGGACCTCAGGGCTTGTTGAGGTTCGGGGCTACTGGAATGGGGCTGCTGCAGCCGAGCCATTACCTCAGGACCAGTTTAGAGGGTCGCTGCCCCGTGGTTATTGCGGTGCAGGGTCGCTACCGCCTGACTGATACAGCGGAAATCTAGATCACCGTGGAGATTGGGAGATAGAGATGCTGTCACACCGGTCAAGGACAGGGGCAGCATCCTTGCGTCTGGTGCTCATGTGCATGCAGGCATTCGCAATAGTTGCGGGCGGACCTGGGGCTTTGCGTCGGCTGAGAATAAGACGGGCACTTGATTACGATGACGGATGGATGAGTACAGATTGCAGCGGACACGTGCTGGGTAGTGCGCCCACGGGTACTGGGCCGAGGCGTAGGCAACAGGCACCAGCATTGTCCACCTCTATCTGCTCGGCCATCGGTTCGCCAATCAATGGCTACAAATTAGCGGATCTGATAATATTCAGCCGATCATTCTCGAGTGGAATATCTGATGGAGTCTGAGGATTCGCCGGTGCGTGCTGAGAGCGGCCGCAGCAGCCAGCCTGGCGCGCCAGGAAAAACTGCCGGCCCGCGCGGGACCCAGCAGAGGAGAGAGGGAGAGCACCGCGGGACCCAGCAGAGGAGAGAGGGAGAGCACCGCGGGGCCCAGCAGAGGAGAGAGAGCACCGCGGGACCCAGCAGAGGAGAGAGGGAGAGCACCGCGGAGCCCAGCAAAGGAGAGAGGGAGAGCACCGCGGGGCCAGCAGAGGAGAGAGGGAGAGCACCGCGGAGCCCAGCAAAGGAGAGAGGGAGAGCACCGCGGGGCCAGCAGAGGAGAAAAGGAGAGCACCGCGGGGCCCAGCAGAGGAAAGAGAGCACCGCGGGGCCCAGTAGAGGAGAGAGGGAGGGCACCGCGGGGCCCAGCAGAGGAGAGAGGGAGAGCACCGCGGGGCCCAGCAGAGGAGAGAGGGAGAGCACCGCGGGGCCCAGCAGAGGAGAGAGAGAGAGAGCACCGCGGGGCCCAGCAGAGGAGAGAGGGAGAGCACCGCGGAACCCAGCAGAGGAGAGAGGGAGAGCACCGCGGGGCCAGCAGAGGAGAAAAGGAGAGCACCGCGGGGCCCAGCAGAGGAGAGAGGGAGAGCACCGCGGGGCCAGCAGAGGAGAAAAGGAGAGCACCGCGGGGCCCAGCAGAGGAAAGAGAGCACCGCGGGGCCCAGTAGAGGAGAGAGGGAGGGCACCGCGGGGCCCAGCAGAGGAGAGAGAGAGAGAGCACCGCGTGATGGATGGTCTATGGTACCGACACTACAGTCCAGCCGGCTGTGATTCAGCACGGCCGGATAATCGACACCGAGCCACCGCCCGCAGCAACGTCCCGATGGCACTCTCCATAAAAAGCAACCACTGTCCATGACTGGTTTAATGTAATAGGAATACTCTGCAGGCGACTATCCACGTTCTTACAGGCGATTCATTTGAAATGCAGTTTGATAGGTTCATTATAGTCTTCGCAGGCTCAGCTGCGAGGACATGCTAAGGGTCATCAAGACAAGATGCTTTTGCCTGATCTTTTAGCTTGACTGGTTCACTATAAAGTATTCACATGTCCCCCGCTGCGAAGGCCAGCTAGGCCCCATGGAGAGGAAATGGTTCTGTTCGAAATTTTCCTCTCTTCCAGCAAGAAATACCTCGACGGATTGTGCCTTCCAGCTAAGGCATTTCTATCACGACGTACAGGCGCCCGGACCCGGACATATCATGCGGGCTTCCAGCCAGCAGCTGGGCGAAAAAATTGATCAACAGCAAAAGTCATCAATATCTCACAATGCAGTTCTGTGTTTCCTTGTTTCAGGCGCCATCTGGATTGAGAAACTCGCGCCAGCTGATGACCAGCGCACAGTGGGGCGAATTGCGATTTGGCTTGAATTAATTGCTGTTTGGTATATCGGTCACCGGAGCGCAGCCAAACTTTGCATGCCAATAGAGTGATCAATTTCACAGGTGTTGGCACCATAAAAACTACAGGTCGGATTGCAGAGCTATGACGTCATAGCGAGAGGTCTGCACGGCAGTTCATGTGCTGTATGCGTTTTCGTGCTGCCGTCTGCCGTATTGGCGTCAGTTTGGGTTCAATATTTGCCGTGATAGAGTTTCCGTCAGATACGGCTACCAATAGCCAGGTATGTCATCAGGTCGCTGGCTGACGGCATCTCAGGTCAATGAGGAACCATTTGACCTCACGCGATCCAATGTTATTAGCGTCCATTTACAGTCCTATGACGCATTGTAATCAACATTTAGCGTTTGAAAATATACAAAAACAATACAGGTTACATTATTTTGAGCTCCCGTGACAGTTTCTAACTTGACCTGACAGGCTTTGAGCGACAGTGACTCAGACAGAACTACTGTGTTGACCTTGCGGAAGCAGCTGATGGCCTGCAGAATGGTGTAGATGTCCTTGATTAGTGGTGGGTTGACCCCAGTGCAGGCGGCGAAGTCCACTGGCGAGCGGAAAGCACGACGGGCGGTGTTGCCGTTATTAGAGCTCCCGCTACCACCGGCAGGATGAGTAGCTGCTGTGGAGCAGACACTCAAAACACCGGATCCAGAAAGGGAGGGCGCTCAGTCTATGCTCCGCTACCACCGGCATCCGGTAGCTGATGTGGAGCAAGAACTCGAAGCGCTGGATCCGGCAATGGAGTGCGCTCAGTCCATACTTCTGAAGTTGCTGTCGGGCAGTGCAACATCAGCCCTGTGACGCGTGACCGGTCGTGCAACGTGTTAAAGGCCGACACATGCTTCGAACTGAATAATTTGTCGGGTCGCAAATGACCGCAACGAAGTCAGTTTGAGGCATTCACAAAACCATGTGGAGACTTAAATGGCGTATGCTTCGTCCCGTCAACTCGCGTCGAACATTGGTGGTTTTCTCTATTTTTTTATCTGCAGAAAATGTTTTCAATGTACTGATCTAGGGACTACATACTGAAATTGAAGCATAGGGCAACGGGATTAAATGGAACTATAATGTATGCATATGGGCATACTCTCAATGGTGACCATAGACTTGCTTACTTGAACCATAGCATATTACTGAATACGTCCAAAGTATGGCTTATTTGCTCGTGCTTCCGAACTATGTGATCGACATCACACAATGGTTGCTTTTACGCGAATATTTTAACCAGATGTCTTATAGATAAGCTAGAATGAGCCCCATATCTGAAAACTACCAACATTTAAACATAATTTGCAACCACAAAAAGAAGAAAATAAAGAAAACATTGCTGAATTTACTGGGGTTAGATCGCGATTGTGCCCGGCGTGCGGCGCTGCCGGGCCGGGCCGACGGAGGACACCTCCACTTCGTCTCCCCTCTTTACAAGCGTGTTCCGCCTTGGCGCGATCTCGCCCTGCGCACGCCGGATACGACTCAATCGCGACCAGGATCATTACTCCAGCGGACAGCGCCGTACAACGGATCCGCTTCCGGCGTCACACCGCCCCTCGTGCGCATCGCCGCCGGCGCCGGAACCGACATCGGAAGCGTCGTCGGCGTCGATGGGCCGTCACTATCCGAGTGTCGACACCGATATCGGCGGCTCGTTTCCGCGAAGTGAACGCGTGAGGCAGAGGTAAGCGGCCGCGTCATTGCCCGCCGCAGCGAGACAGCTACACCGCATGGAGCGAGATCGAAGATGTGATCTTCGACATCACTATCCCAAAAAGTCCACGGCCTTCTTGGCCTTCTAAAGAGGACTTGCCAAAATTCATAATATTTGACCAGATAAAATACTTGACGCCAATAGATGATTGTTTCGAGGACTCAATGCCAAAAGCCAGGTGATGGCGCGGTTAAGAATTGTTTCATTGCGTCCGCTCTTCTGCATAAAAAGTGCTTGTAATCCGGGGCCAGTGATCATATTTTAACAGATCTTCGTAACTGCACATTGCTCAGTCTATTGGCGTGGATAGGTTTAACACTAAATATGATGTAGAAAACACCACGAATGTCAAAGGTCCATAAAGGTTAAAAAATGATGGTTTTATCAGAGCCACAGGGGTCCATCTAAACCAAGCCTGTAAAGGGAAGGCACTATAAGAAAAAAACTTTGTAAAGGAAGGCACTATACGAAAAATTTCCTAATCAGTGTTATATTCTGAGTGCTAAGGAAATTGTCGACCCCATTGTACTACCATGGACAATCCCTTCAGCATCACGTGCGAGAAAGTCGGTTCTGAATCTACCGCCCGGTGCACCTACTACTAGCCTAATTCCCCATTGAAAAACACGATCTAAGACACAAAAGGTGCAAAGCTCAACGACAACCGGACTGGCCAATAAAAGGAAACTTAAAGGAACCTGCACGGTGCACACCTATAAGCATCAATCCAACCTCCTCTACCGAAATCAGGTTTTCCCCTGTACAACTTAGAATGCAAGCAAAATTGAATTTGGACAATTGATCCATCCTGTGTACATAAACATAATAATGGCACCACCTTACCAGGCCTTATGCCACCAACCAACCACCCTTGTAGTGAACATTTGGTGTCAAGATGATCAAGAGAAGATGACCTAGAACAAAGCCCTGTCCCAATCCATGTAGAACATTCATCCATTCAGATTTATATCTAATTAATAATACCCTTGATTTCCTGTCTCTTAACCATGCTTGAATCTAGCTTATAACTTTTTCATCAATCCAGTACCGGCCCAACTGATGAATTAGACGCTGTGTGGAACTATTAAAAAAAATTCCTAAGTCTAAGCACACTGCATTTAACCTGCTTCTCTTGTCAACGTCCCTAGTTACATACCAAAGTAAATTTCGGAAGGTTAGTAAAGCAAGGTCTTGCGTATCGAAATCCATGTTGAGTATCAATTGGAAGGTCGCAAACTGCCTAAAAATGAAACCTACAGGAACTGTTCGTATTTGACCACATTCATATAATATCCAAACATATATGTGATGAAATAATGGGGCCTTATTAGGCTATATTTTCGGCAAATCGGAGAGGAGCCAATCTCATCCCGGAACCATTCGAAACCGTCTTGAGATGGTTTCCATAGCGGTACGTGATTGTTCCAGATAATTACGGGACCGTTCCGAAACGGCCCTGGAACCGTCCTGAGATTGGTGAAGGACTGTAGTCGTGTACTCACGTTGTGCAACTTGTAGTAGAGTCCGCAGGCGTTGCAGACCGGCTCGCCCTGGCCGTTCCGCCGCCACAGCGTCGTTGTCGACGTTTTGCAGTTGGAGCAGGACGTACCGGCTCGTCGAGACGCCGACTGAGGAATAAGGCGGCACTCAGTACACCTTGGCAATCTCTTCTTCCAAGGTACAGACTGGCGTGATTTGTACTGCTTGGGTTTAAGCTAGGACGAAAAGAGAGTTGTAGGTGTCGTGCACACCATCTCGGCAGTGAAGCAGCCAAAACTATTTTCCGTGGAGGAGTGGAGGAAGGGGCTGACTGGTGTGGGAAAGGTGGTCTTTCTGCTGGGAATCTTTCCTTTGAGGTGGCCTCTACACAGATACCTATGACACTTCTGCAGAGCACAATGTTTAGAGGGCGAGTCTTGCAACGGCTGGGGTGCTCATCTCTGGAGCAGTATGTGTCCACCTACGAACAGATTGCTCTGCAGATTGCAAGTGTCCCTCTGCAATTGCTGGGATTCTCTTTTCTGCATACTGCAGTCGAGCCCCTGCAACATCTGGGGTGCTCCTAAAAACTATACTACCGGGCTCCTTTAACGTGGTTGAAACGATCCTTAAATTTCGGGGAGGGGTGGGTACCGTGCTGTCGTGCCACCTGGCTACCCCAATGTTCACGAAAATGTTAATCACGTTCACTGGTGATCTTGCTGGGGATGAACACAGTTAAATCAACAATAATCAAGGTCACTGCAGTCACTAAAGCTTGATAAATTGGACCGAACATCAAACCACATCGATCCCATTCTAGGTCAGACTATATCCGGTCATGCTGGGCTAGATCATATGAGATCACATCACATGAGATGAAGCTAACTTAGGTAAGGTCAGGCTACACTACATCTAGCCCCTTCCAGGTCAGGCTATCTCCGGCCATGCTGGGCGAGACTACTGCAAGGACCATCACATCAGATGAGGCTAACTTAGGCTACGTCAGGTCACCACCACATCGATACCATCTCAGCCCGGTCATGCTGGACGAGACCATCGCAAGACGCAACACTTCAGATGAGCTAACATAGGTCGGGTCAGGTCAGCTCAGCAGGTGTCCGGATTGTGGCGACGCTGATGGGACGCAGTGGTGAACTTGTCGCCTCCTAATTAACTTATGCACCGTCGGACCGGTGTACACGGCCTGAGCGACACTGCCGGCCTGTTAGTGCCGTCTCGGACGCAGTGTGGCCGAGTGACGTGGCTTTAGCCGCGTATGACCAGGCTCCCGACGGCGTCCACACGGACATAAATCGGACAGCGACACGGTACGGCCGTGCACGCCGCCGCTCCCGACGCGCCATAAAGCAGCGCCAGTGCGCGCGTACCTGCCACCTGTCGACGACGGCCATTGTGACGCTGCCTCGTCCGATGGACGCCGGCCTCGATAACCACTCGATCTTATTCCGATTTGCGAGCCGACATTCCGTGCGCAAACACACACACAACTGGGCAGTGCTCCGGTTCCGTTTCACCTGTCGGTGGTCGGGGGCGACAGCGGGCCCGACAAAGGGTGGCCGGCCTGACCGGCGGTCGACAAGTGTGTGAACGTGTCCCGGTCAGCCGGCGCACAATGGTGACCGGGCCCGGGGCCGGCGGCCGGCGGCCGTCCCCGGCCCGCTCAATGGTGTCCTGCCGCGCGCCCGGCGCACCTCATGATACGCACCCAAACAAGCCATTGGCAATTACCCGATCAAAGGCCGACTCGGTGCCGGCGGGAGGCGGCGCGCGCACCTTCCACCCGCTCCCGGCAGCGCGCCGCTCAATGCCTTTACGAGCCGCGGTAAAAATGGTCTCGCTGGGGGTGGGTGGGAACGGCGCTGTTTGCGAGCCGTAAGTGATGTACGTCGTCTCTTCGGCTACCGTCCGCATGGCAAACGACCAATAAATGCCGAATTCTGACACCAAGCCGGCCTGATTTATGACACGAGCGATGGTCGTCTTCAGCATTGAGAAGACCGGACGGGGACGCCCACGCGCCCAGCAACCCGTCATTAGGCGTTCATATATCACGCGTTCCTATTCAATTTGCAGATGGTATGTTGGGAGTGCACTCTCGTCGGTTATTAATTGCAAATTGCAGACTACGCCGCTCCTTGGCGTGCTACCGTTTAGAGATGTGCGCGTAGACGCGGCCGGGCACCTGCATAATTGGCGCGTGTTTCAGCGGTCCTGCTCCTCGGGCCAGATACAACTCACAGGCCACATCAGTGCTCTCCGTAACTCAGCCGGTGTATAGCGCCGGCCGCTCAGCCTGCCGCGGCCACTCCCCGGCCGGTCGCCGAGGACAGCTCGCCTGTCTCACGGGCCGTGCAGGCGCCGGCTGTGTGACCATTTGCATTTGGCTGGGATCCTTGACTGTGCCCGGTGTTCTGGAGGTGATGGAGGTTCAGACCGTGATCACTGGAGGCCTCGACTGTGGCCAGTGTTGTGCATGCCTCGACTGTGTCCAGTGTTCTTGAGGCCCCGACTGTCCCCAGTGTTCTGGAGGCTCAGACTGTGCCCAGTGTTCTGGAGGCCCACGTCGTGCCCAGTGTTCTGGACTGTGTCCAGTGTTCTGGAGGCCCAGACTATGCCCAGTATTCTTGACTGTGCCCAGTGTTCTGGAGGCCCAGACCGTGATCACTGGAGGCCCCCGACTGTGGCTAGTATTGTGCATGCCTCGACTGTGGCCAGTATTGTGCATGCCCCGACTGTGACCAGTGGTTTGGGGGCCCCGACTTTGACCACTGGAGATCCAAACTGCGACCAGTGGTCCGAACGCTCTGACTGTGATCAGTCGTCTGACTCCTAGACCGACTGTGGCCAGTGGTCTGAAGTTCCAGACTGTGACCAGGCCAGATACGTTGATGCCTCAAGACCAGAGGGTTGAAGAATTAAGCTGTGGTCAGGATCAGATCAGACTATGTCCAGAATGTCGCCAATTCCACGAAGCATGACCTCATTTAACAACTGTGCAACAGCTCTCCCCTACCCCCCCTCTTCCCGACACGCTGGATATAAAGGAACGTTTTATCGAAAAAATGGTTGATATTAAGTGCATGTTCACATGATACCACCGAGTGGCCGCCAGATGATCCCCTGGTGACCACCAGGTGACCGCACCATGGCCACGCGAGTGTCGCTCGCGACTGGCCGCATGCCGACACTGATCGGCGGCCACAAAACCAGCGCGAGCGAGACAAAAACGCGGCATCCGTCCCGCGCCGACCGGGACCAGTACTGAGCAACGCTAAGAGGTCGTAATGTGACGCGGTGACACGGGTGACAGCAAAGCACACACACGCACGCACGCACGCACGCACGCACGCACGCACGCACGCACGCACGCACGCACGCACGCACGCACGCACGCACGCACGCACGCACGCACGCACGCACGCACGCACGCACGCACGCACACACGCACCCACGCACACACACACACACACAGACAGACGCAGATCCACGCCAGCTGCTGCCGCCTTCGCCGCCTCCGCCGCGTCTGACGCCGCATGCCGTAGGTCTGGCCGGGAAACACGGCCGCCATACTTGCACGAATTGTAATTAGTTGCGTTGGCAATGGTGGTGATGTCAGAGCGAAGGTGCCCCCGCCGCTGGCCATGTGCGTGGGCGCTGGCGCCGCCTCGGTCGTGGTGGTGGTGTTGGTGGTGATGATGGTGGTGATGGTGGTGGTGGTGGTGGTGGTGGTGGTGGTGGTGGAAATGGTCGTGGTGGTGGTGGTGGTGGTGGTGGTGGTGGTGATTGTTGTGATGGTGGTGGTGGTTCGCGACGGCGGCGGCGGCGGCGGTGGAGCGTGAGGCCGACACACCTGACCACCGGCCACCCCCGGCCACCACCAACTGCGCTCCGACGTCTACATACCGCACTATCATAAGCGAACACAGAGTGGATAAATCATCGCCGCACTGCGCCGAGGATAATTAATTGATGAGAAATATGACTCGCTTAATCGCAGGTTTGCGGGAAACAAAGTGCAGTGCTGTCCGGCCCGGCATGTACCCACGGTGGGGGGTCGGGGTGGGGGTGGGGTCATCACATATCACGGGGCGGGCGGCGCGCGGCCCACGTCTCTGATTACCGTCCCCCACCCAGCGCGGACACGGACGGACGCACCACTGACATCCGGACACCCACTCTACTGGAACACGGCCGGACATACTACTGACATCCGGACACCCGTTCTATTGGGACACGGCCGGATACACCACCGACATCCGGACATCCACCTCATCGGGACAGGGGAAACATTGGATCCGGACAACCTTTTGCTGGGATGCGGGTAAATTCCACTGAGGTTCGAACACCCACTGCATTGAAGTGTGAGTGGTCATACTAATGACATCCGGAAACCCTTTCTACCGGGACCCGGGCACACATGAGGTGGAGGTCTCTAATATATTTGGGCCCACAGACAAGGGAATATGGTGTAAGTTCAAGATATATTCCAAATAATTGGGAGGGGGAAGTATTTGTGTGCATTTAAATGATAATTTGCGGTCGGAACGTTGCTGATTCCATGGTGACTCGAGGAAGCGATTTTTACCACACTTCGTTTTTTAGCAATCGCGTGATAATAATGATATTGGCCAGGCCGGGTGGGCCTGAACTATTTCAGAAATGCCCTAAATTTTGCACACTGGCAGAACTATATTGAGACGTGTAACGAGTTGCATCGCACTTTATGCCAAACCGAAATCAGTCCATAAGCAATTCCATATCCATATTTTCATGAACTATGTGAGCAGATGAAGACGCAAAACATAATGCACAATATAGATTGATTCGACCTAAGACGTACGATCTGAGATAATGCATCCAGGCTTGAACTGTACTGATCGAGTCACCAACTCAGGACAAAACGTGGCCCCAATTACTCATTCCCACTTGTTTTTCCACAAGTATTGAGTAGTCAGTCTGGATATTTTCTGGTCCCCAAATCAGCAGCCTCTCACCTAATAAGCAAGGTAGCACACTACATTTTGGTAACTATAAGACAAAGAGCATCGATTGTAATGAGTTAGGACAGTAAACTGGTTCGAGATACAGCAGAACAGAACCTCCACCGCTACCAAGATTACCCTATAGAAGATGGTTCTAGCGCCCAGTCGGCGTTTGCCCAAGATCGTCAAAAGTTGATGTACCAGAGTTGAGTGACTTTTCTCGCTCGTATGTCTTTGTCAGTTAAGCATCTACACTAATCCTTCGAACATATATCTTCATTCGAAGTTTCCCAGAAACCCACCAGCGTGATCAGCTTATCTATAATTCCTATGTTTCTATGAAAAATACTGTGATTATTCCAATGTCCGATTTACTCTGCCCCACTAAACTTGCTTGGCATATCTCTCTTTTATTTGACCACGAACTGACATGGGATGCGGATGTAGGACTTCAAATTTATGGAGATACAAGTCTACTTCTTTTCAGTACTTCCATAGTCATGGTTTTAGTTCTGCTTCATTTACCGGCAAAACAGCAAGTCTCAGTTATCAACAGCAGGGCTATCAACTATCGCCTTTCGTGTCTTTCTGACTGATAACAGGAGCTGTCTTTCATGCTCCTCGCCAAATTTCGACTTTTTCGACCTATGGCTGCCTCTGTGTCTAAGTACAAAAATAGAAAGAGCGAGTTGACAACAAATTCATGGCCTTGCAATTATTGACAGGATTATACTGCTCAAGCATCACCAGCAAACATTAACACTCGCACGTCCGGCGGTCCGCGCCAACTTCGCATGTCCGGGGGGGCAGATGTCTGCCCCCAAAGATCTCTGGAACTGTGCTAGCTAGCGGCAAACGGAAAACAGCGTTGGATAGTTGGTGACTGGTTCTATCAAAAGTGTTTCGGCCATTTTTTTCGCTCAGGTCAACATTCAGGTCACTGGGCCATCATAGGTCAAATTCGATCAGATCAGGTGAGACTCAGATATTGACACATATCTCAGGACCTGTAACAGATATAAACAAATGGTGAACACTATTCGACAGTCCTTGGGATGCGCTACAGACAATAGGCGGTGTAATTTAAGGTCAGGTCAACCGAATCTCAGGTCAAGGTCATGAAGTCATGACCTCAGCTCAAGGTCATGAAGTCGTCTAGGGAGGTCATGAAATGCATCAATCGACACGGCTTAGCGATACAAGCACAATGAAGGTAATTTCAGCCTTCTAGCTCAATGCAGTGCGATATAATGCGCAGAAATGTGTAGTGATCTCAGGTGACCTCAGATACCTTGGTGAGGTCACTGAGCAAAAATGTCAGCGGTAACATTGAGCATAGCTTCCATCTGCATGCCGCAACCGTCGTGAAATCATTCCGAGCGCAAATATGTAACCAGGAAACATTTGTATATTTTACCATAGCCCTATAATGGGGAAGCCATGGCCGCGACCTGACCTAAGGTCAATGCTACGAAAAAAAACCGATATAAATATTATGGTGCAGAATGAGATCATGACATGTTATAAGTTTGAAATAATTCGCCTAATTATTGTGGAAGTTATGCCACCTAGAACTCCGAGCGTAGTTGGGTCACTTCGCCTGACCTGGTGACCTGACCTGAGATGACCCAGGATTAAAAAAGTATGAGGATATGCGGAAAAGACCAATGACCATATATGCGAGGTTTTGCCTTGCTAATCCGATTAGTTTGGCGGCAAATGAGGAAAAACCGGAGGGGGCACATATCTGCCCCCGGACGTGCGCGTGTTAAAGCTCTACCCAAGACTGAAAATGCACGCATTTTTCATCTTTTTCGGAAGTAATAACTTCACAAGGACAATATTTCGTAGTGTTGGCAGGACCCATGAATGGTTCCCAAGTTCCCTAGTTCCCATATGGCCCAATTTATTCGAAATTATGACATCATGCACCGAATAGATGATGCTGAAGAGCATCAAATGGGCTCTTGACCACATTCTACAGCTATTCTGGCAGCCATGAAGACCAGGCATGCTCTAAGTACTATTCTGAGTACTCCAGCATGATGACGCAGATCGGAACCTGGCGTGCAGTAGTCTTGCAAATGCGGCTCTTTCTAAGCGGTTGATGGTAATAGAGCTACCATTAAATAAGCTTGGGCTAGACGGAAGTTGTGGCATGAAAGTGGTGCAAAGTCTAATTAAATATATGTAGCTAATTTGAAGTGCGTGCCACGTTTATACGAGGTTTCAGCAAGATTCTGAGACACAAGGCGAACATTTAGAAGGCATCAGCCAACAGCTAGCATGACCCGCAGAGCTAAACTACCTGCTGGAAGACTTACAGCGGCCAGCATAACTATGTCAGTTTCAGGTTGCAAGTTGCATGTATGCATGCATGGGTGAATACATTGCATATGATCAGCATCGTTATCCTTCGTTGATCTAAATCGTGAGCTATCAGGATAGAGAGAGGACTCTCTCCCTCTCTATCCCTCCGATAGAGAGGAAGAGAGAGAGAGAGAGAGAGAGAGAGAGAGAGAGGGGAAGAGAGAGAGAGAGAGAGAGGGGAGAGAGAGAGAGAAAGATAGGGAGGGAGAGAGAGGGAGAGCTAGGCAGAGATAGAAAGAGAGATAGACAGATAGAAATAGAGAGAGTGGAGGTTGAGATAGATAGATAGAAATAGAGAGAGGGGGAGGTTAAGATAGATAGCAACGCATAGTAGCTCAGCAGATGAGCACAAGTCATAAATTCTTCAATAGAATACAAAGGCCAACAAAATGCAGGAAAACGTATGCTTCTCTGATTGATCCACATTGATTTCGTTCGAATGTGATGTCTTCGAGATAGAGAGTCGACTTCCTCTGCACATAATTTGGTCACGAGGGCGGGGCGAGGGGCATCACGTGGCCATCTACGACGTGACATATGCCCGTGCTTCGATCTCCGGCAAGGCGTCGCCTGACGGGCTGATAACCGCAGCCGTGGCGCTTGACCACCGGTTGAGCACGCTGAGCCCCAGAGCGAGCTCGGCGGGAGCGGTGCGAAGTGCCGCCGTGTGGAGAGCGAGCGCGCCGTCTGGACGCTCGTGTAACCGGGTGTTCCCTCGGGTTACACATTAATCACCTGGGCGAACCCTGATAAACATAAAGCTGAAAGCAGCGCAGCCAGCTCGGCAGCCGGGCGGCCGAGCAGACTGTCGTAAAATGCCACCGTCCAACCTGCCGGCGCGGCCGCTTTATGAGAGTTTAAAAGCCGACCATATGAGTGTCACTATGAAAAGGTTCACCAGAACAACCGGCCGCAGCGCACAAAAACTTAAATGGGCACAATAAAGCTCAGATTTCTGGAATAGCTGGGCGTCGTTGGACCTCCCGGGCCATGCCGGTCGATGATTTATGCGAGGGCCGCTTGACAGATGTCGGCAGGAGGCTTGGCGCGCAGCACGAGCGGCCACCACGACCACGTGCGTGCCACGTGACCCCGTTTGTCAACCGGACGTACACCTGGGTCGCATCGTCCGAGCCACGTGTGTTCACGTTCCTCGTGCACGCCGAATGCAGACGTGATGGCCCCACTGGGAAATCAGTCAAAATAAAGCTGCATGGGAACACACTGAAAATATATTGTGGCCTTTGGTGTCGTGTTCGGTAGAAGTTTGGAATGCAGGTAGCACCGTGTGCTTCGAATGCAACTTTGTCATGTGGGCAGGATTATTGCATTAAAATGGCACATTATCACTCATCGCTCCAACGGTACCCTCCCGAGAGACAGACATGCAGCTACTTGTGCAATCAGTGGCTGCCAACGGTGCCAACCAGTAGCCGCCAACGGTGCCAACCAGTGGCTGCCAACGGTGCCAACCAGTGGCTGCCAACGGTGCCAACCAGTGGCTGCCAACGGTGCCAACCAGTGGCTACCAACGGTGCCAACCAGTAGCCGCCAACGGTGCCAACCAGTGGCCGCCAACGGTGCCAACCAGTGGCCGCCAACGGTGCCAACCAGTAGCCGCCAACGGTGCCAACCAGTGGCTGCCAACGGTGCCAATCAGTGGCTGCCAACGGTGCCAATCAGTGGCTGCCAACGGTGCCAACCAGTAGCTGCCAACGGTGCCAACCAGTAGCTGCCAACGGTGCCAGCCAGTGGCTGCCAACGGTGCCAACCAGTAGCTGCCAACGGTGCCAACCAGTAGCTGCCAACGGTGCCAACCAGTAACTGCCAAGGGTGCCAACCAGTAACTGCCAAGGGTGCCAACCAGTAACTGCCAAGGGTGCCAACCAGTAGCCGTCAGCGGCGCCAACCAGTGGCCGCCAACGGTGCCAACCAGCGTCTGTTAGCGGTGTCGCCATTGATGTAGCTACTTACGGCACAACCGATGCACCAAGGTATTCACCAGCACTCAACAATCCACTAGTGGGCCGATCCTCAAATGCCTCACATGAGCCCCCTCTGCATCTTATTAACCAATCCAAGTCCTAGCAACCTTATTGAGGACTGCTAAATATTCAGCACACTAGAATTGGCCTGCACTCCATTCTCCACAAAATCTCGGAAGTGTGCTGTGCCCCTCCCCCCCCATACATACATACACACACACACACACGGCGCGAGCCGTCGATCCATGGCCCACGTGACCCGCTCGCTGCCCGACACTGGTCATGACTGACCGGTGAGAAGTCCGGAGGGCATTATCCATCATCGATGCATCTCAGTCCATCCCAGACCGGCCAGCCACCGCCGAACGAGTGACTCTCGAAATGTGTTTGCCGCACCACATGGCTATTTCACGCCAGGGGCACAGCATGGCCTCCAAGTCGCCGACGCGACGGGAATCATCCACTACCCTGATCAATACTGTTGTGACACTAGATACTTCAGGAGTAGCTCTTGCTGCTGCGACGCTAGAGGCTTCATGGTAGCATAGCGTGTGCTGCTGCAACGCAAGAGGCTCCAGAGTAGCATAGCGTGGGTGCTGCGACGCTAGAGGCTTCATGGTAGCATTGTGTGTGGTGCTGCGATGCTAGAGGTTCAAGAATAGCATTGTATGTGGTGCTGCGATGCTAGAAGCTCCAGAGTAGCATTGCGTGTGTTGCTGCGACGCTAGAGGCTCCAGAATAGCATAGTGTGTGGTGCTGTGACGCTAGAGGCTCCAGAATAGCATAGCGTGTGGTGCTGCGACGCTAGAGGCTCCAGAATAGCATAGCGTGTGCTGCGGCGACGCCAGGAACTCCAGAATAGCATAGTACGTGCAGCTGTGACGCCAGGGGCTGAAGAGTAGCATAGCGTGTAATGCTACGACACACGATGTTCTGGGGGAGCGCAGCACGTGATGCTCCAACGCCAGCGGCTCTCGGGTGGCATATCATCACTGTTGCTCATATCCAATTAGGATCAATATAAAACGGCTACCCGCGTCACATAGACCAATATGCTTGCACTGTTTATGCCACCTTCCACTTCTATTCTGATCCTTCAACTAACCACAAGGATATTTGGGCATTATTGTGGGTTATGGTGCTTTCGACAGTGCTTGCAAAGATTTTTCCTCAATCGTGCAAGGAATAGGGTTAGAATAATGGGGTAGGGTACTTAGGCCGAAACATTTTGGGGAGTATTTCCTTCATTTCCCGTTTTTGTTCAATTATTTTCTTCAAAATCAAGTTAGGCTCGATTGGGCTAGGTTCTTCTTGAGTAGTAAATGTTGGTTTTCAGTTTAAATCTTTTCGATTTTTTATTTCTTCACTTAAAAAGAATGGTTGCTCTTTTTGTGTAAAAAATGTTGTTCAGTTTAAATCTTGTCGATTTTTATTTCTTCACTTAAAAAGAATGTTTGCCCAGGTTGAGTTAGGTTAGATGGTGTGCGTTGTTTGATCGCTCTTTTCACATTATTTTGTGATGTACTACTTCACCAAAAACCCATGACTCGTGCTATTTTGCTCTCCACCTGAAAAGTAAGCAATTCTGGCGCAAATGAGTGGTGACATCATCTTAACCCTTAACGTCTTTCCGGTCAAATCCTCCCACCCCGTCTCGGGGGGGGGGGGGCAGCGGTTGAAGACCCCACTCTAAAATCCAAACTAAGCATCCCACGAAAACGAAAGAGGTGTCATCGGAAAGCGCTTGACGAGCAGGGTCCAGGTCCACCCTCCAAAAAATTTCCCCAAAAAGTGACGTCACCAGGGGGATAGATTTTCACGACTTTCCACGACTTACATTATGTTTTTTACTCTGGGGAGATGATTTTTCGGGATATATGAAAAAACAATACTTATTTGGAATGAGAAAAGGACGGAGAAATGGACCAGGGGTATTAATTTTTTCGCCCCCACAATTGTTTTTAAAATTTCAAACTTTAGTTTTCAAGTTTTCTTTAATTTTCCTTTTCCAATTGGTAGAGGAGACCGAGAAACGTTGTTGGAAGTCAACTTACCCCAAAAAGAAATGCTTACTTTACCCAGACTCCTGTATTTGAACTGTAATTTGGCAAATACACAAAATTTATATGTAGTCAAAAATGAGAAGAAAGAAAAATTTCACTCGTACATTTTGTTCCATCCGTAAAGATAAGCAAACACTGAAAGTTTCATTAAAATATATCAATCCATTAAAGCGTGACGACTGGTTGAACTTTTTTGGAGGTGACCTCACTTGACCTTGACTAACTAGTTGACCATGGGTGACCTTACCTAAATATTTTGAATCAGCATATCAAATTGATGTGGGAAAAGGTGTACCAAATTTGGGTGCGCTGCCGCACGCCGTTCGTCCGCTATCCGCGAAAAACCTGAGGGGGGCGGTTGAAGACCCCCCGAGACGGGACGGATTAATCATGCTTGTAAAATTGGCATTTCAAATTATGACGTACTTTTTAGTAATCACCTTAAAGCATATAATTGCCAATATTTGTTGGTAAATGTGGAGAATTGCAACAGACTTGCTAAAAAATGTAGTCATCTGCTGAATTTTGTGGCTATTTGAATGAATCTGATATGACATGAGTGACTTCATCAAGATCAAATTCATTAAAATTGTCTACATCGAAGGATAGGCGTCAGAATTAACTCATTTATGGTGTGTGTGCAGTCCATATTAGATCATGTATCGCATTTAACCCGCGCACGTCCAGGGGGCAGATATCTACCCTCTCCGGTTTTTCCTCATTTTCTGCCTAATTGGGTTAGCAAGGCCAAACCTCGCATAGCTGTTCATTGACCCTTTTCGCATTTTCTCATACATTTTTAATCCTGGGTCATCTCACGTCAGGTCACCAGGTCAGGCGAAGTGACCCAACTACACTCTGAGTTCTAGGTGGCATAACATCCACAATAATTTGGCGATTGATTTCGAACTTATAACATGTCATGATCTCATCAGGGACCATACTATGTATATCGGGTTTTTTCGTAGCATTGACCTTAGGTCAGATCGCGGTCATGGCTTACCCATTATAGGGCTATGGTAAAATATACAAATGTTTCCTGGTTACATATTTGCGCTCGGAATGATCTCACAACGGTTGTGGCATGTAGATGGAAGCTATGCTCAATGCTACCGCCGACATTTTTGCTCAGTGACCTCACCAAGGTCTCTGAGGTCACCTGAGATCATTACACATTTCTGCGCATTATATCGCACCGCATTGGGCTAGAAGGCTGAAATTACTGTCATTGTGCTTGTATCGCCAGGACGTGTCGATTGATACAATATATGACCTCCATAGGCGACTTCATGACCTTGACCCGAGGTCAGGACTTCATGGCCTTGACCTGAGTTTCGGTTGACCTGACTTTAAATTACACCGCCTATTGTCGATAGCGCATTTCAAGGACTGTCGAATAGCGTTCGCCGTTTGTTTCTATCTGTTACAGGTTATATATCTGGTCGAATTTTGCCTATGATGACCCAGCGACCTGAATGTTGACCTGAGCGAAAAATGACCAAAACACTGTCGATAGAGCCCGTCACCAGCTATCCAACGCCGTTTTCCGTTTGTCGCTATCTAGCATAGTTCTGGAGTTCTAGAGATCTTAGGGGGGAAGACGAGGATTTGCACTTACTCAGAGACAAACAAATTGCACTTTGCGTCAATAATTTTGGAAGGATGTGTTTTAATCATGGAATTGTCCAGTGTTTTTTCAATATTTATATACTTAGCGGTAATTATATGTCATCTTTGTACTGTAATTTAAGATGTTGAAAACTAAACGAGTTTTTACTTCGTAGGTTTCCAGCGTGTCGTATAACATTCTACTAAATGTCTTTCTTTAATACGCCGGCATTCGCTTCGTTCCGACACAGTGGAATACCAGCGGCAATTATTCTTCACGGAATAGTGGCGTGGTAAATGTAGTTCAGGAAGCGCTGTAAAGTGTGACAGGAAAGTGCTTTGAGTGTGATATGGGTGATGCACTACTGACTTTATGTACATTTAGTTTGTTTATGATTTTACCCAATTATGTGGCTCCCACAAGCTGGTTATTGCGAGCATGCCATAAATATCAAGAGACCTACAGAATGTGGTGAGTCACCACGTTTTGGTTTGCATACACTATTGGTAGCTTAAGACGAAAGCCTCACGAAGGTCTCAACTACTTAGTTTGACTGACCTTTAATATATGAAAGTTGGGCTTCTGTGTAAAGTAAGTAGATAGACATATAAATATGGGCATTTGTTCATATACCATTTACATAAGATTAAGTTTTGTCAACAAAGCTTAGCTTGAAAAAATAATAGCAAAGTTTCCGATGAGAGTTTGGACCACAACTGGAAACGTCTGAAGAAACATCTGCAGGCAACGCAGTATTGCCTGCAGCTGTAGCTACAAAGGGATGCAAAGTCAGTAGTGCATCACCCATTCCACACTGCAAAGCACCTTCGTGTCACATTTCACAGCGCTTCCTGAACCATCTGCACGTGCACCACCAACTTCACCCTCATTGTCTAGTATCAATGGCATTGTTGAACACCACCGTTGGGATTCGCTCCAGCGACTGCACTATTTATTCTCCACCTACGTTTGGGAGGAGCATAGTACAGTAGAGGGCATCTTGCATCCAGAACAATATCACATCTCATCATCGCACGCGAGCTGCCACCTAACCGGAGCGAGCTCCCAGCCAGCCACGGCGCCAGCGCTGTCCAGATCGATACCTGCCAGGTCGGAGCGGGGATCGCTGGCGGCGCGACTCTCCTGAACTGCGGACGCCGGCGTCAGCATCGCGACGGGCACCACGAACACGGCCAGCCGCTCCGTCTGGGCAATACCAGTGCCTTCTCGTAGTTGCCAATGGATTCCCACGATATATGGGAATTAAGTATATTTAACGAGCTGGCGCTTCTTGGTTTTAGCAGACAACTCTTCAATCACGAAATCAAAGGCTGAGTAAAACAAGGTCATCTGTGGCAGAATCCCGTCACGGTGGCAAATAGCCATACACATCGATATCTCATTTATATGTGGAGTGCCTTTCTTCCAAGACAGCTGGAATGTCGGCGTTCTTTCTGCCTCACAACATGAACAGGCTCACCAGATTCTGTTCGTCGGAGCCAGTTACGGCCAGATAAAGGATTCAGATATGGGGCTCCATACCCCGCCATCTTACATCATACCATGCCATCTGACGCCAGACCACGGCATCGGACATCAGACCACACGATCTGACACCAGACCACACGATCGGACACCAGACCACGGCATCGGACACCAGACCACACGATCGGACACCAGACCACGGCATCGGACACCAGACCACACGATCGGACACCAGACCACGGCATCGGACACCAGACAACACGATCAGACACAAAACCACGGCATCGGATACCAGACCACGGCAACGGACATCAAATCACGGCATCGGATACCAGACCACGATATCAGACACGAGACCACGGCATCTGACACCAGACCACGGCATCGGGACACCAGACCACGGCATCGGATACCAAACCACGGCATCGGACATCAAACCACGGCATCGGACATCAAACCACGGCATCGGGAATCAAACCACGGAATCAGACACCAGACCACGATATCGGACACGAGACCACAGCATCGGACACCAGACTACACCATCAGACATAGGAATGCCCCATCTGACATCAGATCACGCCATCGAACACTAGACACCGGATTGATGCTGGCTGTTGGGCCAGTATCACCTCGGCAGGGGTCGAGCAGTATCATTAGGCTTCCATTATCATCACGATCCAACATCTCGACGCAGCCCCGGTATCTGACACAGCGCGTCTAGCAACGTGGCGACGAGCTGACCACGAGAGCAAGCCCATATCGATCGCGGGCAACACGCGGTCAACCAGCAGTGTCACCTGGCGCTACATGGCGCTGGCACCAGCGCTCCGTCGCCCCGTACAGCAGTCGCTCGCGTGCCGCCGCAGCTCCGGCCTGCCCCGATCTGCCCCGACCTGCCCCGATCCGAGACGTGGTGTGGAACTGACCCGGGGAGGTGTCCCGACCTTCCTCGACCTGCCCCGACTCGAGACGTGGTCTGGATCTGATCCGGAGAGGTGTCCCGCCTGTCCCCACCTGCCTCGACCTGCCCCGATCTGTCCCCGTCCCGTCAGTCCCGTCAGTCCCGCAGCTATCCCGCTTCCTGTCAAGGCCAGCACACGCACACCAGACAACAGCCATGCAGCGAGGCACGTGCGCGCACGCGCAGCCACACTCAGTCAAGCGCCACAATGACGACGACGAAGACGGCGGCGACGACGACGACGACGACGACGACGACGAGAGGGAGTCGCACCCACTCACCAGTCGCCGCTTGGGCTTAATCAGCGGCCGGTTCTGGCCGTTCATTTTGTGATAGAGTCCGCAGGCGTTACAGAGGTAGTGGCCGGTGCCGTCTCGTCGCCACAGGGGCGTGGAGGTGGCCCCGCAGTTGACACACTCGCGCGACTCTGCAATACCAGGTCACAGGCTGCGGTCACCGGCGCGCTGCCAACACTCACCATACGCTGTTTGGGCTTGATGAGCGGCCGGTTCTGGCCGTTCATCTTGTAGTAGAGGCCGCAGGCGTTGCAGAGGTAGTGGCCGTTGCCGTCCCTCCGCCACAGCGGGGTGGAGGTGGCCCCGCAGTTGACGCATTCGCGACCCTCTGCGGGCAACAACGCATCATCCAGCGGCCGAGAACTTGGCGCAGCGTGGCTGAATCATTCGATGAAAATCAGCTTCATATAGCACGAATGGTGTTTTATGGAATTCACTAAGGGTTCAAAGCATCTGTTGGCTATTGGACTCCCCAGTATTGGAAGACCACCTTTCTAGGGTCTCATGTTGCATTAAGAATACTTTGGAGATATTGAGAGTCAGTTGCCTACCAGAAAGTATTTTAAGCAACACTCCCGATATGCAGTCTGAAGGCTCGCAATAAACTGAAGTAGAGTAATGTATTGAAGCCGAAAAGCTGCAAAGCATGACAAACATGCATCATGTTCTGAATGTCTGCCAGGTATGTAAATCCAGAAAAAGTTTAGTCGAATATAAATGCATTTAAAAAAGGTTCTGGTTATTGTTGTTCATATCGAGATTTAAGACTGTGCTACAAATATCCTTCAACATCCTCGTGAGCCATGATAATTTTTTAATAGCACCACAAGTTTCATAATAAACAGCAGGTTGTGTCGAAATTCTCGGGGTTCCGACACTATGATTACACCTTTGCCTATCCAAGCGAACCACAGCAGCTGAAATTGTTCAGGACTTAATAACTTACAGTAGGGTGTTTTAGAGGTGACATGTGCCCAAAGTCTTGGGACGGAAGTCCGGACCAGTCTACTTCGGTAAGACCAGGCCCTACTTTAACTCGGTAGTTAAGCAATAAAGCGCGGCCCGAGACCAGCACTTGAGTCAGCCTCCCTTGATTTAATTTGCGGATAAACTACATGCAATAAACATGGTCCATGTTACGCATAAGCTATAGGTGGCAACACCATGGAACTGACATATGAGATGCAATTTAACATTGAATTATTGTACCATAATACTTAGGCAATGCTAGAATAATTGTTATGTGCTTTACTGTACAATTTATAGCTTAATAATTTGACTTTCACTAATGTTTAAAAAATAGAATCTGTCTGTAATCTTGTTCTGTAACACGTGTATGTGTGTGCCAAGTGTATATGTGTGTGTGTATGTGTGTGTGTGTGTGTGTGTGTGTGTGTGTGTGTGTGTGTGTGTGTGTGTGTGTGTGTGTGTGTGTGTGTGTGTGTACAAAGCAAAGTAATGCTGACAGCAATTGCTCTATTGATGAAACTGGCGTGCGAAATATGGGTTTGCTGACGACGTAGAATGTCGCAGGCGCATGGTTGTTTTGGAGGTACAATTGACCATATTGACTTGGCGTACCTTACAAATTGATGATAATTTTAATTAACAGTAAGGTTTTCACAAACTAGTGATTCTGAGCATATATATATATATAGCATGATAAGAGGTCAAAAACGGTGGGCCACCAATGCTTTAATGTTTCGTTTGCTCATCCTAATGTAGGTATGTATGTACATACGTTCCGTACATGAATTCAAAATTTGGGGAGACCACCAATGCTTTTAGTTTGTGATTCTGTGTAATATGGTTATGGGCATAGGTATAGGTAGGTAGGCATATATAATTGGCAAAGGCATCGAAGAATTGAGTGGGCAACTGATGCGTTTACATGAATTTGTGTGGCAGTTTCTGTACAATGGAGGCACCTAGCTGTGCACCCAAACTTCGCTAACAGCCTATTTATTCAAGGTTTTAAGTATGAATAGTTTCCCGTTAGCCAGGTCTACCATGAGAATCTGTGCTGTTATTTTTTTTTGGGGGGGAAGTGCAAAGTGAAGACACAAAATTCCAAGCCATTGTTTATGTTACATGAAGTCTGAATATGGGTATGTTTTGTAAGATATGTGCATTGATGATAGACCAATATGTGAGCAAAATTTGAATCATAATCGAAAAAGCATGAAATTGAATTTTTATGTCTTTTTTTGCAAACCATGAAATGCCATGTGGAATTATAGTTCGCATGGGCCATGATAATCAAAATTATTTCATGCAGTACCATATAGGCAGTTTTGTTCTGTTTTGTTTTGCTATGATTTTGCAAAAGACCGGATATATTCCAAAGACCAGTAAAACCGCCGATTTGTAATGGACTTTCGGACGACGCTTTCGGTTTTTCCATTTCCCCACCTCTGAAGTGCAGCCATTCATCATTTGCTACGTAATGTCTATCAGTTGTAGCCCACACGTCGAACTGATTTTCCGAGTAATTATTTTCTAGTGAGATATGAAGCACATGAGTCAAATCACACAACGGCAAACATGACGAAGGTGCATATCCCAATCCACGTTAGTGCACATCGGTGAATGGATAGTTATGCAGTCTACAGCTACGTGAGCACACGCACCGGGGATAAGCGCCGCTGGAACGTATGTACAGTGGGCTGCGGCATGTACAGTGGGCTGCGGTATGTACAGTGGGCTGCGGTATGTACAGTGGGCTGCGGTATGTACAGTGGGCTGCGGTATGTACAGTGGGCTGCGGCATGTACAGTGGGCTGCGGTATGTACAGTGGGCTGCGGTATGTACAGTGGGCTGCGGTATGTACAGTGGGCTGCGGTATGTACAGTGGGCTGCGGTATGTACAGTGGGCTGCGGTATGTACAGTGGGCTGCGGTATGTACAGTGGGCTGCGGTATGTACAGTGGGCTGCGGCGCCTTTCCTGGGCGGAGGCGGTCAGCTCGGCCGCGCCCCGGAAGTGTCTGTGCTGGCTTCTGCAGCGGTCAAGACGATCGTCTGGTCAGCTGCCACCTGCCCTCGGTGTAAACCGTCTGAGCCGCGAACAAGTCTACATATATGTGCCCGTACAAACGCCGTGCTTGCGGAAAAAGCCCGAGATTCATTTTTAGCCCGACTGTCCATATGCGAAGCATGTGTTGACTTGTTAGCACACCTAACAAGCTGCAGATGACCACCATTGATGATTACACCATGTACGCCGGCGAGCCGCCCCCGCAGGATGAATGGTTGTGGAGCGGCGTGGGATGCTCAGTGAGGGCCGCCAGCCGCCGCGTGGAAACCCCGGGCCAGCCCCCCCCCGTGCCGGTGCCCGTCGTGCCCCCGCACGGCGCGCACGTGGACCGATGCGGAACTGGGCGGCAGGAGGTGTGCCGCCGACGGATTAGTGCGGCATGGCCGGCACGCCATCTACCGCGCTCACACCTAAGTGGGGATCATCGGCGATGGGCCATTGCGGCTGCATCAAAGGTGCCGCCGCCAGCGCGCCGACCATGGCCTGTCCACAGTGCTGCCCTCCTCCCTTCCTCAGAGTGCTGAACCGTTGGCCCTCCATGGTCCACGGTACCCCTCCCCGGCCCTGCCTTGCCAGACTGCGCTTCGGTGGGGGCGGGAGCATTCAGAGTGCCAAGGGTACTGTCGGGAGGGTTGCAGACCGTGTCATGCATTTCACTCTCGTCTGAGACAATGCAGACAAGTTTGACCGAGTGGCACCAGCACTGAACGCAGCGACACTGGTTCCAAGTATCACTGTCCGGATGACACTAAGGTGAAGAGGCACTAAATGATGGAGTGACGTTAAATGGGGCGCCCCTGACACTGTGGAGTGGCAATTAAGAAGCAGCAAAGATGTAGTGGCAATGCAACTGGTCGAGTGACACTGGTGGGGTGGCAAAGTTGAAATGGCACTGAAGGAGTGGCAATGGTGGAGTGACATTGACGAAGTGGTGGTAGCATAATATTTGAATGGGCTGGTGGAATCACAATGCCGGAGTAGCACTGGTTGAGTGCAAGTGATGGAGTGGCACGGATTGGGTGGCATTGGTGGAGTGGTGCTGGCTAGGTGGTACCGGTAGAGTGGCAGCGATTTCATGACACCGGTGGAGTGGTACTGGTGGAGTGGCTCCGTCACAACGGAAGTCTGACGGTGACACGGTGTCGCTGTGTGGCGGGTATTTTTGGCGCGCTCGCAGCCCCGGCAGAGCGTACTCTGGGTGGCGCGCAGAGTAAATAGCCAACACAGCAGCACTGCGGGCGTGATACACGCTACAGCTGGACCACCGAGCCGGCGCCACTACCGCCGAGCGTACGGCCAGCTCATCAAACGCCAATACAAGTCCACGAGCACTGCCCAACTCGGCTCTGGGGCCCGATCCTCTGACGATCGGGTACTGGATACCGTGCTCTTTTGGCAGACGCCGACGGTCGGGTACTGGATACCGTGCTCTCTTGGCAGACGCCGACGGTCGGGTACTGGATACCGTGCTCTCTTGGCAGACGCCGACGGTCGGGTACTGGATACCGTGCTCTCTTGGCAGACGTAATGTGCTTGTTTTGCCACGAGAGATGCATGGAGAGAATTGTGTGGGGCAGAGAGGTCACGACCTTGTAGATCTAACTTGGTTACTATTTATGTTGCCTATCCAAGCGGAAACACTGTGCCAATATGGCACCAAGGCTGAGTGGAAGTGGACGCCAAGGAGCGCAGCTCAAAGTCAGTGTTTGTGATCATCCCTGCATGCCAGTGCAGTGTTTGTGACCGTCACCACTACAGTGTTTGTGATCGTCACCGTAGTGTTTATGACAGTCACCACTACAGTGTGTGTGACCGTCACCGCAGTGTTTGTGACCGTCACCACTGCAGTTTTTGTGACTGTCACCGTAGTGTTTGTGACCGTCACCAATGCTAGTGTTTATGACCGCTACCAGTAGTGTGTGTGACTGTCACCAGCAGTGTTTTGCATCCGTGACCAATGCTAATGTTTGTCACCATGTCTGGTGCAGTGCATGTCGCTGTGGATAGCATCTGGCGTCATCGCTCTACGGATTGAAGCGAGTGATGTGTTCTAGCGACCAGCGACCAGCGACCAGCGACCAGCGACCAGCGACCAGCGACCAGCGACCAGCGACCAGCGACCAGCGACCAGCGACCAGCGACCAGCGACCAGCGACCAGCGACCAGCGACCAGCGACCAGCGACCAGCGACCAGCGACCAGCGACCAGCGACCAGCGACCAGCGACCAGCGACCAGCGACCAGCGACCAGCGACCAGTGATTTCCCAGTTAGCAGACAATCTGCCGGAAACTAACGGAAGTCAGTCATTGTTTTGTGCGGGACAACAGGCTTTTGATTTTTAACACAGAGATTATCCCGCTAAGCTTGGCACCATGCATGGCAGAGGTAAATCAACGGCCAATGACTGGAGCCTGCCTTCCCTTCCGTAGCCGCCGGCACAGGCCTGAGTTGCATGACGCTGATTTTGTTCAGGAATGCCGTGGCAACGACGGGTCGTGTCAGTCAGTTGGAGGCCAGGAGTTGGGACATGCGGAGCAGAGTTGGCTCGTGATTGCTGGTTGTTCACGTGCTGTCATGTCAGGCCGGCAGAGAAGTAATGGGATCGTGTCCCTCCACGCGTCCGTTAGTACTCAGACCTGGCAGTGGCCCCCGCCAGTCGGCGACACCACATCGCCTGTCCGTGATCATGCCTGACAGTGCCCCCCCCGCCAGTCGGCGACACCACATCGCCTGCTCGTGATCAGGCCTACCAGTGGCCCGCCTGCCCGTGATCGGGCCTGGCAGTGGCCCACCTGTCCGTGATCAGGCCTGACAGTGGCCCGCCTGCCCGTGATCAGGCCTGACAGTGGCCCGCCTGCCTGTGATCAGGCCTGACAGTGGCCCGCCTGCCCGTGATCAGGCCTGACAGTGGCCCGCCTGTCCGTGATCAGGCTTGACAGTGGCCCGCCTGTCCGTGATCAAGCCTACCAGTGGCCCGCCTGTCCGTGATCAGGCCTGACAGTGGCCCGCCTGTCTGCTCTCGAACGCGACTTGGTCTGGGTTCGCTCAGCCCTGGACATGGGCTGCTGGTTGCTAGTTGCTGACTACAAGCTGTGGTTATGGTTATGGCTATGGCATGGTTAGTACGCTGTACAGCTGGGTGTTAGTGACGGCGCCGGCCCTCGTGCGATGCGAGTCCGGTGGAGTCGCCTCCGCCGCCGTCTCCGTCTCCTCCTCCACCACCTTCTCGTGCAGCCCACCACCTCGACTCTCGTCTGCGCTTACCGGCGGACGACCTGGCCTTGGCTTTGGGCCGCGGCGAGACGCTTTTCGCGGCGAACGCACTGGGGTGGAAGCCGTAGCCGGCGGGCGCGACGGCGGCCGTGGAGGCGTAGTCGCCGACCGACGCCGGGGGGTACTGTGAGTAGGACTGGGTCAGCTCTGGGCCCGGCCCGCTACCTTCGCGCTGCTTGGAGAGGCCGTGGATGAGCGCCGGCTTGATGTCGAGGCCGGTATCTGGCGACAGCAGCTGGCCGCAGCCGTGCTGGCCGTACTCGCCCGACACGCCAGCCATGGCCGCCGCCGCCGCTGCCGCCGCCGCCGCCGAAGCCGACGCCATGCTCGACGAGACGGCCGTCGACGCCGACGACGTCTCGGGCGTGGCGTCCTTGGGCGGCGTCGGCGGGAAGTGGAAGAGGTGTGGGCTCGAGTGGGCGATCGAGGTCGGTATGGCCGGGCTCTGCGCCTTGGCGAACGGCGAGCACCAGGCGGCGGCGGCCGCCGCCGGCGGCATCATCGCCTTCTCGCCGATCCAGGGGTACGTCGGCAGGTGTGACCGGTACATTTGGCCGCCGGCCGCCGACATCCGTGCTGCCGAACACAGAGACGCCATGTCACGATGGGATACACGAAGCGGCGTCATATTGAGAAGGATACAGAGGACATGATATCACTGCGGGAGGTAAGGGGTATGCCACCTCATCTCGAAATACAGACATGAATAATATCACGTCGGGGCACACAAAGAAGCATCACGTCGTGTTGAGGGATACAGAGAGAAGTGACAAGTGTCATACCATGGTGAGAGACGCCGAGAAGTGTCATTCATGCTGACGGGTACAGGGTACAGTGAAAGGTGTTGCATCACGGTGAGGGGCATTACAGGTGCAGAGGTGATGCAGAGGGGCGCTACAGTGCGATGGAGGATGCAGAAGGGTGCTACATCACGGGCAAAAATAGTAGAGGGATGGGACGAGGTCATTTCACGGGATATGCGATAGAGGAGGAGTGTAGAGTGGCAGGAGTGGCCACTGGGACCCAGGAGTGGACACGATGAATCTAAGTGCACAGCTGCTGTAACGAGTCGTCGTTTTCAAGTGCGGTGAAATTGAGCTGCACATCACAGTGGTATCTCGGGAAATGGGATGACGGACGACAGCGTACTGGCGGAGGTAGGTCATGATTCTTCATCCCTTCCCTCTCCCTCACCCTCACCCACCCCCAAAAAAAGAAAGATTATGCACCGGCTGTGGCAATAGTTTGAGGAAATGGCGAAATATGCGCCGCGGTGTTGCAGGTACCCAGCGAGTTCAGGACGGCGCACGAACGCTGCTGTCGCGGCGGACGTGACGTAAGACGGCGACACAGAGTGGTGTCGCAGGCGTGTCGGCTCAAGCGAGTCGCCGCGCTCAGTTCCACGGCACAAAGCCACTTTATCGGCGCGACATTCCGACTGCACAGAGACCAGGTCCACGTCGTGACCCGAGCTCCAGCTCTCCGACACGACCAGCCGTTGCACACAGCGTCGGGAACACGGGTGTGTCACCCGGACCCGTCACGCTCGCCCGGTCACCTCCGTCACACGGTATAGCCGGACCCCTCGCCCGCCCCGATCACCTCTGTCACACGGTATAGCCGGACCCCTCGCCCGCCCCGATCACCTCTGTCACACGGTATAGCCGGACCCGTCACGCTCGCCCGGTCACCTCCGTCACACGGTATAGCCGGACCCCTCACCCGCCCCGATCACCTCCGTCACACGGTATAGCCAGACCCCTCGCCCGCCCCGATCACCTCTGTCACACGGTATAGCCGGACCCCTCACCCGCCCCGAACACCTCTGTCACACGGTATAGCCGGACCCCTCGCCCGCCCCGATCACCTCTGTCACACGGTATAGCCGGACCCCTCGCCCGCCCCGGTCACCTCCGTCACACGGTATAGCCGGACCCCTCGCCCGCCCCGATCACCTCTGTCACACGGTATAGCCGGACCCCTCACCCGCCCCGAACACCTCTGTCACACGGTATAGCCTGATCCCTCACCCGCCCCGAACGCCTCTGTCACATGGCATAGCCGGACCCCCTCACCCGCCCCGGTCACCTCAGTCGCGGTATAGCCGGATCCATCACCCGGCCCGGACATCTCAGTCACCCTCTGTGATCGGAGCCCGTGATCCCATCTTGGTCACCTCCATCAATCGGTGTGGCCGGGTCCCGCCACTTGCACCGACCATCTTCATCACACGAAGAGGTGAATTGGATTGTTGGAGGAAGCAGCCAAGCGCCACCGCCCTCGGAGAGACTGCGCGTCCACCATTCGACCTACCAGCTCGTCAACCCAAGTCTGAGTACGGTCTCGTAACAACGCAAGATCTCAGGAACTGCTCGGTCTCCTCAGCCAACTTCCCGCCCCGTCCCACGGTCGGACGAGATCTCTCTGCGGCGGCGTCTCCTGAGTCAGGGTCGGGGTCTCGCGCCCAAGTCACAGTCTCCCGGTCTGACTCCGCCAGACCGCGCGCGCGTGCACATTGTTAGCAACCGACACGATGTCATATTGTTGTCCGCTGCATGGTGCTCTGGTGCGTGAAGGCCTTGTATCGCAATGGTGCCGACATCGGCGGCTCGGCGAGCTGGGCCGAGCTGGCTGTTGTTTCGGAAGCCACCAATGGCTGGGAACAGTGCCAATTAGAAGCCGCCCACAGTCGGTCAATGCCCGGCGAAGGTGCGGAGGTCCGAGCCTACTTAGCGGGCTCTGGCTCACGATTATCCTCGCCCCTATCTTTTATTAAGCCCTTATCGCTGGTGCTAATTACTCTGTGCCAGCTGGGACTTTTCCGGCCATTTTTCTGTCTCGCATAATCCGAGTGGCTCCAGCCAGACCAGATCTCCCCGGCTCATTGCGAAAAATAACAACCCACGAAAAGCATTTTGCAGCGTGAGCCAGCCCGTCGTTTCGTTTTCCGCCTTGCAAGGGAGTCGGCCGCTCGGCGGACATGTGGCGCCGGAGACGGATGGCGCGCGGAAGCCACCAGCCGTGCTGCCTGCTCGACGCCAAGACAAGCCTGAAATCTCACTTAATCACCGGTTAGTTATATTTCAAGTTTGCTAAAGCGTCCCATTACCGTGCGTTTATTCCACATTAGCACGATAGCATCGGAGGCGTCGCCCTTTGCGCTCGTGTAATTGCAGGGCCGTGCGGCCAAATTTCAGACGGTGTAATTTGTAGAGTTGTTGAGCGGCCCAGCTCACTACATCATCTGCCGGTTAGCACACCGTCAATCTGGCTCGGGTCCTCGCCGCCTCGTCGGAATTCGAAGACTATTCGCTGGACGTATCACTTCATCATTGTCAGTCGGCCGCCAGTAGCGGTTGGGTCTTCCAATTACGCGTAAAATCACAAATGCACGCCCCGTTGATTGCGGCTGCTGATGGTAAACTCCGCCCACCGCCAGCGCAGCCGACACTACACGGTCACAACGCGGAATCCGGCGACTACGAGACGGAAGCCATTGTGGCAGCCAGCGGCAGCCAGCGGCAGCCAGCGGCAGCCAGCGGCAGCCAGCGGCAGCCAGCGGCAGCCAGCGGCAGCCAGTGGCGGCTGCCAGCGGCTGCCAGCGATAGCCAGCGATAGCCAGTGGCGGCCAGTGGCGGCTGCAAGCGGCTGCAAGCGGCTGCCAGAGGCTGCCAGCGGCTGCCAGCGGCTGCCAGCGGCGGCCAGTGGCGGCCAGTGGCGGCCAGCGGCTGCCAGCGGCTGCCAGCGGCTGCCAGCGGCTGCCAGCGGCTGCCAGCGGCTGCTGGTGTGCTCGGCCGTGGCAGACCAGATGGCCCGATAAGATGGCGAGCCACTTCTGATCACCAACGACCCGTCCGCCGCCGGCGTCCGCTGCCAGCCATGTGACCTCTCGGTCTGCAAAGATAAATGGAGAGCGACGATCGGCTGCGATGCCCAAAAGCGGCAGCAGCGTCGAGCGCGACGGGCCGCGTCGCGGCGGCCACGCACCGACCGCTGGCCGAAGTCGATTGACAAGGCGCCGACTTCGCCGCCGTGCTGCCGCGTGCAATTGAGATGTTCCTCCTCCATGCCTTCCCTCCCCCACCGCACGACACGTCCAGCAAGCGAACGGGTGCACCTCCCCGCGCCTAACAAAGCCGAGCGGGTTGAAGGAGTCAAAGATGGGTCTGTGTGGTACGGGTGGGGGACAGTGGGTGAGGTTCACTTTGCTTGCGCTGATGAATGATGAATTAATGAACATCAAACAGCTAATCTACTCTTTTCTGGCCGAAGCACCAAGCTGCTGACCGACTACCTTAATCGATTGCCATTGGGCAGTTGCAAACAGAGCCCAACGCCGCCATCTGTTCCATTATCGCAGAAGAATCACCGCATGTGGGTTTCAATTTTATCACGGGCAACGCCGATTCAGCCGTCCGTGGCCCTGTCCAGTCCAGTTGCAGTGGTACCGTTCGTGGCACTGTTTGATCCAGTGGTACTGTTCCTGTACCTGTTCAGTCCAGTAGTAACGTCCGTGGCCCTGTTCAGTCCAATGGTATCGTTAGTGGCACTG
Source organism: Imbricaverruca yamaguchii (assembly GCA_034440575.1). Taxonomy (NCBI): domain Eukaryota; kingdom Metazoa; phylum Arthropoda; class Thecostraca; family Neoverrucidae; genus Imbricaverruca; species Imbricaverruca yamaguchii. The sequence goes on along the minus strand of JAOTOL010001637.1, from coordinate 1,796,802 downwards.
TTTAGTCCATTGGTACCGTCCAGTCCAGTGGTGCTTTTCAGTCCAGTGGTACCGTTCAGTCCAGTGGTGTTTTTTCAGTCCAGTGGTACCGTTCAGTCCAGTGGTACCGTTCAGTCCAGTGGCACCGTCCGTGGTACCGTTCAGTCCAGTGGTACCGTTCAGTCCAGTGGTACCGTTCGCCGCAGCGGACACGCAGACCCCTCCCCATTACCGCAGTACACGCCCACCCGCACGTGCAGGTGCGGTCATAATCAAACAGACGCACATCGGGCGAGCGCCAACACCTGTCCAGCCGATGTCCAATAAATCACTGGCCATGGCGGCGCGATCACTGTACTCACTCCGCAGGATTACCGAGCCCGCTATGTCCAATTCTGCAATGAAAGAGTGGCCGAGGTAAAGATAAGCGATGTTTTTAAGGTTTGCAAGTTTGCTTAACCTGCAGTTGAGTGTCGCCAAGCCGGCCATAACGATCAGTAAACCGTCGTTAGCATCACGTTAATGTTCAACTTTGAGCGGCACTTGGCGCCTAGCTGTCGGTGTGCCGGACACTACGGCGTGCCCACCTGGCCCACCGCCACCGGTCAGGTCACGTGCACGATGTGACAGCCTGGCTGTCGGTGTGCCGGACACTAACTAGGGCGTGCCCACCTGGCCACCACCGCCGGTCAGGTCACGTGCACGATGTGACAGCCTGGCTGTCGGTGTGCCGGACACTACGGCGTGCCCACCTGGCCCACCACCGCCGGTCAGGTCACGTGCACGATGTGACAGCCTGGCTGTCGGTGTGCCGGACACTACGGCGTGCCCACCTGGCCCACCACCGCCGGTCAGGTCACGTGCACGATGTGACAGCCTGGCTGTCGGTGTGCCGGACACTACGGTGCGCCCACCTGGCCCACCGCTGCCGGTCAAGTCACGTGCACGATGTGACAGCCTGGCTGTCGGTGTGCCGGACACTAGGGCGTGCCCACCTGGCCGACCGCCGCCGGTCAGGTCACGTGCACGATGTGACAGCCTGGCTGTCGGTGTGCCGGACACTAGGGCGTGCCCACCTGGCCCACCGCCGCCGGTCAGGTCACGTGCACGATGTGACAGCCTGGCTGTCGGTGTGCCGGACACTACGGCGTGCCCACCTGGCCCACCGCCGCCGGTCAGGTCACGTGCACGATGTGACAGCCTGGCTGTCGGTGTGCCGGACACTAGGGCGTGCCCACCTGGCCCACCGCCGCCGGTCAGGTCACGTGCACGATGTGACCGCGGGGTCCGCCTTGCGCCTGCTCGGCAGGATAACGCCGCAGATCTAGACTGGACCCCGGCCGATTCGGATATTTGGGGGACGGCCTTCCGCCACATGTTACGATTTCGGATATGTGGGGGATAGTCTTCCGCCACATGCTACGATTCCTCATCGACATTAGTCTTGTTGCATCAGGCGTCGTTTTGTAAAACCGAAGCGATTGGGTGCACCAGACGACAGTAAATATTGGTTCGATCAATTAAGATATCCATGCATTCATTTATCTCCTTATTTTCGTAACGTGTATAAGGACCATAGTATTCGCTTACCCACTGCATTCCCAAATGACCGTCTTATGAAACTTCAGCTTTCCACTTCATTCCAAACAGCTCCGTACTAAACACATTTAATTTTGGGCCATGACAGACGATGCATGTTAATTACACAGGAACAATGTGTGTGCCCTTTAGATTCAACCGATTCATTATTTATTTATAGACTTATCCAACTATTCATGAGACAAGCACACATCGTCAGTTCTTTTTCCCCACCCCTCCCGCAAATTAGTCTTTTGATGCTACTTTAGCTGCTTACCTGACTATCGTTAGAACAAAATGCCTGAACCACAGTTCAAATTGTTCACGGGCCCCAATATACTTCGAACAGATTTTGAATATTTCAAGGCCACCTAGAGGAAGCGTAGCATATAGAACTGCTTGGCAACGATATCATTTGTTTTCCATTGCAGGGAAGGTTTCACATACAGCTGAAAACCACCCGACTGTTTGCATTATAGTGTAAGTCGCTACCCATACTAGAGACTGTATATACATACGTGCACCTATCATTAGGCCAGGGTAATTCGATTCGGATCACTTGATTGTGTTCAAATTCAGTCTGTGCTTAAATGTTTGAGATAGCCATGTATTATCAATATCCTAGAGCATTGTAGGGTGGCAATCATAACACTAGTGGACTTCATACAATTACCCTTGTAAACCTTTCGAAATTTGAACATAAGGAACGCCGTGTGAGAAATATATTCAGTTTCTGATATTTAATATTTAGATGATTGCTTCAAAATAATAATGAACAGACGATTAACTTTGGTATCGCATATTGCACACTTTTTCATTCGATTTTGCTTCTTGCAGATGGACGCTTCCCTGCGGGGTTATATATGATCCAGAGGGATGCTTCCCTATGGGATTATGCATCATGTCAGTGTAATAAAGAAATATGGTGGAACATTTCAACTGTTCAGTTGCATGTCAACCAATGGGTGTGCTATGTTTGCTATTGTGCTCTCCGGTAATATATGGGAACGAAGCGTTCCGACAAGATATCGTGTACCTCAGAGACAGGGATATACGAATTAAAACATGATGAGTTTGATAACACCCTCGGAACGAATTTCCCTTTCCTTCACCGCATGCGGTGTAAATATTATTAATTTAGTCAGGCTTCATCAGAAGTGAGGGTTGTCATGCATGCATTTCATAGGGCCAGCAGAATATCAATTGCCGCAATGAAATGATAAGTTCATGGATTATCTCCAAGCATCACACGAGGTATTGCATGGAGGGAATCAACCTTCAAATGCATTCTGCGACACCGAAATATTTTGAGGCTCCACTTCTGTGCTGAATTTCTTGTAGATGGTTTAGTGTTTTATTGTAATTGAAAGCAATACAAGTTGTGTTAGTCCGTAATGCTTAGCATCGTACTCACCCTGTCCAAATCTGCGAGTTCCATAACTTGAGAAATCCAATGAAGTGAACTACCTCTGTAGTGGACATATTTAAATTTATTTGGCCTGAATGTAATGCTTTTTAGCAAAAACTAAATAAAAATTAAATGCGCACACTTCGAAGAAAATTGTTATGGAAATTCAAGGTCAAAATTAAATGACCAGGTCCAGTTATTGAGTGAAATAATTATAACTTGAACCACTTTACAGAGGTTTCAAGAGCGTGACGTTCCGACCGAGTCGGGTCGGCAGGCTCAGATGAACTTTTGTATCCATGGGAGTAGGCTCTCGCGGTCTTCGCTCTCGCTTATAGCTAACAAGCTGGTACATATCAGATGGCGGTTTGTGGCCGCGACTTTTTCTCCTTGAGAGCTGGCGTATTTTGGATCTGTTGCTCTGATTGCACAACTCGGAGAAGCAAGACGTGACTTGCCAACCTAAGCATAGCTGAAGTGGAGTGTGACTGTACGCATTGGTTAGTCGGAGCGGTGGAGCCGACCTGTGAGTGGCACAAAGCAATGCACCGTGCGAAACCTAAGCTTCGTCAGTTCTGGGGTCGGAGTAACAATTCACATATTCCTGAGCTTCGTCAGTTCCGGGGTCGGAGTAACAATTCACATATTCCTGAGCTTCGTCAGCTTTTGGGTCGAAGTAACAAGTAAAATAAATGTCGTCGTGCATGTGTGCATCGGAAGTCTTTGAGAAACGCCTTTTGTGTCTAGAAATTTCGTGAAAACCAGGTCACAAACGTATTATGATGTCAGCATAAGTAGCCCATGGGGGAGTTCAAGGAGCGAGGGAGTGTAAAAAGTTTAATACAGTCGATATTCGTGTCGTTTATTAGCGATACGCGCATTCCTTGATTGTTCACACAGCCACGCTCTTTCAGCATGCATGCAGAACTAGGACGATTTCAGACAAGATGCATTTAACAAGCTGCACTACATAATGTAGAGATAGAGTGCGTCAGTCCTCCCTTGGACTGAACTCGACGTGCCGGGATACAAGTGGAGCATTTACCGCTCGGGACGGATAGCAACTGCTGGCTTGCGGTGCGAACTGCGAGCACGTGGGCACGTCGTCCTTCCCCTTCTTCGAACAAATATCGGGAGTACTTCAGGATAAATTTAGCATGCATATTGTAGCGGATCTGGTGTTCGCAATGAGGGCCTCACTACAACGAGACAGCATGAGGATATACACAGACAGCATGCATATTGTAGCTCATCCGGTGTTCGCAAACGCCAATCATATGCTCAAAGTGATCATAAGCCTACTGTATGCGAAACGTGGAAACCCGCCAGCCAACCACAAGGAAGCTACACAACAGGAGATTTGCATAAAATTAACCAGTACGTTTCAAACGAGGCTACTCTCGTAGGTCCCTGATGTCCTCAGCATGCAGTTTGATTCATAACGGCGCACAACCTCGAGAGCAGTGGTCAAGAAATCCCCCGACAGTTGAACGCCGACAGCGTGGTAATGAAACGTGATGATGTAGTGGTGGTTGATTGGTACTTTAGAACCTGCCGACTACCTGGACATTTTGCGCACGTGTGAAGCGGACAACACAAACCATCAGTATATGGGGGTTAACTCAAGCATTAGTGGAGAAATGTCACCCAGGTGGTCTTCACGCTGCTGATCAAGGAACGCCGCAAGCAAGTGTCTACCACAACAGGTTTGGGTGTCACAGTGTCAGAGAGATTGCGACATTCTACACTGGAAATTTGAACAACCCTACCTTGACTCTTTCAGACCAAAAGAGCTAAAGCCAGAAGGAATGAAGAGCCCCAATGACGGAATGATCCAGTCGGCATCAATGCCATCGCGAAAACGGTATCAGGGATTGGCGAAGCAGATTAATTCAGCAGGCCCGCAGACAAACCACAGTACGGCCTGCGACGGTCACCGCCCTGTTTCAATACGGAGTTGAACGGAAACACGCCATGTGGCGAACCGGACTCGGCACGACAGCTGGTCTGACCCCGTACACCACAACAAAGGCACGGCCGAACAGCAGCGACAGGACGACACCGTTGCTGCTGCTGCTGCCGCTGCCGCTGCCGCTGCCGCTGCCGCTGCCGCTGCCGCTGCCGCTGCCGCTGCCGCTGCCCCTGCCGCTGCCGCTGCCGCTGCCGCTGCCGCTGCCGCTGCCGCTGCCGCTGCCGCTGCCGCTGCTGTTCCGCAGTAGGTGTAGCTGCACGCACCGGCAGCTGTCCTTCAGCGCGGGAGGTCACCACCGCCAGCCAGTCGCCGGCACGTGCGGCGGACAGCGAGTGGGAGGGGTTGAGTGGTGTAGTGTCCGCACCAGTCCATAGCTGTGAATCTAATGCAACTGTGAATAGGTAGCAGAAAACGTGCCGGCGCAGCTCGACTGTCCCGATCTCACCGCGTGGACGGAAATTGCGCTGTCATGGATCGCCTGTGCCCTGTAAATGTGCGCCCATGTGCGCTGCCTGTGCGTGCTCACTTATGTCATTGATGTGCTTGTATATACGTTGCTTGTGCGTGTCCACATGTGCCTTGTGATGTGCGCGTATGCACGCTGCCTGTGTGTGTTCACATGTGATGTGTGCGTATGTACGCGTCTGTGTGTGTTTACATGTATCATGCGACATGCGTGTTTACATGTACCCTGTGATGTGCGCGTATGTATGCTGCCCGTGTGTGTTTACATGTACCCTGTGATGTGCGCGTATGTATGCTGCCCGTTTGTGTTCACATGTGATGTGTGCGTATGTATGCTGCCCGTGTGTGTTTACATGTACCCTGTGATGTGCGCGTATGTATGCTGCCCGTGTGTGTTTACATGTACCCTGTGATGTGTGCGTATGTATGCTGCCCGTGTGTGTTTACATGTACCCTGTGATGTGCGCGTATGTATGCTGCCCGTGTGTGTTTACATGTACCCTGTGATGTGCGCGTATGTATGCTGCCCGTGTGTGTTCACATGTGATGTGTGCGTATGTATGCTGCCCGTGTGTGTTTACATGCACCCTGTGATGTGCGCGTATGTATGCTGCCCGTGTGTGCTTACATGTACCCTGTGATGTGTGCGTATGTATGCTGCCCGTGTGTGTTTACATGTACCCTGTGATGTGAGCGTATGTATGCTGCCCGTGTGTGTTTACATGTACCCTGTGGTGTGCGCGTATGTATGCTGCCCGTGTGTGTTTACATGTACCCTGTGATGTGTGCGTATGTATGCTGCCCGTGTGTGTTTACATGTACCCTGTGATGTGCGCGTATGTATGCTGCCCGTGTGTGTTTACATGTACCCTGTGGTGTGCGCGTATGTATGCTGCCCGTGTGTGTTTACATGTACCCTGTGATGTGTGCGTATGTATGCTGCCCGTGTGTGTTTACATGTACCCTGTGATGTGTGCGTATGTATGCTGTCTGTGTGTTCACCTGTCGCATGCGCTGTGCGCTTATGTGCGCTGCCTGTGCGTGTTCACATGTGATGTGTGCGTATGTAGGCTGTCTGTGTACTCACTTGTCTCATGTGATGTGCGCCTATGCGTGCTGCCTGTGCGTATTCGCTGCACGCTGGAGCACAGCGATTTTTTTTCTCATTTATCAACATGTGCTTAAGTTGAATCGTTAATACTTTGTTTGCAAAGTTGTGGGATACGCGCCACGTACAAATGCGTATGCCGTACTAATGGCGCATCTATTGTTTCTTTATTCACATGGATTGAAGTGTGTTTCCCTGAAGAATATCTCTGGGTATTATACTGTCCATCCCAAAAATACCAGTCTTTAAAAAATGCAGAGTTGAAGGTGCAGAAAAGTTTGATCTATGATCATTATGCGACAGGTTTAAATGATATTCAGGATAGTTACATACTGGTCTTGTTGATTTATGCACGTTCGCATAGATAGACCATTGATGCACGGATGCATCAATGACTTGTCACATTCGTTCATTGATCAACTTGTAGACAAATAGTTTGGTGCACGTGTGCATCAAGTAGCAAAATGCGTGCATGAATATCCTTAGCATCATGACAAATCGCATGAAGGACTGCGTTGTACATGCTAAAGTATTTGCGATACACCGCAAATTATACGGATGTGGCGTCAATTAGCATATGGAACAGTCACCTCTTCGAACTTACCACAAGTTAAAAATTCAGGTAAGATCTTATCTTCTTAGTGGAAGCATATAATTATGCAGGATTGTTTGCGTGCAGCTGAAATTCGTATACTACTCGGCATTTTTGGCATGTATATCGTCGTGCTTGTGTCATGCCGTGCTACGTATTTTGCTTAGATTTCGCATTTTTACTTATCATTATACCTTTCTGCTACCAGCTGTCAAAGGCAGATCTAGCCGGCCAGGGTGCTTGGATTGAATGGAGAATTGTACCAAACTCCGATAAAAAAAACCTAGGCTGGGGTCCAAATGCGGATGGCCTGTCACTACTATTACCTCAAGGATATGTACTGCATATAAAGGCAATCACGAGAAACTACGTTTTTCTAAAATTATATTCTTGCAGCTGTTATGGTCTACTGACCTTGCTCTAGCGATGACACCTGGAATTATTTCCTGGGTTGATCCTTTCACTTAATTTGTCGATGACTGGTTTAACATCACTATAAATGCTGTTATAATTGCAAATATCTGCTCTTACGGTAAATGAAATGCATCATAAATCCATCAAAGTAAAGTTAGTATTCTTCCATCTTACTCAGTATTCCATCTTACAAGTATTCTTCTATCTTATTCTCTTATTATTCTTCTATCCTTCTTAGAAGCAATATTCAACAACAAAATTGGCTAGTGTCCTCAAGCTACATTTCACGCTATCTAACCGTAAGCAAATTTAGCACGCTAATCAGAAACAGAGTATATTGTAAAATCATATATGACAGGGAAATTTGTTTACATTCCACCATTTTACATAGATAAATGCTGCCGGTATGAAAAATATCCCCCAGTTTTTTAGTGCGTACAATAGGTGAGCCGGAACAACAACTTTTACAAAAGTTATTAGTCGTAGCGTTAGCTGGAAATGTTAAGACACACTTATCAATATTCCGAGCGCACACTTGTCTGTATTCGGAGCGCACACTTATCTATATTCGGAGCGCGCACTTATCTATATTCGGAGCGCATCATGACGCTGTTCCCACTTGCGCCGCTCGGGACATTTCCCAATACCGCGGCCCACCGGCGAAACAGTGTGGGCGGCGCCATTAGCCTTGAACGTGCATAAAGTGCGTCGTGAACCACCCAATAAACAATAAACAAAATTGACGCTGTTCCATTATGATCGCTGGGGCATCAATAAACAGGAATGATGTTCCGGTTAGTGATTTGAAGAGACGCGCGTTGTTTCGGTATGTGCGACCCAGTGCATGAGGCACTGAGAGCGACCGTGACCGCCAGACCAGCTACTTAGTTGGAGCCAGCTACATGAGTAGTCTCATTTGTGACCACTTTCTGGCGCATGACTTTGATTCAGAACCAGCTTGGATATGAATACAGAGCTACAGGATGAAGTTAACATGCGCAAGTCGTGCTTCAAGCTTTCTGACTGCACCAAAAAGCATTGTGATACTGGAAACGAATGTTGTTGCAATAGCCGCGGACAGGTGTCGCACATGTCGATTTTTAGCTCACTTCAGATTGAGAAGTACAATTTGTATCGAGTAAGTGGGCTGGAGCGTGCCGCCATACCACCTCCCTGGAACCACGCTGGCATTGATTGAACGGCGTTTGAGACTTGGTTCGTTGCGGGTTTGCACGTGCCGTGATACGGCAAGGGCTGGCTGCTGCAGACAGCTGCAGACAGCTGTACAGCCAGTGGGTGGTGTCGAGGTCGTGCCTGTGCGTGACCACACCATCCCACCGAACGTCGCTCCTCCCAAACACTGGACCACACTGAAACGCTGGCACGAAGCAGCACGATGTTTCCTCCAAACAGGTAATCATACAACAGTTGGGTATACCTGGTACTTCAAATTCGTCTTTCTGTTTTTATATTTTTTATGTTTAACGTTTTTGTGGTAATCATACAACAGTTGGGTATACCTGGTACTTCAAATTCGTCTTTCTGTTTTTATATTTTTTATGTTTAACGTTTTTGTGGTAATCATACAACAGGTGGGTATACCTGGTACTTCAAATTCGTCTTTCTGTTTTTATATTTTTTATGTTTAACGTTTTTATGTTGAAAATGTCACTTCCTCCACACCTGGCTACTTCATGTATCTCATCTGAATTTTCACTTATTCCTAGCCAAAAATGCGACACTATGTTAATGACAAATAATTATGCCTGTCCAAACCATCATGCCTAGACAAAAAAACAACTGATCAATACATTTTTCAAGCTCTCCATTTGAATCTCGAAGGCCTTCAGCCATTGCTTAAGTTTGACATCCCAACGCATGAGAACAGAGCGAGCGATATCGACTGTTCATTGGTGGCCAATACTTTCCTAAAAACTCATATTCGAAACCCACACATTCAACGAACATATATATTCATATTCAGTACAGCTAGCCACCTGCGTGATGGTCGTGATGCCGTGTAGGGTGAGTGGTAGCTATCGTCGGTAAACACAGTCTATGGCGTCGGTCAGAGGTAGAGAAGTGGAAGGGATTGGATAATGTTAGACAAATTTGCTGACATGTTTATCTTCTGGTCGCTTGTAGCAACTCTTTCATAAAGCGCGCTATGAGATATGCACTCAGCGCTTCTACACCATTCTGATGGTAGGTGCAAAAATAATGTGCATAATTTGTGATAGACATCATGATTATCATGACGCCTTTCCTGCGTCCACCCCGGGAGCTGTGCATAGTGTCTCTTGTCGATAGGTTGTCTGCAGTATTGTACATGTATATATATATATATATATATATATATATATATATATATATATATATATATATATATATATATATATACACACATTTGTCCTTAGTATCTGTGCATAGTATTCTACCGCTGTTTGCGTCTGGCTCTGTCTGTATCCTGGTCCATTTCCCGACTCCATCCCTGGATATATGTCCTTCACCTGTCCCTGGATCTGCTCTTGGATCTGTCTTTAGACCTGCTCCTGGATCTGTGCAATAATTTTTGTCCTTGTCCATGCCCGCCACCTGTGGACACCTGCTCTTATTCCTACTCCTGCTCCTGATCCTGATCCTGTTTCTTCCCCGCTCATGCTCCTGCTCCTGCTCATATCTCACCCCTTCAACACATTCCCTGCCCATTCCTGCTCCTGTTCCTGCCCCTGCCCTTTCAACTCCCTTCCCTATCCATGCCCGTTCTTGTTCCTGTCCCTATTCCCGCATCCACCTCGCTACGCTCCTGCTCCTGTTCATGCAAACGTGCCCCACCAATGTCCCAGACTGAAGTCTCCTCTGCCAGTACGAGTGAGTGGCAAATGGTAATTCACAGAAACACACATATGTCTTTCATTCATAAATTAATTCTGATCATTTCATAGTTCATAGTTTGAAGTAAAACTTGTTCCTGTCTTCAACTTCTGATATAATTTGGACTTACTAAGCCTCGCACATGTCGGCACTAGGTCCAGCAATCTCAGGAGCTAGGGATCAAAGTGGTGTATTGCTTGTGCGAGACGTAAGGTTACTTTTCGACAACTGTACAGCCTCCTCATGCCCCGGTTGCTTCAAGAGTTGCAATATACTGATGGTAGCATCACAGGGGATATCCGACCTGCGTAGCTGTCATTTGCACCTTTGCATAAGTATCCTGCCGTTGCACAATGTTCGGCAGTGCGACCTGAATACCACATAAAGCGTGCATCCTCAGGAATACAGGATTCGGCATTCTGTTCTGGGGGCTGTAGCCAAACTTACAGTCAGGTCTGTAATTACACTTACACTCAGGCTACCTGAAGCACATTTTGCTAATCTTATTACGGTGATCAGATAACGCGTGCCTGATGACCACTCCATAGTTGTATACTAAGGGGACACAACTTTTGACAAGTGTTTTAACGAGCTCAACGGCAATAAAGCTGGGCGTGACGCCAAAAACGAAAGATGCAAGTCATGGCCGCCGCCACCGTGCCTTCAAATGTCCCCTAGTAAATATCTGCACAAGCAGACATTTACTGAGGGTAGCTAGACTTTTAAGCTGGACGACCACGACGCGGGTGTGTTTATTACCGGCGGATGTAGCTATATGGACCGGCCAGGGGCTCCCGGCTTACTGCAGCAGTGTACCATGCTGATAAAGCCGAGACACAAATACTGAAGACACATCCGGTTATAATAAAACTGAGAATTTCGCCTTTGAATGACCACCTTGTGCACCGGGTCCAGCTGCCGCTCCCAGCCTGCTATGTGCGGAGCCCAGCTCCCTCTCCAGTCCACCATGTCGCGGAGCTCAGCTCCCTCTCCAGTCCACCATGTCGGCAGCTCCCTCTCCAGTCCACCATGTCGGAGCCCAGCCCCTCCAGTCCACCATGTGAGCCCAGCTCCCTCTCCAGTCCACCATGTCGCGGAGCTCAGCTCCCTCTCCAGTCCACCATGTGCGGAGCCAGCTCCCTCTCCAGTCCACCATGTGCGGACCAGCTCTCTCCAGTCCACCATGTCGCGAGCTCAGCTCCCTCTCCAGTCCACCATGTCGCGGGCCCAGCTCCCTCTCCAGTCCACCATGTCGCGGAGCTCAGCTCCCTCTCCAGTCCACCATGTCGCGGAGCTCAGCTCCCTCTCCAGTCCACCATGTCGCGGAGCTCAGCTCCCTCTCCAGTCCACCATATGCGGTCTGGTTTACTTTCTCGGCCCGCTGGGCAGATCATCATTTGGTTTCTTGCACCACTACGTGCAGAGCACAGCTTCCCTTCTTAGCTCATTCTCTGCAGGTTCTGGCGTATTCTTTAAGTTCTCAAAAACAGTCGAATCCAGCCATTCTGGGCAGGTTCTCGCTGATCTTCTGTGCTCACAATATTTGGATCCAACTGACTCTCTGAACCTCACCAAACGACAAAACCTACTTGGTTTTATGATTATCATAAAGACGGGCGCTGTGGCCTTAGCACAAACTCACCAGCGGTATGGCATGTTATACGCGTAGTGTTTAATGTGAAACGTCATGAAGGTATGAAACACTTCAAACCCACCTAAGGTTAAAAAACACGTGTAGACATATGAAACACGCCCTAAATACCCGTCCGCCCCTGTGGTCCTCAGGTAGTTCCGATAAGTTATGCAGTCAGCGAATATCTATAATGTTTTCGAAACAAGTGTTCATAAAAAGTGAACGCAAGTATAGATGGAAGACTGGTAGGGAGAGAGAGAGAGATAGAGGAGAGAAGGAGGAAGAGAGGGAGACGGAGAAAGAGAGAGAGAGAGAGAGAGAGGGATGGTGAACTGGGACAGATAACAAGATATAGGTATAGAAAGAGGGAGAAGAAAATTGAGAGATGTATGAGATCAGGGAATATTTCGGCAGCTGTTTAACACGATGGTATGTACGTGTGTCAGTTCAAATTCAATGGTGATTGTGCACAGCCGTGCGTGCGATATCACTGTCACCACGAGTGTTTGGTGAAACACATATGCCAACTGCATAGAGGACTGTCACTGGCGACGTATCCACTCGAATCCGCACAGAAAGCGGCTGCATCAAATGGGGATCGAGTGGAGGAGCAGCGATGCAGGGTGTATGCAGCGATTGGGGGATGCTGGGCCTTACATTCACCGCGGGGCGGTTAACGACTTAATAGCGACGAGAGTGGTTGCATCAGCACGTGGGTAGCGGCATATTGAGCATCAGGGAGCGCAGCAGGAAAATGGTGCCTGCCTTCGGGCGCGGAGAAATCCGTGACGGTTATCGCTCATAGCATGTAATCAGCTCCATATTCTTCGAACACCGGTGCAATGGATCCTGGTATTGTCAAAGAAATGTACTGCCATTAACAATATGTCAGGATATTTGTCAAGCAATATTTGTAGTGTTACCACGACGAGAACAACCAAGAAACACGAGGAAGAGTCGTGCATCAGATCGGCCGCGCGACCAATACCAGAGTAACTGACACGTCATCATGCAAACCTATGGCAATTGAAGGATTTCCGGATTAACTTGATAATTTAAAGGAACGGACACCAAAGGACCTGGGAAACAGTAACGGCACCAGGGCAAGAGCCACGATAGAGTCACAAATGTTGAACAACGAATGGAAGGGAATAGACTGCCATGTCAACAACTGAACGGTATTAGTGGATAGTTCATGAGCTAGCATAGCAGCGGCGACATTATTATATAGAGTAATATAGAGTAGCGGATAAATGCTCAACGTAGAGCTAGAGAACTAGCAGGGCAACGGCCAAACGGTAGGGTGCAGCAACGAAGATATAAAAGACCAGTTCGCGCCGAGGGATGAGGTCTGCATGGGCGTGGAACTGCAGACGAGCTTTGCATATATTTGGAGGGGTTCGAGCCACCTATCAAATGTTTGCTCCGATAGCTACGCAACTCTACGGACCACCCCAGACCAGAACACGTTCAACGCTGCGTGAACCCCGGTCATTTTAGCGGAGTTCTATTCTTGCAGATGGAAAGAGTGTTCCGAGGATAAAGCTTGGAGATGCTCGCCGTGGTTATCCCCAGCTACACATCCACCCGTATCACGTTACCTCACACAGGATTTCTTGATGTGAGGTGGTGATGTTAAATAGCATCGTGGATGTGAAGCAACTGGCTTTGCACTGGATCCTACCCAACTTTTCGTTTCTTGTATCGGAGCAAAGTGTGTGGTTGTCATTGATTGGCGTTTGCCATTGGACTTTGGATGTGTTCTCATCCATTTGATTCTGTCTCGGTTTCTGCTTTAACATTGAGTTTCTTTTTTTTCTATGGTCTATTTACAAGAAAAATGTTCCTCTGACACCTGGCATACATGATCTGGTTGTTTTAATAGCGCTACATCTTGCCTGAGAATGCTGCTTTTGTGAAATACCAAGATAAAATGATCGACATAGAGTACCATTGATACGGTTGGATCAATGGTATGGATGGATCAATGATCCAATAGTATGGATTGAATGAAGTATGATGTGATGTAATGGAATGAGATGTGATGAAATGAGATATGACGAAATGAGATGTGATGAAATGAGATGATGAAATGAGATGCGATGAAATGAGATGTGATGAAATGAGATGTGATGAAATAAGATGTGATGAAATGAAATGTAAAGGGTGAGAAAGATGGGCGGGCTTCAGATAAGATGAGCAGAAGCGAGCCGAGGCAGGAGGTGAGGAAATTATTCAACGTGAGGTAAAGAAAGTGTTCGTTTGTGGCTTTACGACACACACAGCAGCTGATGCCATAAGGTGTCCCCTACCTCTAACCCTGGCAGGAAAGGCGGGAACCGCAAGGAATCGAACGTCGTACCTCCCGCTTTTTCCAGACGCTCAGGTTGACCACTGAGCTACAGACGCCCCAGGCAAGCAGAGTCAGTCGCGCAATATAAGCAATGTGAGCGGAGTGGGCGACTTCCGGTGAGCGAGCTAGACGGGGTGAGGTGACATCAGTTGAGGTCATCATTAGGTCGGGCAAGGTGAGATCAGGTGCACATCGTACTCACAGGTCCAGTCGGCCGTGTGTGCCGGATACGCCGCCGCCGCCGGCGACGCGCCGTAGTAGCGGCCCCTGTTGACGGAGCCGTCGATGGAGGGGAAGAACATCTCCATGTCCTCGGACGGGATGGCGCCGCCGGCGTCGATGCCGGCCACGCCGGCGGACCGCTGCGCCTCGTACCAGGAACGGTGCGCCGGCAGCGGCTGCGAGCTCTCGCCGCCGGCCACCACCGCATGCAGGCCCACAGAGTCACTGGCCATCACGGCGGCACACACGGGCGGCGACCGGTCGCCAAATGTCGCGCAGGTCGCCAGAGTTCGCGGCAGGTCGCGGCGGGTCGCGGCAGGTCACGGCAGATCGCGACGGCGCGAGGCGGCTGGCGGTGGATCGCCGCGGGTCGCTGCGGGTCTCGCAGTGCTGCGAGGCGGCAGCCACCGGTGGCTCAGCGACAACGCTGCAACAGAGGAGCGCGTGCGTGAGTGAACAGGCGGGCGGCGGTCGGCAAAACCGGCCAGCGGCGGCCGACCGACGGCATGGTCTTCCTCACTGCTGTCCACGCCGGCACGGCCACGGCGCAGAGTCTTCTCACCACACGTCGGCCACCACGCAGCACGGTCGACACGACTTCAATAAGAAAAAATGCAGCCGACGATTATTCGCGCAATAAATACCTGTGGAATGGCGCGAGCCGGGGACAGGCGGGCGGGCCGGCGGAAGCGCTGCGTACACATAGGGTAGTCGTGGACTCGCGTTACCGCCATGTACAAATTATCACCCTGCCGGCCTATCACCGCACATCGAGTGCAGAAAAACCGTGTCGACAGCCGCCAGCCGGCGCCACGACGAGCGGTCGACTACCATCGCCGGCGGACGTGCTTCGGCTCGGCGGGCGGAGCCAAGCCACACATCCACTGCCATCTATGGGATCATTCGCCAACTACTGACGCGGGGCGGGAGGCCGGAGATTTACTGGCCGCGCCGGTGGCGATGTTATTTTCCGATAAGGAATTTCTGAAATGTTTGTATGCCATAGCTGCAGTGGAGCTGATTGCGGGACACTTGAGGCGGGTTTTTGTCCCACGTGCGGTGGAACGGGTCTGCTGATTTATTTGACAACTACAAAACAAATATTGACACCAACGGCCAATCAAAATCGGTTTGCCCACTTCTTACGGTAATCAAAGGTACTGTCACCAGTGACAAACGTAGATATGTACCAGTGTGAATCTATACAGACAAAACAGCGTACTAAGATCATTTAGCTTGTGAATGCAGCTACCAATAAATACCGCTTGTAGAGTAAAAAAGGAACTTACGAAAGTCGACATGTAGACTAATGCCAGCATCGGATTTTTCTGCACCGCTGAGGAATGTTGCTTGGCCGAATTAGTCGAGGGGGATGGAAATATTGATAATCTGATCTTGGGAAAGCGGGAAAGTATTTAGTGACTATATGTGTTAATGCTCATTTTCATGCTCTTTTCACGAAGAATGCTTAAAAATGTTGAGCAGAGCTTCGGGTGGGAAGGGCTAGATGAAAAATGTATGCAGGCAGAGAAGAGCTATTATGCATTGTCGTGCCTAATGAATGAAGAGTATAACACAAAAGCACGACAAACTGCAATGTTTGACAAACTACTGCTTCAATGAATGTTTCAGCATTGGGGAAGTTCGGGAGAACTTTGCTTAGGAACCGCCCATCATATTCCCCTTAATCTAGATACGATATTACACGATGATGCCGTTCATTCTCTATTTTGCGGTGAATGCTTCCTCACATATTCACTCCAATCTCCATCTTTCCACGATACATCTGAGACCGTCTTAAAATTTTCAGAAATGCTTGAATGCGTTTACATTCATAGCCCAGATTATAAGGACACGCCACATTCTTCAAAATATGCAAAGGTAATACAACTATGCTGTACTTATTTTTACTGTCAATACCTGAGTTGTTTCTGCTTTTGTAAATTTGTTTAGATGGCATACACATGGGATGCACAAGCTATGTGAAATTCAGCGTGATTGGTCACCATGGTGGTAGTGTAGCAACACACAAGCAATTGTCCGCATAATATCGTATGCTTCAACATCAGAGGCGCAGCGCCAACGGGCCCCTATCAAATTAAAAAAAATTGAGGGTTTCACCCCGTAAGACACGTACATTTCTGCGCGCGAATCGCACCGACAGTGGTCTCTGTTTCATCGCTTTTTTTGCTCGGGTCTCCCCTTAAGAAAATCCTCACTGCGCTCTATTCATTATGCCTTGCATGAATAAGGGGGCTTAGTAAGTGTGAGAAAGGTGAAAGAAGTGGCATACTGTCATTGATTGCCTTTTCGCTTGCCAAAGATACCATGTTTTAGCGGTTAATATTACAAAGCTCTGTTGATTAGGTATTGAAGTGCATGTTCATGCCTTCCGCAAACAGAACGTCTGCAACTAGTTTTGTTATCGTGTTAGTATATCCAGTTGTGCTAGCAGCTTGGATTTTGTGCTGCGTATTTTTTCACCTATGGTACTTGCCGAGCTTGTGAAGAATTAGCTCTCATCCTGCCCTTACAAAGTTCTGAAATATGGCTTGTCGTTTTATCGGTCAGACTATGCTTTGATCTGTCCTTTGACATGTCGCGCAAACTTAGAAAAACGTGCTGCAAATCTGATGGTGCATCCAATTGTTGATCAACGATTCCGATATTTATCGTTTTCTAGTTAGGGCACCCTCTTTCAAGCCACCGCACAATGTATCAGTTGTGTACATTCAAACACAAATCCATCGTTGGCGTGAACAGTAATAACTTCGACTGAGTATAAATTGCAATAGCAAAATTGGATAGGATGATTAACTATGCTATTTGTGCTGATAAGCACCGGAAACAATGCATGCATGTGGTAAGTTGTATTTCTGAGACGTTTTTTCATGTGGCAAAATCGGTTTGGGTAGTTCAGTAAGTCTGCATTCCTGCGGTAAGCTATTCAACAGTTATTGCTACTTTGCCACCTGATAGATGAACCACTAGATCCATAATTGTATCAAGGCAAGGGCCAGAAGTCTACGCGTGGTTTCTGTCGTGCGGAGTCTGCTGGATGGAAATCCTGACATGAGAGTGGAACCCCTAAGTAAATCGCCGCTTCCCCGTTTCGCACTGTCTCAACGGGACAACAGTGCTTTAATATTTTCGATACCATCCCAAGGCAGTTCCCTAGGCTATAGAACATATATTTTATGTAGGTATCTTGTTATCTATAAAACCACCTCATTTGGAACATACATTAGCTACAATTTATGTCCAGTAATTAGGCGACTAAAAGTTGCTTCTTCGTGCGAAATTTATCGATACCAAAGGTTTATCGCATGGCATGCTGCACTATCTCCCGGGAAGCTGGTGGTTGATGGGCCATTTTGTTACCACAGGTGCTGATACATGATCACGGTACGACTATCGGGAGCCGCGCCGCCAATTTTGGGGTATTAGCCCACCTCGGCAGAGGGTGCGGACTATAGGCGACCCCCGCCTTTTGCAATGCTCATGCACTGGTAGAAAGGCTAGGCGACAACAAGTGCTACTTGTTTGTTGATTCGTGTTAAGTCTTAGTTTCTGTGGGTGAGAGCATATTTATTGATTTACTTATTGGTATATTTTCTCATTAATCAATTGAGCCATTTATTTGCTATATTTATGATGCACCCAGAACACGCTCTTGGATGCTCTCTGTACCGAATCTTAAGGTAGAGCAGAATATAGCTCGTCCATTTTGTAGGTGGCAGGCTTCAGTATTTGCCAAAGCATTGACAGTCCCCAGCAACATCTATAGAAGCATCGTCTGCTCAAGAAGGGAAGTTAGTCGGTCGTTGGCCATCACTACCACTACTATAACACAATAACACTGTAACAAAATAGCGGATCCTGCAACCTGAAATTCACCATCGCTTACTCATGAAATCGAAATCGGATGAAAAAGGCATGTGGTCCTTGAAGATCAACTGGCTGCAGTGGCGTACCGAGGGGGTCAAAGAGGGAAATTTCTCCTCTCTGAGAGGCGATGGGCCCCTAATAATCACACCGTAGCCCCCAAAAGTCGTGCTGGGGCCCAAACCGTTTCGCCGGGTCATCATAAATTTGCGTTTGGCCCAAAATAATACAACGGGTCCCCGAAAAATCGTCGCGTTCCCCCAAAAAAATCGCATTGGACTCACCAAAAATCGCATTGGGTTCCCAACAAATCGCATTGAGGTCCAAGAATTTCAGTTGAGAGCATTCAAAATTCTGGTCGTGGCTCCAGCGAAGTCCAACGGACTCCGAGAACTCGTTAGTTAGTTAGCTAGTAAATTGGGCTTTAGGCCATTTCGACCAGAATTGATCATTCGCGCCTACTCCGCGCAGAAACCAAACACAAAATCATACGAGCCCACCAAACACACACTGGGCCCAAAAAACTCACTTTTGGATAGACACAAATGTTGGCGTCGAGGGCTCCAAATAAATACAGCCGGGCCCCGGAAATTCGCACTTGGCCCGACAATCGCGCTAGGGTCCCAATATTACTCTCAGGGCCCAACTAAGTACAGCGGGACCCCGATGGCTCGCACTGTGCTAAACAAAAGGCGCGCCGGGCTCCCAGAGATCGAGCCAGTGACCCACACAGAGGCAAGGATACTGAGAAGAAAAAATACATCGGCCAAAGAAATCGCCCAAGCCCCAAGACTTGTGCAAGACTGGAACCAGCTGCCAGAAAACATTGTCAGCAGCAGCTCATTGAACATCTTTAAAAACAGCATAGAAAATCATTATAAGAATAGAGGGCTTGCTTTTCAGTATTACAGGGAGGGCTGATTGACAGATTTGGTGGGCAACTGGCTCAGTGTACAGAGTGCAACCAAGAAGGGCCCTTGTGGCTCATAGTTGCACTAATCTTTTATGTCTTTATGTCTTTAAGAATCCTCCAAAAACCATGTAGAGCCCGCAAAAAGCATGCCGGACATCGAGAAGTCCCAGTGGGGTACATAAATCTGGCATCTGGCCAGAAATAAATCACGTCAGAGCGCGGGCTTCGAATAATTCAGAAGAGGTCCCGAAAAATTGCGTCAAGCACAGAAAATTCGTGTCGGATCCTCAGAACCACGTTCTTACGTCCTAAAAATCGCGCTGGAACCCCGATAAATCTCGCCGGAACCAACAAACCGAGTTGGGGCGAAAAAACATTTGCGTCGGTGACCCCAAATATACATAGCGGGGCTCTAAAAAACACAACGGGATGCATAAAAAGCACCGGAGCCATTCAAAGCGCATCGAGTCTCACAAAAAGTGGAGAGCCATAAAACATGCGCTGGGGTCCTAAATAAACACACCAGGAGCTCTCAAAAACACACCGGAGACCGTCAAAGCATACAATTGTCGCAAAGATAGCATGAGCCCATGAACAAAACAGGCAGGGCCCTAAAAAAAACGACATGGTTCTACGAAGAAAAAGTCGCACCAGGCACCAATAAACACATCGGTGTCCTCGGAAAGGCGCTGATACTCCAAAAACACCGCGTGTCCGCAACAAATACAAAACCATGAAAAGCGCCAGGGTACAAAGACGTACCGGGCCCCTAACAACTTCAATGATTTAAATTTATTAAAAGGATCCTTTTGAAAAGCTATCAAGATCCGGGAGTTACATAAAATTGGTGTAGGAGGCGCCCTTCAAACCCTTTTGCCTCTCAACGCAAATCCTAAGTACAACACTGATTGTCCGATTATGGTGTTTATCAGACCAGAGAATGCCGGTGCATGCTTTGGATCTGTGAAAGGAGAACACGCGCACAAAGAATAGCTAGTTCTATGAAGCTGCAAATTTCTGGGACCAACCCTTCCTAAGGTGTGATTTTCTTGTCGACTCCTGAGCATATTTGGAATATCCGAGAATTGCCTGGTTCCCGTTATCGACGTAGCCACGTCCATGCCACCGTGCGCACACTGGCAATGACTGCTGCTCCCTGAAGCTGACGAAACAAATCAGAAACAAGTTACTTACGCATCCGTGACTCTTTGTGATTGACTGATAGAACATTTTCAGACTGATGTCTTGTTGCCTAGTATAATCCGTTGGTAAAATTTGCCGGTGTCCATCCGGTTTTCTGCTTGGAGAATGGTCTTACCCAAAGAATTGATGAGTTGATGGGTGAGGAAGTTGCTGAAATGAGTATGGAGCAACGACACGAGCATTGGCAATGTGATACCAAATATCTTGTGATCACGAGATAGCCAAAGTCATTCCCACTGTTTTAAGGCTCGTACTGGTGGTGGAGAGGCAAACATTTTCCTTCTCTGTTATCAGCAACGGCGTGCGAATGAACAGAGCTCGTCGGTTCTCCACAGGTGAGAATATAAAGGCATTTCAATTGTGGATATATACTGATAGCCTCGAACTTGTCGGTTGCTAATTTTAGCAGTTCGTATTTTGAGCAGCAAGTCATGGGTGTCGGTCGGTCCGTTAACCATGCGTCAGTAATTAGCATCGGCCCACCGGAGTAGAGTGCGGCCCACTATGTCCATTTGTACACGCATAGCTGCGTTCTCTTAGAATGCTTGGACACCTCTGCCGCTTGTAAAGCTCCCGTAAAATAGCATGTGATCCTAGGAGTAGAGAATCTTAATGGTCTTTCAATCATAAATGAAGCCACTCTCGACAGCTTTCCATTGCTCTAATAGCTTTGTCATTTACGTTACTAAGTGCTGTCCGCACTTCTAATTGTCTGTATTTGCGGTGCTTTGCTCAATTTCAGAGGTAGAATGTGGATTAATTTCCGTAAGTTGAAGAGTATTTCATAGTTTGAGATGATTGTACTTTGAGAGCACAACTGCCAACCAGCAACTACACGTTAGGGTTGACGTACCCATCTTGGGTACGTCTTGGGTAACCCACCCCATTTTGGGTACGTGTACAGTAAGTGTTCAATGTGGTATCTTGGGGCACAAAGCTCTTGGCTGGGCCGGGTCACAAAGCTACATCATAAGTAAAGTTGTGCTTCGTTATTGGGACAGTCGAGTACAGACGATTACCATTCTGTGCTTTACCTTCTACTTTAGCTTATTTCTTATCTTCCCCATCCTTCCTTCCCCATCATCCATATCCCTATCTATCCTTCTTCTTATCTTCTTTAGCTTTAGCCTATTGCGTCATGGGTGACGTGAGATAAGCTTTGGGAGTAGTTTGAAATAAATGAGCCGGGGCTATCTATCGGCGTTGAAGGAATTTCAATTTCTCAGTTGTTTATGAGATATTTTGTGTCATTGATTGTCTTCACCAGCCAGGCGGCGATGCGTGGCAGACGACGCCACTGCACGGCCGATGTGCCCCACCCACCACACGGGAGGTCTGACAGACGGTCAAAGTGAAGAATGTCAGGTGGTTCTCTTCGTTGGTGGCCAACGCTAATGACAGAGTGGTGCACAATACTCCCATTCCGGATTAAATGCAAATCATAATGATCTGTCGCCATTTCAGCATGCATCAGAGCTCGCCGAGGATCTGAAATGATTTGTGCATTTAAATTTTGAACACAAATGGGTGGATTTGAGGACAGGATAAAAATGCCTTGTTCATTACGAACATCGAGCATTTGTCACTTAGTCAAGGCTCACGGTTCGACACATCGATCGTCCTGACGTCAGATGTCTTCTGATCCCCTCTGATGTCGATAGCTGATTAGCAATAAACGTTTGATTCGTGCTGTCAAGCACTTGCTAGCAAGACAAATTTCCCATCCAAGAACCCGTCTGTGTGGAGGAGAAGCGGTAAAATCCATTGCCATTCGGATCCTAATTGACACGGAGCCGCACAATCCATCGATTGCTTCATGTGCGATCAGTCAGATTGGATTCGAGTTTGGGTTTCTTTTCCAGTCGTTCGACCCGTTTTAGCCTTCTCCATCTCCAGCTGGCCAAGCCCAATACGGACCCAAATCCTAAACAGCTTGGTGTGAGCATGTGATAAGAGTTGAAGGCTTATGATGCACGGGGAGTGTGATGGCTGGAGGAAATGGTCATATTGCCGGATCGGGCAACATGGTCGCTCTCAGTCACACTAACGTTAGTCTAAAGGTAGTAGCTAGTCATAACGTTTGTCGGTGTCATGCAGTTTCCGGTCGCTATAAGGAGACGCACCTGCGCAAACAGCATGATCCCAAAAATTTACAGCAGCGCCAGGGTCCATCCCCACCCCCACCCCCACCCCCACCCGGGGGGGGATTTTTTAAAAAATTTTATTTTTATTTTTTTTTTTTCCCCCTTGTTGTGGAATTTTTTATACAATTTTTTTTAAATTTTAAGGTATTCGCTAAAATTGTCAGGCAGCAACTAAATTCATCAATGTCTGCAATGGGATATACAGTTGCAAAAATACACTTTACTTTTTATATAGCCATCCCTGCAAGTGGCTTCAATTACCTACTGATTTCAGGCAACCATATACTCACATAATCCTTTGTAGCAATTCTTGTTGACTTAGCTGATGAAAAGAGCCAGCATATATAGACATTGTCACATTTTGATCCAGCATGCCTCCTGAACAACTTGCCAGGGTTTCAGGGAAGGTGCCTTTGTCTGCGTGCGAAAACATGAGCGGCCCGTCACGCATGCATGCGCCATGACTACAATGTATGAGTTTTCAGATCACTCAACATTTTGCAAAGGCGGTACGAAGCTACCTAAATGCTAATCACTGATCGCCTGTATGCAGCCTCACTGCTTAGCAAAACAAACATGTTATTGCGCTCTTGTGAACTGACTATATATGGAAATGTCTCTCCAGAAGGTAATCAACAGCAAATTTAGATGGAGGAAATCCCCAACCCTCTCATATATTAGAGCAAACGGATACAACTATATATAGTAGCCTCGATTTTTGAATTGACAACAAATCCGTTGGGTCCAGGAGCCTCGGAGAATGCGGCATAGCATGTGCTTTACATTTTGCATTTCGTGCATGGTCGGTCTCTCTGATGGGCTAGAGCTGCATGTCCAGTGATAGACCTATCCTCGAGAGAGATACCTGTGTCTCTGTCGGATGTCTGCCCAGCTTGGAACCCGGTAAATGCACGTGCCATGAACAGTCGCCTTGTTCTTCATAATCGCGTCAGTACCAGATGAGTGGCATACACTGGACAACCGGAATCCCAAGCTAAGCGGTGGTGACACTGAAACTTAGCGCTAGAAAACGTACTCAAGGTGACGTGCGTCTGTTTGACATGCCTCTATCTTGTGACTGCAGATAATCCTTCTGCTGATGCATTCCTCGGTCGGATAAGATGATGTCCAATTGCCATTCAGAGCACCAATTTACAAACCACATTTCCT
Source organism: Imbricaverruca yamaguchii (assembly GCA_034440575.1). Taxonomy (NCBI): domain Eukaryota; kingdom Metazoa; phylum Arthropoda; class Thecostraca; family Neoverrucidae; genus Imbricaverruca; species Imbricaverruca yamaguchii. The sequence goes on along the minus strand of JAOTOL010001637.1, from coordinate 1,772,889 downwards.
TTCTCGTCTCACTTCAAGCGCATCCCTATAATGATCCGCGTCAAATTTCCAAATTGGTGTTATCCTTGTAAACTAAATCCGTGGTGTAATGCTGTAATGGGTGGCGTGCTGGGCATGGATTGAGGAGTGGACCTACACGCCATTTCCGAACACACCAACACGTCGAACATGCCGACTGGAAAGGTTGCGAGTCAGAGCCCGTCTAATCCCCTATGCGTCAGACAGATTAGAACAATGCGAGTGAAAGTCCATTCAGTCGAAAGACGGCATGCGTCAGGATTACTTTGTGAAGGCTAAATACGAGTGCAAAAGCCAGTGATTCGCATTCAACCTGAGCCGATTAAGCTATGTTAGCAACAGCGCTCAACAGACGAGGTCAAATTGGTAATGCATCGCGCTCAATGCCATTAGATTGCCCTACTAAAAGTTTTATCTTGAAAAATGTAACAACCCGCCGATCAAAACAAGCGTTCAAATAATACAGGTGACATCAACGCATCTCCACAGGAAGGTTGTAAACAAATATATTTTAATGTCCAGGATCTTGGCTGAAACACTGTCGTTTCAGATGATCAGGTTTTATCTAACTTTTTATCAGTAAACGCATATTCGTGGAATTGGTGACGATGTATTGGTTTTCAACTTGAAAAAAATACATCGCTGGCACTTCAACCATGCTCCGCCTTACATACAAATTGATATCCTCCATTAAAATGGTTCGCCTCATGCAATGATGCAATTCATTAGTGGAATACCTGAATGCATGAATGAATGAGAGAATGAACTAGTGAACGAATGAATGGATGAATGACTTAATGAAAGAACGAGTTAGCAAGCAGTTTGAAGAATTGGCTTTCGCTATCCTAGTCGCTAACTTTTGATGCCGTTTAAACATCTATTGCATTGACACCTCAAGGTCTTTGCTTTTTCATCTTGTGTTACCAGCTGTAATTATATTTGAAAGACGTTTGTACTTCAACTGAGCATTCCTCTGTTTGTGGAAATGTAAAAAGTCCTTAGCATCTCAAGATAATCAGCAATGTGATATGGTGAACTTGTCAAGCTCATGTCTGGTGTTGTTCTTAAGCCAGTACGACCAAGTGTGAAAATTCTCTTTTTCCGATCAATCGGCACATGCGGTGACAGAGGAGGAAAACAAAAAACCCCGAGTAGAAGGATCGGTTATCAACCGCGATATCACGTCACGCGCAAATGGCATGTGTTTGCTTCATCCGCCAGCACTCACTATTTGGAAGTGTGAGGAGCGGTTTCCCCTTTACTGAGGAAGCCGACAGTGTACCACGCACGATCAAGAGCTTATCACGGGCTAATATCCAATGGTTCCGAACGCGGGTAGGAGACGAACACTATTCCCCTTAAATTCCTCAGCTGCTGACAGGGCGAAAACTTCGCCACCTGTCACAAGGTAACGGTCGGTGACCCGTCCGCAAGTCCGACAACGCATCGCACCAGCATGCTATCGCCACGTCGAGTTCAAGCCCACTTGAGTCTCGTTTGAGAAAAACTGCCCAGTCAAGCCAGGATGACTGCTTGTCACATCGTTAGTTAGGTCTTACCGATTGGAGGGGAACGAGCGGATGAGTAGGAACGGATGCCAACATGGGACTTAATTGTTTTCGACATCACGACAGGAAGGGAAGCGAGATAGCGCAGCCATTAGCACGACTTAGATAACGAATTTATTTTTTCTACAAATCTGAGAAAATACCGAGGCTAACTCACGACAGCAGTCAGACGTGCAGCTTTGGAGGGGCATTCACCATCGCGATGGTGAATGCCCCTCCACCGATGCTTTTCCACCGATGCATTGGCGGAAAAGCTTCCCGCTAATATGTATTACTAGCTTCTGACCACCACACGAATAAGAACATTTGCTGATGATGTTGTACTTGTCCGGTTTAATACAGAGAAGTTCACTGCATAAGTATATGCACACTGCTCATGCCTCTCATAACAGTTGGCGCATTGATGTGAATGTTGATTCCAGGTAGATGGGGCTCAATGACATTACGTTACGAATAGGGAATACTTTAAATTTATAGAGCGAAAGTCAATTCTGTTAACTCATTTGAAATAAGAATAGCGCACAAAGCGACACAAAGTTCTCGAGTTCAGGGGACCTTTCCGGGGCCATGTAGAGAGGCATAAGTCACGGTGGCCCCCAGATCGACATGGGTTAGCATATCAGAATATAATGCGGAAATATAGTATTTGATCCGATTGACACATTAATTGCACTGTCCACATCCCCGTTTCACACGTTCGATCCAGTGTTGGCATTTGGTGTCTCGGTAGCAAGCTTTAGTCCAGTATCCGAGGCTTTGGAAAGAGCTTTGGAAAATAAGGAAAATTTGGAAAATTTAAGAGAAAAGTGCCTTGGAATATATGTCGCTTCAGCCAACGTTGTTTGTTTCCACTATTTACGAAATTATGATCCTCCATTCTGGCGAATAGTGTCTACAATTCTTTGAAGTCAAATTCCGTTCGGTCGAACCTGTTCGCGCCCTTGTCGAAATTATGCTCCTCCGTCGAATAGTGTGCTAGGATTCTCACCACTGAATGTGCCATGCGAACTATTGCGGGATAGCGCATCTTGTAGGGTGTGTTACGGTCCTTTCTGTTCTGCAGATCTCCAGCCAAACTTGCACCACACAACTGTAAGCACGTCCTGTAACGTTGTCAGTGAGATGACCGGCGGACTGACACTGAAGCAAGTAGGTCACGTGTTATGACGTCACCGTGCGACTGATGACTATCCTGCACATTTCTGCCGTAGTACGTTTACTGGGAACAAATAAGTGCATGCACATTAACGGAAAATATTGCTATGGAAGCTCCTCAGAACGGATGTAAATAACAGGCAACAGGAAACAGGAAGCATAAACGAAATATTTAAAACTTGAAACACTGAAAAGAAAACAATATTCAGGTTTCAAAAGCATGATGGTCGGGCCTGACTGGCCGGATAGCTGAGATGAACTTAGTCGTATATTAAAGATAGCACACCCGCTCACTCACTCGCTTGCAGCTATCACATTGAGAGAAGCTCACTTAAGTCGGGAACTTGCCTACCCTCCATCCCTTCAAGTCATCTATGTGCCTGTCCTGATGTCACCACTAACCCAGCAACAGCATAAAAAACTTTGTGACTGTTCTGATTTGAAAGTCAGTCTTCACCTTGTGGAACGATATTTCACAAAGTCACCAACATACTGTATCAATGACTATCCTACGTCATGCGTATATGTCATATCATAGCATTCGTGAATCATGATTGTACGGATCAAAACAAAACAAAAAACGCTTAGCATCGATTTGCTGGCGCTCCAGAACACTTCGCGGAAGAGATGGGCAATTCCCTCCTCCCCCTCCCCCACCCAATTGTTAAGTGAGAAAGTGAGTTTTAGTAAGCTTAGTGAAAAGTGAATGTACTTTGTAGTCAAATCACTGGTAGAGTCTGTTCTGAACGATATCAATTCGGGTTTTCATAAACATAAAGCATTAAAAAAAACTAAAAACAAATGTTCAGACCTTTTTTGGCTTCGTGTCCCACATGAAACAATCCTTCAATATTGTTTGTGCAGTTACTTATCATGTTCTCTATGCAATCCTAGCAAACTGTTCATGACATTTACTCTTGCTAGTTCTCAGTAAATATTTCAATTTCAGTTGACAAGCCACGTCAAAAAGAAGGTGTGGCCTGGATTTGGCTCATCCAACTCTGCGACTGGTATGAACTGGAACTCAACTTTTGACACAAGGTGTCTTCAATAATTTAAAGGAAGTATGCCAAGCTTCAAAATGGCGCTTTACCCGTTTTTAGATCATTTTTTGGAAGCCCTCGGGATAAAATTGACTTCAGCATTGTAGGGTTAGTTCGCGGTATCCTGTGGGAGCTGCAGACTTCACGCAACCCGCTGCCATTGCTAAGGCGGGCCAGAGTCGATGGGCTGATAAATAAACGTTTATTTCTGAACAGTATCCGTAGCGTGTCATGGAAGCACATGAATGCATTTCGAGACAGCATCTATGAGATGCAGCATTTGGGCATTATTCTAATTGGGCATCATCATCTTTCCATTTCGTGATCATAATTGGCCACCATCCAATGTTTCATACTGTAACTAGCTCTCTGCTCTTGAGAAGACTGCCGAGGTCCAATGCGATGCATGTAGTTAAATTGCATGCTATCTGTACTAGCCGGGTAGATGCACCAGATACCACAGCCAAGGTCGATTTTCGGGAAAAAAGGCATCCTGTCATACCGGCCGTTCCTTTGGTGTAGTTCTGATGGACCGATCGCGGCAAACCATGGCGATCACGGCAAACCGTTTTGTACACAGGCTGGCCCTCTTTTCAGGAGTTCCACTTTCACTTCGCCTCAAGGAGCTGGACAGCGTGTGAGTTTCTTTGTGCTAACTGTAGACCATTGCTCGCCTTCAGCATACGACTGGAACATATTGAACTTGATAACATTTCACATTTTCGCTAAATACTATTGAACATTTGACTTCAGTCATCCCCAAGTTGAACACCGTGGGAATTTTATCGTATGAATAATGCTCAAAGTGGCCTATTTTTCTGCACACACAGACACACGCACACGCACACACGCACACACACACACACATTCATATATATATATATATACCAGTTTTAAGCATAATGTTTCCATCCGATGTGATATGCCTAATGCTATATTTTCCGAAATGTTGATGCCAAACATCAAAAGTACACAAATTTCCTGCACCATCACCCCAATTGTGTCTTATTTCTACTCAGAAAAGGAACTGACTGTCTCCCATGTTTGTGAGTAAGTGAGATGTGTTTCAACCTCTCTTAGCATCCAAAGTTCAATCACGTGTCGAAAGAATTGAAAGTCATGTGGTACCAATTATGCGTCAATGGGAAAATCTTTAATTTGATTATCCGCTTTATTATCAAATAAATATCTGTCAGACCATTGGCAAAACTGGCTTTCTCCGAATGAGCCGTCCTCAGCATCATTCGATGGTGATGCGGACGTCAACTAAGATATCTGCTTGGTGCTGGAGCCGATGTTCAAAAACGAGTTCACACAAAATCATCGCCCTATTTGGATGTCCTACAGCAATTGTTCTCGGCCTTTTTCTAGTTATCATCTCGCCGTCCCTATATTTGCGAAAGATTGCTCTGCTCCCCTTCCCACAATCGCAGTATCAGACGGATGTTTCCCCTCACATGTGGGTTCACGGGGTAGAGAAGAATAGTTCCCCTTCCCACAATTGCAGTATCAGACGGATGTTCCCCTCACCTGTAGGTTCACGGGGTGGAGAAGAGTAGTTCCATCCCGAATTATATATTTTTAATGGATTTTGTTTCCAACCGCTAGGCAAATTAGTGATGGGCAATGCTTTGAAGTGATTTAGAACTGGATTGACTCGCCCTCGGTAGTCTTTGACCTTGTGACACTCATACAGCTCGGAGTTTATTTTCATTCCTTGTGGGGGTGTGCTGATTATCCTATTGCATGTTCTGCATTTAATTCTGCCGTCCATTGTTTTGTTTTCTTTTTTGTAAGCCGGATGAAACACTTTGGAAATGATGATTTGGTGTACAACTGTACAACTTTCGTCAGTGAGGTCAATTGCCTGACATGACCTGAGCGGTAGCGTGTGCATACAAACATGCATGAAAACCCTTGTTGGGATAGTTGTACACCAGGAAGTCACCCCCTCCCACTCCTCCCCGTCCCAAGAGTTAATCTTCAAAATATTGCTGCATGCTGCAAAACGGAACATTCCCGGATTGGCTTATGTGTGGTACAATACGACACTATTACATGAACTGGAAGGTCAACAATAAATATCCACTGTTATGCAAATCCGGTGTCAATCACGACACGTCTTCGCACGTGGCATGCTATCAGACCTTTTGTTTCACATTACACCCTGTTCGGAAACACTGCGGTTCGATCCCTCTCGCCCTGCAACGCAAAGTGCCCCACATGGGCGAGGGATATACACTGCTACTTTTTCACCGTCCCGTACTTCCAGCCCTGAGAGTCCCACATCACCCAGGTTAATCAGCTCCGGCTGGGAGGCCGTGTGCTGGAGTAGGTCCGTCCCGCGGTGCACGTGTGAAGGTAGCACCACTGGTTGTCAGGCCAGCATCGCCAGACAAACACCACTGAAGCAAAACACCACAATCCCGTACGGCGCCTCCAGTAATGCGTTCGGGCAGTGATGTCGGCATCGGCCCGTGCTTGGGGAGGGGGACGGGAGGTGACAACTTTGAGCCTGTGCCTGGTGGATGACACTTCAGCCCTGCCCTTGAAGGGGTTAGGTGGCAACGTCGGTTCGCTCTCGGGTAGATGATGACCTGGACTTGTTGTGCAAGAGTGAAGGACGGCAATGACGGCTGAGATCTCGAAGAGCAACCGTCCAATACCCTGCATAACGGTCCCAACAAGTTATCGCGAACACCATCAGATTACATGCTACCGAACGCACAGTTTGGCAAGTACGGGCCTGGAAATGATACACGGTAAACATTTGGGTGCGTCCTTTTCGCTTTTGCTATATATTTCGGTCTTCACATTGTTCGGGTGCGAGTCCGTGAAATGTACCAAATGTTCATTCTATCCAGCTAAGGTATGCAAAATTCAGTCCGGTACAATTACAGAGTGAGATATCGCAAAGAAGGTTGAATTATATCGCAAAGATGGTTTCATGAATCGATGATATTTAGGTGTCGATTTTAAATAGGAAATGTGCTTTCAGGAACCTGACAACTGGATGATCTCGCAGTTCATGTGTCACTTTAATCCTACACTGTTTTATGTAATAGCAATTGGGGCAATGACCAAATTTATTTTTCTGGTGCAAGTTCCATAACACAATTAAGCATGGATTCGCCTATGTTCCCCTACGTTGGGTCGGGAACTATAGGAAGGGGGCTTAGCCAGCCTTAGAGCGCACATAGATATGGAACTTTCCATCTGCTCATCTGTTTGTGAAAACTAATGGGAAGCCGTGGTGTAAAAGAGGGAGCGTTAGGGGCATAGGATTCCCGAAATGTATTCAGATTGCTGTATATAAGGCATGTTCTGAGGGAAATATAGCTCGTTCCCAGCAAAGCATGCTTTGCACGGTTTGGGACAATTTTTCACAGGGAACGTCGAAGTGAGTGGAAAGAGAAAAAGAGGAAAGGGAAAAAGAAAAAGGAAAAATAAAAAAGAGAAAAAGAGAAAAGGAGGAAAAGAAAAAAGAGAAAAAGAGAAAAAGAGAAAAAGAGAAAAAGAGAAAAAGAGAAAAAGAGAAAAAGAGAAAAAGAGAAAAAGAGAAAAAGAGAAAAAGAGAAAAAGAGAAAAAGAGAAAAAGAGAAAAAGAGAAAAAGAGAAAAAAGAGAAAAGAGAACAAGAGAAAAAAGATACAATAGAATGGCTAAAAGAAAAAAACAGAAAGTGAAAAAATGAGCAGAGAAAAGAAGAGGAAAGAGGGAAGAGGGGAAAAGGGAAAGGGAGAAATAGAAAGAGGCAAAGAAAGAAAGAGAGAAAGAGATAATGGGATGAAGAGAGAAAGAGCGAAACAGAGAGAAACAGGGAGACAGATAGAGATAAAGCAAGACAGAGGGACGGGGACGGATGGAGAAAGAGAAAGAGATAGAGAGAGGATAGAGAGATATATATATATATATATATATATATATATATATATATATAGAAAGAGAGGAGCGAAGGGGATGGAAGGGACGGGGACATTGTCCACACATATTCATATACAGAGAACAAACACATCGAGATAGTGTCACAAGAATGAAGTAACATGAAGAGTTGCATCAATTCGCAGACTGCACTTCAGCCCGGCGCATGGTTTGCCTTTTACCATGATGACACACTTGCAGTAGTGGTAACGGTGAGGCTGAGATGTGCCATTTCTGATGAGGTGATCAATTGTATATTGGCGTGTCGACAAATGACCACAACTCAAACTGACAAGATCTCATCATTGGAAGTCTAGACGGCTCCACGTCGCATGGTGCCATGCATGACTGGGATTTCCTTCTTATCCGCTTCCGGGTCGTGGGCGTCCTACTACATCGCTTTCTGCCGACAGTGCCAGCATATGCACCGTGATATTGTGGGATGCGGCTTTTCACAATTAGGTAGATGCCACTGTGCATACCCGAGAGTTGTAGCCGGCTTCACTTTGATCATGAACACCAGGATTTGGATCTGGTTCGTAAACGGTTCGACTTTCAGATTTCTTTCCCGCATTTTCACTTTGCTTACAGTGAAATGGGCTACAAGTTTACATTCGCCATGCTTTTGAGATTCATGCAATGGAGACCAAAATCCAATGGACAGGGTTTCACTGAGATATATTTCATAGAGGTTGCAATTATACGGAGGACAGCACTGAGCCTCAATTCCCTCCGCTGCCTCGCTCCTGAAAATTCGCTCCCTATGAATCCCGTTAGGAATGGTGGAATTGCAAGCTTAGTCAGTCTGAAATTCGTTTCCAACAACAAACTTTACCGGATTTTTGTTATCAAAAGTTCCATGAGAACAGGGAATGAGCAAACAACAAGTGTTTAAAGTCGATCAGTCCCGATACGAAGTCTATTTATAAATGTGCGTCCAATCAAGGCCCTTGGCAACAAACGCCATCGGTCTATGACTAGCCAAGAACCTGGCAGCAAGTGTCGTCAGTCTTGGACTAGCCAAGAACCTGGTAGCCAGTAATGTACGTCTAGCTGCGCTCACACCATCACATAGCGACATACCTCGACAATATGTGCTTGAGTGAGTGCGGTAGTCATGCGGTGTGATTACCGATGCGTGGTGATTACATGTTTCTTTTGATTGATTTATTATTTGGGCTTAAGGGCGGGCCGACTACAAGGTCATTTGGCGCCCATGATTACATGTTTCATGGGAGGTTGTTGATATAGGTGTTTTGCCGGTATGCGCCAAGCATTTTGTCATAGATTCAACAGTGTTTCCGACGTGTACGACGAAAGCTGACGACGTTGTGATGTGTGCCACCGATTTGTGTGTTTTGCCGATATATTTGATGCTTTATCGCTGCGTGCTACGGGTGCGTTCACATGCGCGCACCCAGGACTTTTTTTCTGATGGTGGGGTGGGGTAGGATGGGCTGTGGTGATGGTGGGTGAGGGGAGTTGTGGAAGCTGATCAACATTTTCTGGTTCGAATTAGTGCAAAGCTGACGTTTTAATGATTTGACCTGTGTATTTTAATGTGAAAATTGGAGAAATCGTCGCTCATTGAGGTTGCGTGTGCGTGTTCAATGGTTTCGGTGCACCACTTACCTTGCATACGAGGACGATGTAACCTTCATGAACACTCCAATGGGTGGAGTGCCCCATTGCATCCGCCTCTGTATGTCCGACATGTGCATTAAATGTGTCCGATGTGCCTAATAATTACCACCAATATGTGTGATATGCTTCCCCGATATCTCTTACCATGCTGGCCGATATATGGGACAAATGTGTCCGATTTGTGATGCTGGTGTTTTTGTAATTGTGCCATATTCTGCAGGTAGGTACAACATGTTTTACCGAGATGTCTGACGAACTTTGCGGTAGGTGTTATGTGGCACTGGCAATGTGCTATGCGTCACTGGTATGTGTAGCTAATGCTGCACGCTGTGCGATCTATCTGTGCTTAAATTACGTATGAATTGCTCAGAATTTGCCAACTAAAAATGCGTGTTTACGTGTGATGTGTGTCTCCGTATGTGGGCTGCCACGTGATGATTGTTACCGATTCGCGTGATGCATGCATCTGGCGACCCCATACGTGATATGTGTTCACAAGAACGGAATTTTCAAGAACGTATTTAGAGAATCCGACAATGTTGAAGTTGCTTAATTCAGCACACATTGAAGAACACTCAACGTTGAGCTACAGGGTTCCACGTTAATGTTGAAAACGAGCAGGTGCCAACACTGGCGACAAGCCAGCTCAGAATCGCAGCCGAAGGGGCTGCGGAGGTCCACTCATTAGCCTTTAGCGGTGCACATTGGTTAAATTAGACATCCATGGTAATTGTCTACCCCTAGACTGGAACATGAACGCTCAGTTCAAACAAAAACATTCACACTTATTGTGAAATCTTCGCGATCCCACTGTACCTCGTGCAATTTACCTGCGAAGTCCACCACCATTGTCCTAAATGCATGCATTCATGCTTTCACACCTATATCTTGAAATTTCCTACTTAAAATGTGTTCCTATGCAACCACAATTTTGCTCAAAGCGATCACTAAATCTAGAGGCGCTGATAAAATGTAACTAATCATGGAAGATGTGCACAGAGGACCGCTAAAGGCAATGAGTTGACCTCCGCAGCCCCTTTGGCTACGATTTTGAGCAGGTTTGTCGCCAGTGTTGGCACCTGCTCGTCTTCAGCATTAACGTGAAATCCTGTGGTTCCACGGTGAGAGCCCTTCGATGCGTGTTAAATTCAGCAACTTCAACATCGTCAAATCGTCATCGTCTTCAAGACGATCAAGCGATCGTCTTGATCGCTTGCCCGATGACGATCAGGCTGTCGTCATCGTCGCTAGAACTTCAGTTTTGCACTAATTCGAACCAGAAAATGTCTATCACCTCCCACAACCCCGCTCCCCACCATCACTACACCCCATCTCACCCAACCCCACCCTCAGAAGGAGGAAAAAATCCTGGGTGCGCGCATGTGAAAGCACCCGTCGCACACAGTGATAAAACATCAAATATATCGGCAAAACATCATACAAATCGGTGGCACACATCACAACGTCGTCAATGTTCGTCACACACGTCGGAAACACTGTCGAGTATATCCCAAAATGCTTGAAACATACCTGCAAAACAATTAAAAAAGTTATACATATATACATGCATATGTTTATATATAGATTTGGTATGTATAAATTTATATATAGATGTAGATATAGACATAGGTATGCATAAATATATGTATTTATATAAATATGTATATATATATATTTATCTATGTGTTTAACATAAAATATGAAAATAACTAAATAACTCAGTATATCCATATATCTTGTGCTTAACTAAATGGCTCATTGTCTCAGTTACTGGTGGAGAAATTAGTGTTGATCACACTCACAGCCTTCTTTGTCCCCTCTGCGGTGACAAGAGGGGTGTCTGTCTCACCGTTCATGGACAGAGTTGCTGAAGTGGATTTGAACACTGATTGCTTTAGCATCCGTCATCTAACCAGACCGGCAGTTGCTAGTGGGTAGAGAAGGGGTGGATTTACACAATATCTCGCACATATTTCAGAAAGGCAATTGCCAAATATCGGTTGATTCATCCGCAAATTATAGCTTTGGATAGAGTAGCCTCCATGGCGCAGTTGTGCTGTTCGGTATGCTGTAGATTTATTTGCATTATTATGTGTGCATCCAGTGGCGCAGGTCCAAAAGTGTTCACTTATTTTCTGAAAACTTGTCACATCGTTAGAAACAGTCACCGAAAAGAAAAAATGGCCCCGTTGTGATTCCGTCATGTTTTAATTCCAAATCGTCAAGATGGCAAGATTAAAGGCCGCATGACCATCTATCACTCGCATGAAGTTCTTTTCAGTACCTACATCTAAGCCATTCAGTACCTATACCTATCTGTACCATTATTAAGTATCCAATTCACTGATTGGTACTTGGTACTTTGTACTTCAGGTTAACGATTGACTCATGCCTAGAAGCCTGAAATCATAACGCCATTTTATGTCATTATCGCATGATCGGGTGACATCAATTTCCACATGTTGTGCCCACATTTCCCCGAGAGGTTCAGAGAGGGCTAAAACATAATTGGCCGTCTTCAACTGCTCACAAACTCTACCGCTTAGACAAAGCGACAAAGTAGGAACATTTTGCACCATTCTTCCCTTTTCACCAAATGTGATCTTGAAGCTATGAATAAAGACGACATTATTGAATAGATATTCACCGCAACGCGTTTCACGATGTCCTCCACAGACATTGTTAGCATATACATTGTGAAAGTAGATAGTTGTCCTTGTCTCGCATTACTTTTTGGTGGAAAGTATCATTCTATGCGTTTCATTTAAGCATTTAGCTTTTGTTCTGCAGTCGCGGTGTTGCATTTCAAAGCTAAACAATACTACATCAATGGAATACGATTTAAGACTGTAAAGGGTTCGATGAAACTGTCATTAGAATGAGTCATTCTGCTCGTAGCCTCCAAATGTCCTGCCAAGTGCAATGCCGAGTGCCCAAAATATACCTTCAAATATGTGCCATTGGGACATTTCCCTGGCTCACTGGGCTTATTGATACAATTCATTCCACGGACTGACATACAAATCCGAGAATGCATTTGAACAGAAGGTCCCGCACGATTTTACTTCGGAAAAGGCTTGGCCTTCCGAATAGCGCCCTACTAGTATAAGTACTAATGAACAGGAAAATATACGCCGCAGGTGGCGACCAAGTGATTAATTGTTGGGCACTATCTTAGATACTTCATGATGCTAGATCGGTACAAGTTAAGACACACTAAGCCCGCGCCGATAAAGCCCTGATCGGTAAATGAGGCCGACAGACAAATACCGATAGCATCAAGCGACACCTCCGCAAAAACACCCAATGACTGTGGGGAACCGCAAACACCTAGCGCTTCGGTGCAGGGCCGACCATGCCTTGTGGAGCGTGCATGATGGAGCTGACACAAGCTTCACGCGACCTGACCGCAAACACCACACCGGCAACGGCCAGAGAATATGTCGATTGGCCACACGTCCCCGGACTCGGCAGCGCCGCATCTTCACGCGAGGCGGGCCAGCGTTGGGCCGGTGAGGCCGGCCGACGCAGAGCCCACGCCCGCCAAATCTCACCTTTTGTTGCTGATTCGCCTGGCTTATCTGCTGGTGGCTTTTTGTCCGAGCCTTATCGCACTTAACAGCTCAAAGTTATCGGCTTGCCTTGCCGTGCGCCTGCAACTATCTGCTTATCGGGACATCCCTCCGCGCCGCGGCACCGCCGGCCCGGCCGCCAGCCAATCACAGCCCAGCAATCGCGCGATAAGCCAACTTGATTGGCTGGTATTTTATAAATGCGCCAATCATGTGGCGTTTATCTGGCCAGTCAATACAGGGCAACGGGATCGGCCGACGTATACTAATGTGCACACCGGGCATAGAGAGAAGAATATGGCTGATCGAAGACGATTTATTGATTCAGCTGAGCGGCGGGAGGCAGTGGCTGCGCGGTCGGCCCTCTGGCGGGGCGCGGACCAGCAGACCGGCGGGCTGGTCGTCCGGGCCCGTCTCGACCGACGACCCTCCGCTCAGCTCAACTCAGATCGGACCATTTTATTCAGATAGCGAAACTATGACGCGGAATCAAGATGCACAGTTAGATATGTAAAGCAGTCTAATGCTGGCTGGACGGCGGAGAACGCAATCAATACTGCAGGAAGAGCCGGCCGGAGGCTCGGCCTGGCGCGCGCAGATCTCCCAGAGTGGCAGCCTCTGGTCGAGTCGTATGGAAGACTAAGACTGCAGTCACTGCGAGCGAGCCGGACATCAGAAGCGTGATGTCAGGTCATTATAAAGGAGCCAGGCGGAGACAGCCGATAGCTGACGGCTGGGTCGGGAGATGGATGTCGGGCGCCGCCGTGACACGATACGCCTGACCGCAGGACATCGCGCAGGAATCAGGGGAGCAATCAGGGACTCAGCGGTACGCCAGCACCCTGTGTTGTTAATGCTGTCACACCGCAGAGGCGACCGAGGCGAACGGCCGGAATAAAAACAAGAGCGGGCAAAGTCACCGGGGACTTTGGTCTATCCATTATAGGTGTTACATTCAAATTGTTGTAAAAGGATTTCCAACCGATAACCGATCAGTGATGGATCCAGGGAATCACTGGGGGATATGTGTTTTACATCCCTCCTCAATAGAGCGTCCCTTCGACTGGAAATAACGCCCCTTCAGGAGGCCCTGGTTCGCCTCCTTCCCCCACGGTCAACGAGACTTTCAACTTGGTCGAAGCGATCTAAAGCCCAAATAACTCATAAACTAACTAACGAGTTTTTCAGCTTATGGCGCTGTCAAAGTAGAAAAGGCGCTTCCTCCTCTCTGGACTCCGGAGAAATGGCGCCCTTCCAGAACAAGCCCCCGGGACTAAGATGCATGTGTCTGTTCCTGTAGCCGACTGACAGATATACTGGGCTATGAAATGAGGGTAACTTTGAGAAATCAGAATCTATCGTTTTTTTGTGTTCTCAAAGAGTGACTAAAATGTCAGTAGCATTTGAAGCGTCTTGTTCGAGCGGGCACAATGGTTTTCGGAGCCATATTGAAGTGTACAAATGCACGAAATGACAAATCCTGACTGCCTCCACATTCCCACAGATACCGACAACCTCACACTGATGTACTCACTGTTCTGCCACTCCCGATGGAGAATGCAGCATGACATGAATAGTGTGATAGGAATGGTCCATCCTCTGTGAGCTTTGTTTTTGTCATGTTGAATGATGCACTTGAACACAAATATTACACTCTGTAATGCTTTTTAATCTAGAATGCTTACCAGTTTTTCCAATTCTCCTATAATTGTCCATGGTAAACCCAACTGTTTGTCAAAACTGTGATCACACCTACTAAATTGACAACTAAATTAACAACTAAACAACGAAATACAGTCAACAACCAAACAAATAAATTAGCACTGACACCACGAAGCACATTTCAAAATCAGTCTACACAGCAACGATGTAGTGAAAGAACAGCAATGACATAATAGTTAAAGGCCTCAAATGATAAACAGAGTAATTTGGTGGCCGTTACTTTAGCTCAAATCTAAAATATGCTACGAAGTGAATTGTAAAATATGGGTTAAATTAAAGTATATCTAAATAATTACAACTGTATAGCAACAATGCCCTGTTGCACTTGATACGCCGATCGTCGCATTCCGGTAGGTGTTGCTATGGTGTTTTCTCTTCAGCTATTCTTGCTTAATGAGTCCATGCAATTCTTGTTGTGGGTATGTGGTGTGTCAGTTGCCAGTGATTTTGATGTGGCACGTTTTCAGATTATTTGTTGTGCATTGTGATCATTAATGATCGCCTGACTTATCAATTATTCCAGAACAATTAACAGTCGTCAGCAAATAGATCGTCCTAAGACCTCCACCATTATGAGTGGCCTGCCCGGATCAGTTCCCTGCCCTGCTTACTGGCCTACTGTCCAGTCCAACATAATGCGCTATCTTTCCCAGAGCCCTGACCGTTATCTGCTCTGTTTACTGTCCTGCCCTCCAGTCCAACTTAGTGTCCTGTCCTTCCCAGAGCACTGTCCGGGTTACTACCCTGGCTTCCAGTCAAACTCAGCACTCCATGCCCTTCCCAGAGCCCTGCCCTGATCGTTCCTTGCTCTGCTTACTGTCCTACCCTGAAATCCAAATTAGTGTCGTGACCTTCACAGGGCCCTGTCCTGGTCATTATCGTGCTTTTATTTCATGGGTACACTGGACTCCTTTCCTGAGTGCTCCGCTCCACTTGGAATCCTACACTCCACAATGCCCTACCCTCCCGAGTACTCTATGTGCCTTAGTGCTCTATCCCCTTCAGTGTGTTGCTGGCTGGCTGTGCGATCTATGCAATTGACGCTCTCATATAAACTACAAGTATCTGTCCTGCTGAGCTCCCCACGCTCTTGAGTGCCCTCCTTTGTGCCCTGTTCTTGTAATCCATACCTTACTTATTACCTTGTCCAAGTCCCCGCTGCCCTTCGTGCTCTGCCCCCTTTGGCACCCTGTCCTAGTGTCTTGTGTTCATTAGTGCACTGTTCTCCTTAGTGCCTTCCTGAGTATCCTAGTGCATCTGTAGTGCCATAGCCACCCAAGTGCTTTGTTACTCTTAGCGCCTTGTCTCTATTTCCTCAGTGTCTTTCCAGGTAATTGGTGCCCTGTCCTACATAGTGTCCTACACCCCTGAATGTTCTGCTTGCCTACGTCCCCTGCTCTCTTTAGCGCCCTGCCCTGAGTGCTCTACTCTCCCGAGAGTTCTGCTCCGAGGCGTAGTCATCTGTAATGCGTACGAAGCGCGCAAAACATTTTTGGTTTTGAACGATGAAAATATAAATATTTCTTCTTTCAACGAGTGCATTTTTGGTTGCTAAGAGGGACGGCACGACCCCCCCCCCCCTTGCTGCGCCTCTGGACATTGTGTGTACAATGCTGAATTATTTGCTTTCCACCGTGCTCTACCATCTCGAATATACCTTACAAAGTGCCATGCCTTTTTAGTGCCCTCCTTAGTCCCTTGTCCTACTTAGTGACAGGTGCTAGTTAGTGCCCTGTCCTACTTAGTGTCTTCCCTCCAAAATGTCCCACGCTCCTGAATGATCTACACACCTCAGTACCATTTAGTGCATTGCCCTACTCAATGCCTTCCCTCCACAATGTGCTAGCCTCCTGAAGGATGCGGATACTTCAGTACCCTTTAATGCCTTTCCATACTTAGTGCCTTCTCTCCACAATGTCCTACTCCCGGAATGATTTACGTACCTCAGTATCCTGTATTGCTTTTCCCTACTTAGTGCCTTCTCTCCACAATATCCTACCATCCTGTATGATATACGCACCTCAGTACCCTTCAGGGCCTTTCCCTGTTAGTCCCTTGTTCCCCCGACTCTCCTTGGCGCCCGACCAGTTTCAGTGTTACTCTGAGTGCAGCAGCTTCTTTAGTTCCCTCCTAAGCGCCCGCCGAGTTCCTTGCCCTCAATCCTCTACCATAATTAGTGTCCTTCTGAATGTCTTACCGTCCTTGAGACTCTTCTGGGTGTCCTTCTTAGTGTCATTCCCCGCTTAGGTCTCCGATCTGCTTAGTGCTCTGTCCTTAATGTCCTTCCCTACTAAGTGTTCTTCCATCATCAGTGCCCTGTTCTACTTGGTGTCACGTGTAGTGCTGCTGTTGGCGGTGGGCCTCCAGTGTACAGCGTGTTGACATATCTACGTCTCCTCGCACCCTGAACAGTAATTGTGACCTCATCCATGTACGAGCCTAATGGAGCCGTGCCTCGATAACTTCCTTAATTTCCTACACCATGATCAATGTCTCATCGTCAACCTCTTCACCTACCTACTACATTGACTTTATTCATATTTAGTACTCATACACACAGTTGGCATCTGTAGTGAGTCCACGGAATTGCGATTTTGATTCAGCACTGTGTCTGGCTTTGTGTAGTTTCTTTACGGGCTTCGCCGACAGGAAAGCCTCACTAGCCAGAGATGTGTGATGTTTTCACCACATGTGAAAACAAATACTAATAGCAACTAATAATAACAATAATACACAAATGTAACAGCAATAATAGCAGTAAAAATAATAACAGGTTAGACATAAAGTAACGCTATAACACAGCACAAATGCATTCAAAACACCGCGTAGGGTGATGATCTATATCTCACGGTTTGTGTTATCTATGGACTGCGCAAACGTTCTGTCTATAGCTACACCTTTTCCTTCGTTGCATTTTTTTCCGACGGGTGAGAAATGCCCATAGATATATTGCATAAGATTATCTTGAAACAGTCTTAGCAAGCACCTGAATAAATATAATAAATATAATTAATATAAATATAATTATTTTTTTTTTTTTTTTTTTTTTTTTTTTTTTTTTTTTTAAATGTTTGTTGTCACCGTGGGTGGTTTTTTTTTGGGGGGGTTTTTCTTTCCGGGAGAGGGAGGCCGTTCTCTGACCAGGGAGTACCGTCATTTAATCACGGGACGCGTTCTTCCATCAGGGAGGGGATTGAATGTCCTACTCCCACTGATCAGCATAAACCGCAAGATTCGTGAAAGCATTCCACCATCGCGAGAGGAGATTGTGTGTGAAAGAAGGCAGTAATGCAATAGCAGTTTCCACCTTAGTCAGCAACTCAGCCTGAGCCTGAGCAGGATATTTCTGGGCAGGCATTAACCCGCGCTGTCTTCTCGGTCAGATCCTCACACCCCGTCTCGGGGGGCGGAGAGTAACGCCCCTCTAAAATCCAAACTAAGTATCGCACGAAAACGAAAGAGGTGTCGTCGGAAAGCGCTCGACGAGTAGGGTCCGGATCTCTCCCCCAAAACAATTTTCCACAAAAGTGGCGTCACTAGGGGGCGAGATTTTCACCACTTTTCACGACCTACATTATGTTTTTGGCTCTGGAGAGTTTATTTTGGGGGATATTTGAAAACAATTATTTGGAATCAGAAAAGGACAGCGAAATCGACCAGGGCCATACAAATTTTTGCCCCCCCCCAAAAAAAAAAAAGTTAATTTTTTTTGAAATTTCTCAATTTTGAGTTTTCAAGTTTTCTTTAATTTTCCTTTTCTAATGAGTAGAACAGACGAGAAACGTTGTTGTAAGTCAACGTGTCCTAATAACTAGCCAGAATCTTCGATTTGAACTGCAATAGGCAAGTATGCAAATTTTTATGAAGTCGAAAACGGAAAAAAATCATCTCGTACGTTTTGTTGCATCCCTAAAGATAAGCAAACGGCGAAAGTTTCATTCAAATATCTGTGCCCGTTAGAGCGTGAGGACAGGTTGAACATTTTTGGAGGTGACCTCACTTGACCTTGACTAACTCGTTGGCCCTAGATGACCTGACTTCAAAATATTGACACAACATGCCAACTTGATGTGGAAAAAGGTATGCCAAATTTGGGCACGCTGCCGTGCGCCGTTCGTTCACTATCCGCGGAAAACCTGAGGGGAGCGGTTGAAGACCCCCCCCCCCCGAGACGGGACGGGTTAATGACTTCCAGTTCCCCTGGATCCACCTCTGATCCCACATGCGAAGTGTATGCTAAAAGTTGTGCACACATCACCTTTCGATGCATGTAAAATCTTTTGAAATATACAGGACGCAAGAACCAGGGCTGGTCCTTACGTGTTGTATGTACTGTGAGTGTCTCGGCGACTTTGATGCACTTTGAGCTCCTTTCTTCAAACGTCTTCTTGTGCATCAATATGTGATTATGGATGGTAGGACTCCATCCCGCATATCTCATGAAACTATCATGTGTGTGCCGCCATCAAAGAAATACCACAATGCTCGAATAAGACACTCACGCAAACATATTCCGAATATCACATCTCCCATCGGCTTGTCCATTTTCCAACTCCCTTACGAAGAGATGTTGTTACTATCTTCCAGCGCCTCCCATTTCAGGGGTGGAGTACTCTATCTGATGGTAAATTAATCCACATTGGTAGGCGGTAGACCAAAGACGTAGACACGAGCCGAAAAGTGGGTGGAATATTCTGATAGGGGCATTAACCTGATAAGAGACACCACATGCTACCATGCTAATCTGAAATCAAACTTTGTTCATGTATGTTCTTCTAACAAGGCGCATTCATTGGTGTATCACAATGAGTCGTTCTGGATGAAAGTTGCAGCCTTGCCCACCCAAATGATAAGATAGTTCAAATACAGTTTCTTTGCTTTTCTTTTGCACATACACTTTTGGAAAACTGACTTTATCGGATCCGATCGTCGTGAAACCCACCAGCTTTCAAATCGAATGCAATGACTTTCGGATATCGACGGATATTTGATCGTCTATGAACGCCTCTAATGTTCATTATCTTCCAGGACGCACTCAACAGATGGCCACCAACTTCAACCAAAGCTTGCAAACTACTTTGGGGCCGAAAATATTCTGGGTCTTCATGTACAAAGATGTTGGTCTACAATATAAGACTCTTGGGCTACAAAGGTCTTTGGTTCTGGCTACAAATATCCTTTCGATCTTCACAAATTGCTTTGAGTGCACCAATGTACGCATATAATGGGGACAGACCAATGTTGTCATCAGGTTATAAGGTAGGTCAAGCTAAGTTTCCCGAAATTGTTTCCTTTTCATCGTTATATTTTCCAAGATTGCCAGGTTACGGTTCAATGATATTAACTGAATTTAACAATCAATTGAATTGGCACATTTTTTCTTTTTTCCTAATGTCGACCCCTGTTTCGTATGCAGTAGCCTATCCTATTTGGCTACACGCGCTGTTACAGGCTCGATTGCTATTGGGCTTTCCCATCGCCAACTATTCAAAAGTTAGTACAGCCAGCTTAGGAATGCCTCAGGATGCCAATATACATGTCATTACTCTCCACACCTACAGTTCACTATAACTATTTGCATCTTTTTATTTGTCTTTTTTTTGCAGATAGGCCACCACCAGTTATTAGTAGAAGTAGCCCCAGGAGCACCTCAGCTAGGTAGCAAGCTAGTAACGCCAAGGCACTCCTGGGGCCACAAAATGAAAAGTGTTATGATGGGAAAAGTGTACATACATGTGCACTATCACACAAATATGTGTGACAGTGTCTCAGCATATCCACACACATGAAACATGTATACCTAAACTTTAATTTGTAATTCCTCAATATTCGTAGCTTTGATCATGACAGCAGCATCATCAGCAAATAAATAGAATGTTGCATCTAAAGAATTACCCAAATCATTGATGTATATAAGGAAGAGTAGTGGACCGAGGATGGAGCCATGTGGAACTCCCATAATAATGCACTCTGCATCTGAGACTACATCATTAATTTTAGTTTGCTGATATCGATGTTTTAGATAAGAATGCAATATCACGAGCAGAGTTCCTGATATGCAAATATGTTGTATTTTTTAAAGTAAAATGTCCATGGTCACAGTATCAAAGGCTTTTTTCAAGTCAATATAGAGACCACATGTAAGTTCTTTCTTTTCCAAAGATGTTGTAATTTGGTCACACATGTGAGCAATCGGCATGTATGTGCTATGTTTTTTTCTAAATCCAAATTGGAGAGTGCTGAGTATATTATTCAGCTCTAGATAAGATAAGAGGTAAGAATATACCATTTTTTCAATAATTTTTGAAAATACTGATAGCATAGAAATTGGCCTATAATTTGTGAATTTGTTCAATTCTTCCTGATTTAAATACGGGGATAACCATGGCTTGTTCTAGTTGCTTAGGAAAATCTCCACTTCTGAGACAGAGGTTAAAGAAGTGGGTGATTTGTGTCAGGATATTTGTATATGTCAGTAAGAGAGTCTTTGTGCTGATGCCATCAGCCCCTCCTCCAACAGTGTTCAGTGACTTTATAATTGTTTCGACTTGGATTTCATTAGTATACATTTCTTCATCCCAATTAGCATAGTCATGCCCTGCAATGTATTCTATTGGGTCTTTGTTAGAAATAGTGATATTCCTTTCTAACTTGTAGCCAATGGTTGAAAAGAAATTGTTGAAGGCATTAGGAATTTGTCCTGTTTGATATTCATTGTCTTCTTCATCTAACATGGTTTCTGGGATTTTTTGCTTTGTATTATGTTTATTTATCAGCTCATGTAGTAGTTTCCAAGTTTTCTTTCTATTTGATTTGCTGCAGTGAAAGGCTTTGAATAGTATAGCTTCTTTGCTTCTCTGAATATTTTGATAAGGATGTTTCGGAATTGTTTATATTGGACCTCGTTGTGTGGATTTTGGATTTTCAATAAACTTCTTATATAGTTTTTTTTCTTCGATTTATAGAACATAATATGCCAGAGCTAATCCAGGCTTTCATTGGGGTTTTCCTCCTACTTCGGCAAATATTTTTTGTGATAAGATGCATGCCATCTTTATATGCTGAGAGCAAATCATTACATGCTATATTTGGGTCATTGTGCTGATTAAAATTATTCAGTCTTGATACTAAATAGTCATTGAAGAGATGGATTCGATTGTAATCAAGTATTTCTTTGGGATAATTTGACTCCATATTTTTTGTCTGGGCAGTTAATGTTACAAACACCGGAAAATGATCTGAAAGGTCTTCTATCAGTATACCTGATGAGGAAATGCATGAAAAATCATTTATGAAGATATTGTCCAATAGGGAGCTTTACAAAACATTTACACTTAACATTTACACGTTAACATGTGCATATCACTTATTATATCACGTACTTCAGGAATTCCACGCTTTTACGGCTCGCTGCAGCCGAAGTGGTTAGGTTCTTCGGACATTCCTCGGGCCTGTAGCCAGCTGAAATCAGCATAGAGCACTTGCCCCTTCTGACCAGATTTTACCCAATGCACTCTCACACCATATGGGCATAGTGCTAAAGTTATTGGGGGAACACCGTTCGCTGGCGGGTGGTGCAAACGTGCACTCAGTCCCCCAGACTGTCTATGGACCTGGCTAGGGTAAATATTTGTCGAACTAAAATGATGTATTTCGGTCCGACAATAGTTTGCAGAAGGTGCCTTTTTCATGCACTGAATGCTCCTCTGCGAAGCTTGGGGTGCCCTTTTGTTGAAGTGTCCCCAGTTAAAAACTCGAGCCATAGGGTTAATGTTCAGCTCATCCAAAGTTTGGGGGCGCTGTCTTCCCCTCGATCTGTCCCTGTGTGTACCCACCCACGCGCGCACCCAGGATTTTTTCATGGGGGGGGACCCGGACCGAAAATGGCACTTGGCCGGCTCCAAAAGGGCATTTTACCGGCTCCAAAAGGGCACTTTGCGGTCCGGGGCACACTGGAAGGTTTGCTGACCGGGGGGGGGCGTGAATTTTCAATTGGATACGTTATATGTTAGAGCACCGAACCCTTGTATTTACAAGTTTTTTTTAAAACATGCAGCCTGCATGCATTATGTCGTGAGATGAAGGTTGCCCGCTTACCTTTAATGTAAAAGTACGCAGGGAGTGGATTTCTGGAAAGGATGACAACAGCTGACACGAAGGCAATGGTCCTGAAGGCAGGTGACATGTACCTCTAGGTTCGGCGAACCTAGGGGTAGGCGGGATAGGTATGTAACGTTCGATCTTTTAAGCCAAGGCCGATGGGCACTTTTGAGCCCAAACCCAAAAGGGCACTTTCTGCCGAGGGACACTTCTCGATCTCGACCTAGGGAGAGGAAGCCGGGCCCCCTGGGCACCACACACCGGTGCGCCTATAGGCACAGGCCACAGGACAGGGCACAAGGTAGGGCACAGGGCAGGGCACAGGACAGGGCATAGGGCAGGGGATAGGGCAGGACTCAGGGCAGGGCACGGGGCAGGGCACAAGGCAGGGCACAGGGCAGGGTACAGGGCAGGGTACAGGGCAAAGCACAGGGCACTTTTAGATCAAAAGGGCATCTAATTGGGACAGGCATAGGACAGGAAATGGCACAGGGGAATTTCATTTTTAGGCCAAAAGGGCAGTTTTGGGCCCAAAGGGCACCTTTGGCACAGGCGGGGCACATAAGGCAGGTGATGTTTTGGCTAAATTTGGGACATTCCGGCCAAGAGGGCACTTTTCGGTCAAAGGGGCACTTTTGGCCAAAAGGGCACTTTCGTCTCATGGGG
This sequence comes from Imbricaverruca yamaguchii, assembly GCA_034440575.1. Taxonomy (NCBI): domain Eukaryota; kingdom Metazoa; phylum Arthropoda; class Thecostraca; family Neoverrucidae; genus Imbricaverruca; species Imbricaverruca yamaguchii. Next base: position 1,749,481 of record JAOTOL010001637.1, on the reverse strand, counting down.
GCCCGGGCCCTCTGGGCCCTCCCCTCCGGTGCGCCTATGTACCCACCCTAGAGTTCGCTGTTGTGTTCGTGTCAGAACTCTGCAATATCTTGTGAAGCTGTTGAAGCGCAGCTTCACAAGAACAGTACACATCATGATGTCGATTGAGTGCGTTAGTTTGCTGCGCTTCAGTTCGGTTTACAGGCTGACAGTTCAGTTATTGCAAAAGTGTAGGAGAGACCGGGTTTAGTTGATACGACTTTCGCGAAACTCAAAATAACCCATCACTTTAGAAGTATAGGGAAGATATAGCTACGCTTACGCCAAGCCTAAGCATTCTAGTATCATCCCGATAAACATTTGTGCATGGCATTTTCTCGGCTTTCCAACAGAGAGCAAAATATCGCGCAACTACTGGTCCATCGACTTACCCCGCAATATGGGTAAGTTGTTACTGACGATGCTGTAGATTGATAAGATCTAAGTTTATAAATATGTCAGTTAATCAAATTTATTACTTATAGGTGGCATCAGCTTGCGCCATCTGAAAGGTCCATATTTCACGCCTGCAGTAATGATAGCAGTCCTAGTCCTGAATGCCCTATCTCATGGCTTATGCCATTAATAAAGTGCACACACATTCATTCTATAGCTTCACCTTTTCCTTCGTTCATTTTTTTCAGTCGGAGAAGAAATGCACATAGAATTATTCAATAAGATCATCTTGAAACAGTCACCTCAGTACAAATTCTAACTTTCATGGTTCTTTTACTTCATTACCAGTCCACAAACTGTGATACAGGCTGATGTTAGTATACTGTCTGAATAAGTTGATGCAGGCTGTACCAATTTACCCCGCAGATTTTCTGGTGCATGCTGCAGCATATTATGGAACATTACGATTACAGAGTAGCGGTAAAATGTAAAAGCATTTTTCCGTTGCAAAGCTAAGAGAACATGAAAATGATAACCGACACCTAAAGTGTTAGCAAGTGGGCGACATATTAGAAATTAAGGGCGAAGCACAGACATTTAACTTTTCCTTTCGCTCCTAAAATGTGCTGCATCATCACCATTCTGCAGCGGCCGGTCGAACGGATTTGCGCTTGCCTTTTCCCCGGAAAGAGGGTGCCAGTGGAAGCATGTATGATAGCTATTGTAACCGGCTTCATACTTTTGGAGAAAATGATGTATCAACCTTGCTGTGTGTCAACTAGACTCGGTCTCACCTAAGCTGAAAATAAAAGCAAACAAGCTATATTTGAACAATTTTATTACTTTGGTTTGCAAGGCGACAAATTTCATCAAAGGTATTCCACGGTCCACGGAGTTCAGGGTAGATGACACTTTATTGTATATATATATATATATATATATATATATATATATATATTTATATTTATATATTTATATACATATATGCATGAGGGTGTGTGTGTGTATTTAGGTATATGAGTACTCGTGTAGAAAGGATTTTAGGCACTGCCAAGTCTGTTTGATTTTCAACATACGCCCTTAGCATAATTGTTGTTTAACTGTAATTTTAGCTTACATTTTTATAGGTGCCCACGTCCATTTTTAAGTGCCCAGAAACCCGCGAAAATGTTGGAAAAACACCTCACTACTAGTTTATAACATTGTATGGCTAGCATGCATAATAATATTGTTGCCAGGCACGTAATATTATGGTTAGATAATGAACACAGTTCAAATAATTAATGGACATCGCTAAGACTACGGGTAGACAGAACTCGTTCCCATCTAGTTGTTGCCTGATTGGCTAAAAGAGACCATTTTATATAGACATTTTACTCGAAAGAAGATATTCACACCGGGCAACTGTGATATGGTCCTTAGAAATGGATGCAATAATGGACATAGGCATAGGCAATAGACTTATGTCACGTCTCTATTTTTTCTTAAAGTGGTAAGACCAGAAGGTGAGTTTTGTGTTTTCACGACTTTTCAGTTGAGGTTGGGTTTTTAATACGTATGTAAGCTTGCGCGCTGGAGTGCTAAAATAACGTTCCCTGGAAGAAGTTAGAATTGATCGAGGTTAATCCACCTGCCAGGCCAACAGCGAAGAACAATTTAAAGTCGGCAGTTTATGCTTGCGCCAGACCACCAGCTTTTTTAAAATTGGCATCCGCACAGAAAATGGTTCTCTATCGCTTGAGGGAATTTTAATTTGTGGCATTCGATTTATGGATTCGCTGCGACGCACCTACATTCCACAGGGTAGTACCAGTTGAGTATGCTCTAGATTTAGAACTGTCTCTATATTTCCCTAACCCAACCTACAAGAGCTTATTCAACAACGCCAAGGGAGGAGCAGAGGCCCCAGTAGCTATTGGTCATCTTCCGCCGTTTACATGCATGTAGCGCATTATGCAGATAATGAGACCAACTGCAGCGTTGGTAGCACCAGCATTGCCATGGATCTGGGGCTCATCTCCTCGTGGAAGCCCATTGCAACTGCCTGCGACTTATAATCAATGGCAACCCTAGACAGTGACCGCCGGGCATATGTAGCGCTTGACGTGACCGGCAAACTGCACCAAAACATCACGGGCTGGACGACGGCCGCCGACGGTCCAGTGGAAGCCCCGCGGCACGGTGGGAAGGTTGAGAAGATGGGATCTATCGGGCTATCGGCCGGGCAGCGTGTGATGGACGGTGGCCGGCCCGGCCACGGCCACCTGTCTCTCTCCCGCGCGCGGTCCCAGCGTCAACAGCGACCCGTCTCCGCCATCGACAGACGCGCGGTCCCAGCGTCAACAGCGGCCCGTCTCCGCCATCGACAGACGCGTGGTCCCAGCGTCAACAGCGGCCCGTCTCCGCCATCGACAGACGCGCGGTCCCAGCGTCAACAGCGGCCCGTCTCCGCCATCGACAGACGCGTGGTCCCAGCGTCAACAGCGGCCCGTCTCCGCCATCGACAGACGCGCGGTCCCAGCGTCAACAGCGGCCCGTCTCCGCCATCGACAGACGCGTGGTCCCAGCGTCAACAGCGGCCCGTCTCCGCCATCGACAGACGCGCGGTCCCAGCGTCAACAGCGGCCCGTCTCCGCCATCGACAGACGCGCGGTCCCAGCGTCAACAGCGGCCCGTCTCCGCCATCGACAGACGCGCGGTCCCAGCGTCAACAGCGGCCCGTCTCCGCCATCGACAGACGCGCGGTCCCAGCGTCAACAGCGGCCCGTCTCCGCCATCGACAGACGCGCGGTCCCAGCGTCAACAGCGGCCCGTCTCCGCCATCGACAGACGCGTGGTCACAGCGTCAACAGCGGCCCGTCTCTGCCATCGACAAACTCGTGGTCCGCACGCGACGACCACTGCAGGTCGGTGGGCCCTGGGCGGCTCAGTCAGCCGGCACTGATTGGGGAATCAGTGCCGTTCGACCCAAGTCTCTCCCCGATCGCTCGGAGAGCCCAGTCGGGTCGGTGACGCAGCAGGACGTCCTCTGGTGCCACACGGAGGCCGTCCTCCTGCAGTGGCGTGCTGCGGCAATGGAAGCGGCGAGATGAGGCTATCGGCCGCATCCTGGAATGTCGTGTCGGAGTCGACAGGTGGAGGTGCGGCCGCTCCGCCCTGTGGTGGTCAGCTCCTCCCCAGCAGACCGACGGCAACTTTCTGAAATGGAGAACCAGCTGATGACCGAGCCGTCTCTCACTTTCCGACTTACCTATGGTACAGATGGGCAACTAACGCACTGCTGTGCACCTAAATACAAAATGAATTGCTGTGCATTCAGCAGCACTCAATTATGAAAGAAATAATCCATTAAATGGAAGTATGGATTTCGGTATGAAATTATTAAGTGCACTCGATGGAAATACCTACGATTTGCTTCTTTTAATAAATATGGAAAGTACTCACTTATCAAAGTTTGAGATATACAACCTGTTGGTATTGCCGAAAGGATAGGTGTAATTCTTGATCAGAGGTGTCACGTTCTGAAAATCATTGGCGGTGTCCAATACATGGAGGCGATGGCATGGCGAAAATCGATTGGGAGCTCGCACATAGGGTTCCATGTTCAGATCAAAAGACTCGTAGTCGGGCACACCAACCTGGAGGAGGATACAGGCCCTCCAATATGTACTGCAACGATTAATTATAACACTGAATATACTACCCACCCAATGCTTAGGGTTATATTCGGAGGACTAGAAGGGATGTAAATGATAGAGCATGGGGGTGGCTTCATGCCAACCAGTGCATGGCCAAATGCTAAGGAAATTCTTCTTTTTTTTGGTTGGGGACATCGGGCCGCTGGATTCACCCCTGGTTTGGGCTGAGAGACGTAGCGGTGAAGGGATATCGAACGGAACTTATATAGCCATTAAACTAAATTTGTCATATAGCTAGCGAAATTATTTAAAATTATTGTTTTGAAAATGTGGGTGTGTACTCAAAATATATCAAAAGCTGAGTTCTTTCAAGAAGCATACAGTCCCAAAGTACTGCACCTTCCTTGCGACTTCATGCACACCCGCTAGAATGATAGGTATGGGAAGTGGCCACACTAGGATCTGAAAAACAGCTGTACTAGTCTTAGCAGAGCCAAAGTTTCATCTCATCCATGAAAACCTGGAAACGATTATAATACACTAGAAAAAGGCAAACTCAGAAGTGTTACCAACTCCAACATGGTTTGCGGTGTCATTGCTTGAACATTGCATGGTTCACAGTTCAAGTTTACCCGTGGTAAGTTATATACGTCATTTTCAATATACTGCTTATCTGTGTTTGGTAATAATGCTTCGTCTATTTATTCACTCATTGTCAGTAAGGATGTGAATGCCAGTCATTTTAATGTCACCAATTTATTGCCAACAGTTTGGGTTTCAGTTACAGAAAAGATAAATCATCCATGCTAAATTGGTGGTTCATGTGAAAGATTGATGACATAGATTGAATTTGATAAAACTAGTCAGTGTGCTGACGTAGCGCAGCGCCAGCTGTCCAGCCGCGTTTGTCAGTGGCATACCTGTGATACATGCAGCATTGTTCATGCTGCTGTACGGTGAGACCTGCCAGTGCGCGGTGAGACACTCACATTCTCTGCTGGTTTACTGTGAAATATCCATCTTCCCCGCTGGTGTACGGTGATAAACCCATATTTCCCGCTCGTGCACGGTGAGGCACCCACTTTTGGTGCCGGTGCACGGTGAGACACATGCATTCCCTGCTGGTGCACGGTGAGACACACCTTCCACGCTGGTACTCGGTGAAACACTTACCTTCCCTGTCGGTGCACGGTGAGACACACCTTCCACGCTGGTACTCGGTGAAACACTTACCTTCCCTGTCGGTGCACGGTGAGACACACACATTCCCTGCTGGTGCACGGTGAGACACACCTTCCACGCTGGTACTCGGTGAAACCCTCACCTTCCCTGTCGGTGCACGGTAAGACACCCACATCCCTTGCTGGTGCACGGTGAGACACACCTTCCACGCTGGTACTCGGTGAAACACCACCTTCCCTGTCGGTGCACGGTGAGACACATGCATTCCCTGCTGGTGCACGGTGAGACACACCTTCCACGCTGGTACTGGAAACACCACCCCGCGGTGCACGGTGAGACACATGCATTCCCTGCTGGTGCACGGTGAGACACACCTTCCACGCTGGTACTCAGTGAGACACTCACCTTCCGAGCCGTTACCACCAGCTTACCCCGCCAGCTTTTGTCAAATCATGAACTCGTAGTCATCGGATTCATAACTAGGAGCTCAGGTCATTCCGACATAACGAAGCAAGTGTAACTGGAATTGAAAGCAATTGATTCCAAGCCATTTGTTGATGTGGCGGGATGCCGAGTCATTCGATTCCAAATCATTGCATTCGCATCCACTGGGTTCAAGGTCACTGGATTCACGGATCTGTGGTTAAGTGCAATTGTTTTATTTGTGTACGCAAAAAGACATAGTGATGCTGGCGTTTACGTCATCATCATCTCCGTCAAGACTGCACCACTATAGTAATTTTGTAGTGTGTAATATGTGTTCGTTGAGATGCAATGGTGATAAACCAAGCGCGTAAAGCCAAGTACATGGACCATGGATACGTTAGGTAGAAAACGGAACCCGCCTTGCGTTTTGACGTTGTGAAACCAACAAATATTCCAAAATATAGCCACACAATTTACGATCGCTACCGGGAATCGTCACACATGAGCTTATCTGATTGAATGCGCCTGTTCTGTGGCGGTGTGGCGTGTGAGGAGACGTGTGTAGGTGTATCTATTGGCACGTCAGCACTCGATTCCGTGTGGCGAGCCATGTGGCGGAACCAGTCGTTCCACTATGGGGTGTCCCAGCCTGCAACGCAACTGAAAATCGACAATGTATCGGAGCTTCCCGCGGGCTGGTGTCCGACAATGGCGGAGGCTGGTGTTCGGCAATGGTAGAAGGTGGTGTTCGACAATGGCGGAGACTGGTGTTCGGCAATGGTAGAGGGTGGTGTTCGACAATGGCAAATACTGGTGTTAGACAATTGTAGAGGGTGGAGTTCGAGAATGGCGGAGGATGACATCCGACAATGGCGGAAGATGGCGTCCGATAATGGCGGAGACTGGTGTTTGACATTGCGCCGGGTGACGTCCGACAATGGCGGAGGATGACGACAATGGTGGATGGTGGCGTTCGACAATGGTGAAGGATGACGTCCAACAGTGGTGGAGGATGGTGTCCGACAATGGTGGAGGATGACGCCCAACAGTGGTGGAGGATGGTGTCCGACAATGGTGGAGGGTGGCGTCCGACAATGGCGTGTGATGAAGTCCAACAATGGCGGGGGCTGGCGTCTGACAATGGCGGAGGATGACGTCCGACAATATCGTGTCGGGCCTTCCACGAAAGCTAGCGTCAGAAAACGATCGCCAGTAGCATTGCGTGACCACTGCAGACACTAGATTGCATTAGTTGCACGTCAAATGAGGTTAGCGTCTCAAAAGTTCTTTTCCGTTTATTTTTGCAGTTAACAATTGGGCACGCAGCAGGGAAAAATGCTGCTGCGGTTAGGTGTTAGGCATTCAATTGTTTGGATTAGCATAATCCTTCTTTTTCAGTTTTTCCTATCACATAGCAACGGTGTTCAATAAATCGTCGCATGCATCCACTTGAAATTCCATGTTCGGTCTTATAGACTGGCTACAGTTGGGTTTAGCAGTATCCAATAAATTGGTTCCTACCATTGTCACATTTATAGCAGATGTACGCACAGTTCAGGAGAAACCACGATCCAATCAGTGTTGCCTCTCCGCCTACCAAGTGGGTCCATTTCCCAGGTTGGCTATATTCGGTGCGCGATGATGTCAGTTTACTTAGGCGTACTTCAGCATAGGCCATAGTTTATTTATCGTATCAGTTACCCGCTTACATGACGAAAGTTCCGAATACGATGTGATAAGAAAGACTTGTACACGCGTTGTTCTTGTAAACGAGCTTCTGACCAAAGCATTTGAAAAGTTTGACAATATTTTTTGTACGTTTTCCTGATCGCATCGTATTCGGAAGCTGCTTTGTTCATAGTGACGGAACAAATGATAAAAAAGGTTAATCCGGTTCCGGTATGCCTTTTGCGGCCCGACAGATGATGGCCACCAAATTGCAATCGTCATGGGCTGCAGTTGCTAGAATCCTTGCACATACAACTTTCATTCGGCTGATATTGGGCCGTGTAAAACGTTATTTGTGAAATTGTTACAAGACCCCGTGCCGGCTGTAATCCCGTTTGGCGATTTCGCACGTAACTATGCTGATTAGAAGTGGCAAATTGCACCCCAAAAAAATGGACCAAGAACTGAGACTGGTCAGCCCGTTTTGAAGTCCGGATGGATGAACAGCAACATATAACAATATATATATATATATATATATATCTGTATGTTAGACTAGTCGCGACAATATTCTAATGAGCAACATCTGTTAACACTAACTGACATTTTTGGTTGTATTGCAGCTACAGGTCTTGCATTTGAAAGCTATATATCATGAGCATGTTTAAGCTATGAGCCATTATCATTGATAACCTGCTTTTTAGCATGCCAAATGTCTTCGAAATATTTCATGATTTATCATAAAATTGTTCAAATTGGATGACAACCTTGTGGGCTGGAATGTGGAAATGTGCCTTACAAGACGCATGATTATTATAATTAGTAGTGCTTAAAAAAAGAAGTTTGTGTGGGTAGAGTAAAATCAACTTAAAAGCCGGTTGAAAGGCTAGCATATATTCCAAGACCGGTTTCAAAGGCCGCCGGTCTTGACCGGGCTTTCTGGTTGGGCTTTCGGTTCTTACATTGGCCATCCCTAATGCTGACCTTGGTACACCATTAGGGTTCTACGGAATGTGCTGTCGATCATGCACCTCCTTGGTAGTTGGAAATAACATACTTTACTCGTGGGGAAGCACTCAGGCAATGAAAATGTGAGAGCCAAACGACCATTCGCTTTAGCAGAAACAAGCTTGAACTCTTTACGGCACATTCTTGATTTATTTTTCCTGAAGTAGAGTTCAGTTATGTGCATTCGATGGATGCAGGTGCGGGTGAGGAGCGCAACTCATTCGATGGATGCAGGTGCGGGTGGAGGGCGCATGCATAGCGCCATTAATTCTGCTGGCACGGTTGACTGGTTTCGCAGAAAACCGGCATCGACACACCCATGAAGAATTGATCTAATTTTTAATCAGTGGTTGTCGCACTACTTGAGGCAGCAACACTAGCCGACTTGAATATCTCAGTATACTCATACTGAAATATTCAAGATATACTGAGATACTGAGATATTAGAGATTATATGAGATGTTAGAGATACCCATACTGAGATATTAGATGCTAACTTAATAAATAGTTTAAGCGTTACATTTCTCTAACATATATGAGTAATAGAACATGCCCCTTACCACTAACAGGCGATGTCGTAAATTGCCAAGAGCCAGTGAATCAAGCTCAAAATATGAGCACGGCATTCATGTCACCGAGAGAACCTCAGCTACCAAATCCACTGACACGAATGGAGTAACTGGAAGTTATGCGGGAGCCACAGCTTTTTGCGGATTTCACCCGCTTCATTCTCTGAATGGATACCGCCCAGGATACACACAGACGTGTAGCGGAGTAGCCACCTAGTGCTGACCGTCGTCGAGGCGGTACTGCCGGCGACGACAAGGTGGCGGTACTGCAGGTACATGAGCTGCCGGCCGGTAGACGGGCATGGACCACACAGTACTGCCGGCGACGGTTGGTACATGAGCTGCCGGTCGGTAGCCGGGCATGGACCACACAGTACTGCCGGCGACGGTCGGTACATGAGCTGCCGGTCGGTAGACAGGCATGGACCACACAGTACTGCCGGCGACGGTCGGTACATGAGCTGCCGGTCGGTAGACGGGCATGGACCACACAGTACTGCCGGCGACGGTTGGTACATGAGCTGCCGGTCGGTAGACGGGCCTGGACCACACAGTACTGCCGGCGGCGGTTGGTACATGAGCTGCCGGTCGGTAGACGGGCATGGACCACACAGTACTGCCGGCGACGGTCGGTACATGAGCTGCCGGTCGGTAGACGGGCATGGACCACACAGTACTGCCGGCGACGGTCGGTACATGAGCTGCCGGTCGGTAGACGGGCATGGACCACACAGTACTGCCGGCGACGGTTGGTACATGAGCTGCCGGTGGGTAGACGGGCATGGACCACACAGTACTGCCGGCGACGGTCGGTACATGAGCTGCCGGGGGTAGACGGGCCTGGACCACACAGTACTGCCGGCGACGGTCGGTACATGAGCTGCCGGTCGGTAGACGGGCATGGACCACACAGTACTGCCGGCGACGGTCGGTACATGAGCTGCCGGGGGGTAGACGGGCCTGGACCACACAGTACTGCCGGCGACGGTTGGTACATGAGCTGCCGGTCGGTAGCCGGGCATGGACCACACAGTACTGCCGGCGACGGTTGGTACATGAGCTGCCGGTCGGTAGCCGGGCATGGACCACACAGTACTGCCGGCGACGGTTGGTACATGAGCTGCCGGTCGGTAGCCGGGCATGGACCACACAGTACTGCCGGCGACGGTTGGTACATGAGCTGCCGGTCGGTAGACAGGCATGGACCACACAGTACTGCCGGCGACGGTCGGTACATGAGCTGCCGGGGGTAGACGGGCCTGGACCACACAGTACTGCCGGCGACGGTTGGTACATGAGCTGCCGGTCGGTAGACGGGCATGAGCTCCGCACACATTCGCTGCCTCCGGTTTACGTAGGATCATTGAGTGCCGATTCATCTGGAGAATATTGCTTTATGCCTATTTATGATGCCTGTGATGCGAAGGGCATCCCGTAACGCATTCATTTTCGTGTTACAAGAAAGACGGGATTTTTTTCCGTTGCTATATAAGTTAAAAATACAAAAACTCATCATCATAGCTTTCGTCATCGACGCAAATGCTTCATGAATCACTATCATGAAAGTTTAACACATATTGCGTTGTCTTGAACAAATGTCACATAGAATGTGCAAAAACGACAATTCGTCATAGGCTAAGCTACTTAAACGCATGGAGCATTCCTGCTGAGATGTACACGCACTAGTCTTTAAGCATGGGACACAATGTGGTCATGGGCAAACATGCCTTCCTGTGCCAGATACTGTGCCATGCATCACGGTGCCTTGACTCTTAAAGCCCTGCCACATGGTACACATGATCTTGGAGCTGGAAGCAAGCTGATTATGATGGTTCCGGTGGACGAAATACTGAGGATTATGAGACTCAGAAGAGTGCATGGTGCTTCTGAGTTGAAGATTACAAAGCAAATAGTTGCACGGAAACAAAAACCGCACGCAATGGCTTCGAGGGCTGGCAAGAGGTTTGAGTGTAAATCCTCACTTAATACCTTCTTTAAACCATACTGCGGAAACTGGAAATTACGTCGCAGCCTTGTGAGCAAGCCATAAGGATGTTGAAATCTATCTGTTTTCTTTGTTTAAGGATGATATCAATATAGAGTAGTTGCTGCAGATAATTAAAGCCATGCGAATATGTGCCTTTACGGCGTCAAGGAGCATGTTATGAATATTCTGGGGGCCTCAAAACAAGGCATATGTCTTCCTGATAACGAGCAATGCTATTATTCACATTGGCACCCTTGGGTTTTAGATGGGTTAGCCTGCTCTGAAAGATCGATTGGTCTGTTTCTGGCCACCCTCCATAATTAACAGCATGCTACGATAACCGTCGATGTGACCTCTGCTGACCACCTGACCATTCGGAAGCGACCTCCCGCGCTCATATTTGTGGCCGTGCGGCCGTGCAGCGGCCGTCGTCAGCTGGCGGTGGTGGTGGTGGCGGTGGTGGTGGTGGCGGTGGTGACGGCAGTGGCGGTGGCAGTGGCTATGGCGGTGTCGGTGGTGGTAGTGATGGTAATGACGGTGGCGGTGGCGGTGGCGGTGGCGGTAGTGATGGTGATGACGGTGGCGGTGGCGGTGGCGGTGGCGGCGGTGGCGGTGGCGGTGGCGGCGGTGGCGGTGGCGGTGGCGGTGGCAGTGGCGGTGACGGTGGCGGTAGCGGGAGCAGCCGCCGGCCTGTCGGTGGGTGGGGAGCGGCAGAGGCAGCGGCAGCGCCGGCGGCCCAGAAGGCGGCCGGCCCTGTCACCCGGCCGCCACACTCTGACACTATCGCTCCCATCGCGCCATTACGATAAAAGCGTACATCTCAAGCGATAACACCCGGCAAAATGACCGGGAGAAATTCCTACCGAGCCGACAAATAAAACGTCGCGTGATGGAGTCACTCGGGCTCGGGGCGCTCCCTAAGTGGCGTTATTAGTCGGGTGAGCTTCCCAATGAAAATATTTGCGAACTCCGGTAGCTGGGACCACTTCAAGAGACGTCTCACACAAAGAGTCGAGATGGAAGAAGTGAAAACAGCTCAACCAGGCAGCGTTTGAGTCCCTGATGTGACTGGCATGCTTCTTCCATCCTCCATTCCAAAATATGCAATATAGAGCGTGACATTTTATATTCATCCTATTACGCTTTAAGTAAAATTGCGAACTGTCTAAAGGCATTATTTGGCATGATTGGCATGTCGTGCACATGCCGCAAGGTGACACAAGTTGGGAACAAACAATTCGAGCTACGTGAGAACATCCATTTGCACTAGGTTGTCCGAACTATATAAAAGTTTGCAGTGCCACAACTACCTAAGATAATATCTGATATATCGCCACATAGTCATGACGTGCACGTTGAGATCAAGCGAAATTTGGTAAAACAGCCGGCTCCACCCCTGCCCGTCCTGTAGGCTACTGGATCCATATTTATGCGATGGTCAGATTTGGCGCTCCACGAGTGGATGTAGTTTCTTAAGTGTTGTTGCAGATGTCCAAGTAGATTTGAAATATTTGGAAAAGTGCATAGGATGAAATGTACCTCTATGTCCAAGTGCCTGCTGATTATCGGCACGAGAACTGACTAGCCCAAATATGCATGATTTATGCATACGTGTGTAGTGTCAATCAAGGTCTCACACGCTGGATGCCCCTTTCACCCAAGTGGTTGTCAATGTTGGATGTTGATGGATATCAGTGAATATATATTCACATATGTTCTTTTTCACTCCCTTTTTCTTGCAGCTGCTCTTGTGATAGATGTTGGTGATTTAAATGAAAGTTTTGTTGGAGTCGCAGGGTGAAGTGCCGTGAAACTCAATGTATAGGACTCTAAGCAAATACAACTTAATAGCAAGATTCGGTACCCATCTAGGGCGGATTTACATTGAAGCAGTGAGCATTAGGCGGTTGAAGCGTCGTAGCCTCCAGTAGCGCTTGCTATTGGTAATCGGCGTGCACAACTGTGCACAATCGTGCTCTGAGGGCTGATGAGTGGCTTCGAGTCGCAATATACTTCGCTTAGTCGCAAAGCAATGCGACAAAATTTTTTGTCTGGAAGATATCGTAATGCACCGGGTGTAGCTTTCGAATGGGTGTGATTCGAAGGGCGTAGGGAACCGCTTTTCCAAATTGTTGGAGCGGCCGTTTGCTTTTTCATGTTTAATTGCCGGATTAAACAAGCAATGTACGATGGTGTGCGTTTCTTGTTGTTCAGATTTGTTGGTCCATGAAGGTATACCAGGTGAATGATACTTTTGATGCGACGAAGTGATACAAGAGAGAAACATGTCCAGTTTCATTCATCCACGATATGGGATATCATATTTTCCTTACAGTATAAGCAGCGCCACAGTCGTAAAATTTAATCACGAGATGCAGGCATGGATGAAGGCTTAGCAGAAACATGTGCCGTTAGAATATTTCCTTTCATTGCTGAGCACCATCCAGATTCTGGAAATTTAGCATTAAGCGTGTGTCAACATATTGAACTGCACAACAACGAAACACCAGAATCATGCAAAAACAAAATCTGAGATATTCTGAGGAGTTCGAACTATGTCACGAATCGAAGTAAGTGATAAAAGTCTGCACTATTCTCTTCCTCAAAATGTTGATGGGTGTGAAAGTTATATTCGCCGAACATGGAGTACAAAGTTGCCATCATTTTCTAAGCAACTCTCTTCACCTCTTATATGTTTATTAACATCACATATTCGCAACGAATAGCTATCATCACGCTCTCTGCTTAGTTCTGTTCAGAACTAAGTCAAAGTGATGACTTGAGTTGTAGTTAGATTTGTCTCGTCTGCCCAACATGATATTATGAAATCGTAATGATGTTCTTCGCTGTAAAGACGCCGCAATGGCCCTGATAAAATTTCCACGCGTTTCTCAACACTGCGAAGTAACAGAAGCGGGACAGATGCAGAGGTTGGTGTTGCATGCTCGTGGTGATATAAGGTCCTCTCAAGCAAGGGACTATGCAATTTCCAAGAACAGTAGAGGATAAAATGTAAGCCCACTCCAACTTCCCAATGTTTGTAATGACCTTCAAGTATGTCAGCAGAGCTGTTATGATTTTAAAGAAACAATCGATATCCCGATGAGCATTGATGTGCCAGAAACCAACGTGAGATGGCTTGTATGTGATCCAGAATGTCATAGACGTAGGTGTCATTTTAGTATGTCCTTTCTAAATGTTTGCATTTCAACTTGGAGCGGCACAATTTAACACGTGAGTGGCACATACCAGACCGACCATTGGTCCAGGAAAGCTACAAAATTGCACCTGTGGCCACAAGTGAGGTCAAATATAGTTGCGGATTTTTAAGTGTCTGAAGGCCATAACTTACGCAAATCTATGTAAAAAGCGGTGGTCGTATGCAGAAAATGTGCAATTACGCTTTCTTCTATCTCCTTTAACCTCCGAGCAACAGAGTCCCGGCATCGGTCTACATGAGCAGTAATGCTTCCAATGCGATGCAGCTAGGAAAACTAACAGATTCATTGATTTTTTAAGTAGACTTCTGACATACCAGAGCGTTCAAAAAGCTCAATGCAAACCTGCGCTCAGAGTGGTAGAACGTCTCCATCAGTACGGAACATACACAAATCACGGTACGCTCGAAGGTTCACAACAGTTCTGGGAACTGTCTCTGCTAAGGTATGAGTAAATTGAGGGTAACTTAATGCACGACGAAATCTTTTCTTCTTAATGAGTTGCAAGCATACTTAGAATATTCTTAATTTCAACACGTATCAGCTCTGAGCGAGAATCAGCTGTAACTCATGCGCCAATCGTGAGTTTTGCGACTCTGGCGGAGAGTTCTGGCAAGCAGACTTGTGACAGGATTCGGTTGTTCTGGCGTTGTTGTTGAGCTTACGTAGCTATCTATCCAGATTTATTATGATTATTTTAGACACCGTACAGTTGGCATATCCTGGAAACAATGAATCATTGGATTCACGGATAAAAATGTTATGCTGTCAGTAGTGATAGGGAGGATTTTACTCAGCTATAGATGGGAACATGTGCATGGCATGCACGCAAGTCATCGCGCGATGTATTCGATATTTTCTTTTACCGTATTTGACTCACGCTCCTGAAATTATATTTTGTTGCCTCATTGCCCACTTTCCCTCTCAACCACTAGCGACGTCGGTTACCAATGCATAGACCGCATCGGTAGTGCATACCTTATGTCCGTGTGCGCCGTTGCAAGGAGTAGGAGCGTCAGAAGCGCGAGCAATGCGCAAAATATCCGACTCTCATTATCACATCGCGTTCGCCCATGAATCGCAAAATATGTTTGGTGGCTACCCCCGTCCTTGACAGCCGACCATGTGATTGGAACTTTTGCGAATCGAGCGGAACGGAAAGTTCCACGTACGGTTGACCTGCCCACATAAACAGGATGTCACCCGTACCGACATGTGATTTTGTCACGACACCACAAAACATGACATACCCACGCCACCTGAAGTTTTCATATGGTTGATGACGCTGTAAACGCTTTCCTGATATTCCAATACAAAGCAAGGCCACATTAGAACTCCCATCTAAAGAACGATTATAGGGATATGTTGAGTCCCATATAGCCTTGTGATATTATCTCATGCCATGTTTTCAATGCCAGCTTTGTCTTCAATTTTCAGTATTCTCATTGAACAACTGAATGACGGGCTGTGACGAAGGATGCGCCGTTGCCGCCAAGCTAGTCGATAGCGCGGCAACAAAACATCATTTCAGCCCGACCAGCATCCACACGGGGCTCGATCTGACCCATACGAGGCTCGATCTGACACATACGAGGCTCGGCTGGTGCCACACGAAGGTTCGGCAGTGCCCACAGCAGGCCCGGCCTGACCCATAGCAGACCCAGCCGGCGCCCACTAGGCTCGGTCCGGCCCACGCGAGGTTCGACCGACGTTCGTGCAGCGATGCGGTCGCGGCGTCGGCAGCTCGGCTTTGGCACCGCTCAGACGCGCGGCAGCCCTCAGCTGACGCTATCCGACTCGGTCGGCTACTGTATTTCGCCTCTATCTGGCGCAGACCATCTCAAAGCCGATTTGGTGCGGGCCGCTCGGGTGTAATCGCCGGCCGCGCCGCTGCCGCCGCGTAATCGGCGCGACCGTCGCGCGCGTCGCGCCGCGCCACCCAATGTCGACTCGTTGCGTCACTCGCCGAGCTTGAATTGACGTCGGCAAAGCCCGAGCCACACGAGAAATGTGTTGCGGTTCTTGCCAGGAGTGTGGCAATGGTGCGTGCCAGAAAAGCAGCTGCGGCTCCCCGGTTCGATGTGACCAGTTTAAATTCAGCGAAACAAGTCCGTCCGACGCCTGTCGGGCTGGCATCCGTTTAGCGAGTCAAGCCGATTACGAATCCATGTACATTATGGTCGAGGGCCCGCAGAGCCGGACGTTGCCAATCGTTCTCACCAAAAGCCCCCGCCGCGCCGGCTCTACAGCAAAATCACAGACAGGTACACAGTCCAGCTCAGAACACCTGAGCACTGCAGCAGAGCACCGGTACAGCTGGCTCCGGCGACGGTCCACCAGTGCAGCTGGCTACTGCGGCAGTTCATTCAGCCGGCTACTGGCACAGTTCATCGTTTCAGCTGGCTACTGCAACAGTCACTAGTACAGTTGACTACTGCGACAGTTTATCAGCAAAGGTGGCTACTGCAACAGTCATCAGTACAGCTGATTACTGCCACAGTCCACCAGTGCAGCTATCTACTGCGACAGCTCGTCGGTACAGCTGGATGCAGAGACCTTAAGTTTCCCCTACGAATTTAGCTTGCCACTGCGAGGTGCGTAGCTATAGCTATCCGTTCAGACTGTCCGTTGGTACATCTGCCCACTGTGTCAACCCAGGCAGTATCCCCAAGCATACGACAGATCATAGCTTAACAAAATCCTCGAGCCATATTCTACCCAAAAAATCAATACTCACGTAAGCTGGCTGATTTTGCATCCGCTTCGCGACGCTCAAGTGCTAAGGTGACTGTGAAAATATGCAACGGCGATGCGGATGCCATCGGAGAGCGCGCTACCGCCGCCACATCACGGCGGGCGGTGCGGCCTCCATGCACGGACGGCGCTCGGACCGTCTGGCCCGCCGTCGACACAATGCGGTGGCGTCCTGCAGCCGACGCCTCGCCGGTGCCGTCTCATCGCCGCGGATCCGGTGGCCATCAGATTGTGGCGCGCGCTGGCGCTGGCTGTCTCGACGCCTGCTCTATCGCCGCCGGCCATCGCCGCTGGCACAAAGCCGGTGTCGGCGCGCACCCGATCCGCACACAACGCCGCGTCGGCACCGGCCCGGCGGCGACGGCGGCGACGGCGGCGGGACGACAATGCCGCGCTTGTGTTGCGGCCTTAATTGGCGGCGGCGCGTCCGGCCGGCCGGCCGGATGTTATCTGGACGGAGCGCGCGAGCACGCGAGGCGGAGATCGCGTCCAATCACTGCGGCCACCATCACGCGAGCCGGCGCACCTGACGGCCGCTGTCACCACCGAGGCGAGGCGGCTCGGGGGCTGGCCAGGTCCGACCCGAAGGTAGCGGGGTCCGACCCGGAGGTAGCGGGGTCCGACCTGGAGGTAGCTGGGTCCGACCTGGAGGTAGCTGGGTCTGACCTGGAGGTAGCTGGGTTCGATCCAGAAGTGGCCCGATCCGTCCCAGAGGTAGACACATCCCACCCGGTAGCTCAGCTGGTTAGAGCGCTGGTCTGCGCTTGTCTCCTATGTCCTGTCAACACAGGGTTCGAGTCGCTTCGCGCGCTCGTATTTAGCCCCCGACCGGGAAGGTCAGTTGGCAGCTGGCCCGACGAGCTACCGGGCGGCCGTATCGGTGCACTGACAGCACGTTAAACTTCCAGTTTAAATTCTGCCGTTGAACTAGAATTAATGGATCGGGTGGTGGGGCCAGGGATCACGCAACAAGCTCAGCTTAGCAATAGAACCCTGATTCACAAAGTCATCCCAGCAAGAATTCGGATTAAAATTATTTAAAAACCAGAGGTAGTCGGATTCAACCTAGAGGCGGCTCGGGGTCTGGCCGGATCTGACCTGGAGGTAGCTGGGTCCATCCCAGAGGGAGCCGGGTCCGACCCAGAAGCGGCCGGGGGTCCATCGCAGAGGCGGCCGGATCCGTGCCAGAGGTTGTCGAGTCGATGTCAGATGTCACTAGTTCAATATCAAATGTGCCTGTGTCGGTGTCAGATGTCGCTAGTTCAATGTCGAATGTGTCTGTGTCGGTGTCAGATGTCGCTAGTTCAATGTCGAATGTGTCTGTGTCGGTGTCAGAAGCAGCCGGATGCCGGCTACATAATCGTTAGTTGATTTTTGTTAGGTGCTAGTTGTGAGTTGTTACAGAGTAGTTATCCGACGGAGACGAGTCAGTACCCCCGGATGGATTTGAGTCTCCACCGGCGCTAGTCGCGCTGCATGGTCACTTCAGCAGCCAGTGTCGAGTCGTCTCGCGAGCGGCGACTGCGAGCGGGTCGTCGGTCTGCGGTAGCGTGCATGCCCGATGACTGATAGCCCTCCAACCTGGTCATTAAGTTCATTCAATTAATGTATTATAATACAAATGAACAGTGCTGCGCAGGTCCGGCTTCATAGCCAAAAAGCATCCTCTGGCTACCAGCTGCGTTCGTTGGAAATAAAAATACGCACGTGTATATGTTTTTCTGGAGGCATGGAGTGCTACGGCTTTCACCAAGCGGTAGTGTTCCTGCCTGAAATGTGGCGACAGCCAGTGTCAGAGCAACAGACCAGCAGTGGTGTCATCATATGCCATCAGAGTATAATGCGACACACTAGACTGATCACGTGATCCAGCTCACTGTGGCACATGACACGTAAGCTCGATCTGGACTGCCAAACTCCGATGCAGCGCATTGTAGTGTGATGAGACACAGCAGGTTCCAGAGCTGGGCTACACCAGGCACAGATCCGGGCTACACTCAGCGCCAGAGCTGGGATGGACCAGGCTCCAGAGCCGGACAATCGCCGTCGCCGCCACAGCTTCAGTGGTACTCGTGTGACGGGGCGACAGGATCCAGACTGAGCTGACACTGCTGTAATGGGGACGGCCCCGTCAGGACGGCGGCGGCGAGACCGCCACTCGGCTGAGCGACGACGCTTGCCCCGACTGAGCGACATCGCGACGCGGTGGCGGCGGCGACGTTTGATGCTCGCTGGCACCGTGCAGGCGGACGACTGTCAAAGGGCTGCGCCGTGCCGATCCGTCTATCACTGTGTCATCACGGCGACGCTCAAAGGTCACCCCGGACCCCCAACCCCATCCCACCGTACATCCACCCTCCGGCGTCGGGCAAGGTTGGTGACGTGGCTGTGGCCGTACCGGCACATGGTGCAACAATACAGGTATACCGGACCGCTTATCGTATGCCAGTGCAGTATATTCGGCAAAGCAGCGTGATTTGCACACTTCGGCGGTCAGGTGCAGTACTGAAGGAATACAGATGCGATTAGCGACCGAGGGCAGATGGACGATCCCCTTAGCGCAGTGAAGCACTGAGCAGTCACAGAGTGTCGAGGAAAAAGGTGCGTGTTACTTGAAGCTAAGCGTGTCATTAACAGCAGTGGTAAAAGTTCACGTCTGCATCGCACGGATGTAAGTTGGCTCAGCAGTGCGCGCAATTATTCAAGACCGGATTAGAAAGTACAGGCAGAACTCGAGGGGCCCCGGAAGTTGTGGCCACTCAAATGTTTTTAGTGGCCTAAAGCGTTATGAGTACTATTTGCTCGTCGTTTACTATTGTCTGTTGCTATATGCACCGATACAGCAAATAAAGCTGTCTCCGTCACATATCGCGTTCATCTCCTTCGCATTCACAAGTGACGTTGCATGACTATATCCGTGATTAAATCGGTAGGAATATCGAGTTATAAATAATAATGACGCGGATGACGTCAGATCACGTCTCCAGAGAAAGAAGGCTTAAAACAACAGATACCAGACGTGTGTTGTTTTTTGTAACTCCTAATTATATGCTTTGGATATTCTTCGAGATAACTGCTGAGGTGACGTCCGCTCCTGGGCTTTTTTACGCCGTCACTAGTAACACAGGTAATGAAGCGTCACCAATTTGTTATGCAAAATAGTATCTCAATAAGGCAAGATCACAAACAGTTGCCGGGTTACAACACGAGACCTCATAGTTACACAGCAATCGTTACCCAGTCCCCATCTCATTTATACTACCTCGCAATTCAATGATCTTTCAATCATGAAGTATGCGCTTTGCTTCAATTGGTTCGACAACTCTACCCGTTAAAATCAAATCCGATGTACGGCAGCATCACAATGTGCCAGAGAGTGATGCCAGCCGCCTTCGACGTTCGCCCCCTGGACTGAGCATGGACAACTTTCATGGCAGCTATAGCAAATCAGCACAAAATCACTGCATCCACGGTGCGTAATTGATACCAAGTAGTTCTACAATAAATTTGAGAAGCGATACGTGTGCCAGCAATAGAGATCGAAAGGAAACACTAATTAATGTGTATGCATGTGCAGATATGAGGATTGTTTGAAGCTTGGTATCCGAAAGAAGTATTTAATTTTGTAAGATGTAATATGCTTGCAAGTCTCTTACTCGCATATCTTCACTCAACCATTCCCCATTGATAATCTACCCATTCACTTACCCGCCCGTTACATATGACACGAAGGTAGAACTATAAGACCACATTTTTAGATTATATCCCATATATTTTCATTCAAGATTCGCAAATGATATTAGACTTCGAACCATACACTGATTCATGCTGACAGCTTCATTATGAGGATATTGCAGCATGCTATGAGTTTCTTCATTCTGAAGCGCACGTGCATACCAGTATGTTAGCAAAGGTCCGCCTCACATAGACCAGGAAGCTACAGGATTCATCTGTTGGAACGGAGAATGTTCATTTTTAATTCAAGTAAATGCATGCACCAAATCTTGCAACCACAATTTTTTTACTGCATCTCTCCATATTTCTCAGGTCATAAATGTGCCACCTTACAAAGGTTTGTTCTTACCATTACTCCTGTTCACCTTTGAATTGGAGTCAAGCTGAAGGTGTTCATTACATCCTGCAGGACCCTTTGCAAAAGGAATTAACAGTATAGTTTTTAGACATGAGAATAGGGAACGTGCATAAAAGCGTCGCTTCTTTCTGTGTATTTGACTGGCTATTGCGTTGATAGTAAATGCAGAATAATTTCCTTTCAATAGGACGAATGCAAGGGCGTGAGAACAGGAGGAGCCGAGAGAGTATCGTCCCAAATGAGCTTTGAACGATATTAACATTAACCACATGGACGTTGCATACAAGAATCGACTTCAAAATTCCTGTTGTCTGTCTCCACCACAAAATTTGACACAGTTCATGTGCCAAGGTTTGTGTGTGCCAAAATAATGTCATGGAAAATTATTACAAATGGACTATATGTCAGAGGTGTTCGTTGTCCAAACTTACGAATCTAGGCTGTGCCGCAAGATTGTGGACATAGTGGAAACTGCAGCAAGACATAGCACAGAAGCACTGAGTATACCATCGATTTCTAATCGATTACATGGTAGGCGAGGAATATACTGTACCGCAAGACATTCACTCTCCGGAAACTGCAGTAAAGAACAAGAAGCAACCACAAATCAGCGGCAGTAAGATGCGGATATGTCGATCAATGTGAGCTCACAACGTGGAAGAAGCCTTCACGGGTAATGTTCACCTATGCACACTGGATACTGGTCTGTAAAAACTCATTTTCCCACTACCTACTGAACATCCATTATTTCTTCGATGTTTTGCTCACTACTTATAGTATTTTCTCGAAAACTAGGAAGGTAAATTGCTAAGCACTTCGATGCTAAAAAGTAATTAGAAGGGCTGCATTTTTCCCAGTATAATATTCATCGTTCGGTTTTCATACTCATAGAGCACATTCTTCGGTTTTCATAGAGCACATTCTTAAGACATACAGCATGGATCTAACGACATCAAAATTGCAATTATGGTTATCTGATGCCAAACTGTCCGAAAACCATGCTGTAAAGTGGCTATGTAGCTCAAGTGTTGTCAATGCTTAGCAAATTGCTGGCATCAATAGCTACCATGATACATTTTAGTAATGCTCGAAGTATGATCACAGTAGGCAAATATTCCGGTCTGGACGTCCTATCAGATGGACTAATTGGCATTTCAAACATAGGCTGAGTGCTTTTATCCCAGAGGCGGTTCCAGACATTCTTATGGAGAAAATACTAATCCAGACGGCATCAATTTTTCGAAGAGGAGCATCTCTTGCACTGCAAATCAGGAGAGTACAGTCGAGCCTTCCCCGGGTCCACTGATTCCTCTTAGAGGGATCAGTCTCTAATGGAAAATAATGGACAGACGTAGTTGAACCCACTTTGAGAACTCTTGGTGTTTTTCAAGGGTGTGCATTCCTGGGATGGGCGTCATTCCTTGCGATCACTGGGGGCAAGTGCTTGCAGTGCTCCAGCTTTATATTTTTTTCGTCGCTAAATCCACATGCGTGTTGTTTCTACTCAAGGCATTACGAATAATACGATTAACTATCTGCGTGTGCCGCTCAAGATGTACTGAGCGGTCGGAAGCCGCTTCATAGCGACATCTATCCCAAGGAGATGCTTCATTTCCATGCAAGGTTCGACGCAAAAGCGAAAACAGTTCATCATGTTTGGCCAGCCCTTGAGTGATATGCTGCCGCCGGCCGCGCCTAACAATGGCGGAAACCGATTGTCGGTCACAATTCCGGCACGGGAGACGACTCGAGTTATCGGCGTCGGCACTGCGCTATTTTGGCCGCACGCTGCTCCCTCACACATCAGCCGACGCCGTAATCGAATTTCTGAACGATTGCGGCGATGGTTTCGATAAGACGCGTCCCACGGGCACGCTTACGGCGCGCCGTCGGTCGCTATAATGGACCGGCCGGATGAGCGAGGGAGCTTTGAAGCCCGGCTGGCCAGTCGGGCAGCCCGGTGGAGTGGGCGTCACGTGACGCCGAGAGACGTCTGACGTCCAGGGCTCCGCTGCTACAGGGAGCCGGCCGGTCGCGTCGCCCAGTGGAGTGGCCGTCACGTGGCGTCGAGGGCTCCGCTGCTACAGGGAGCCGGCCGGTCGCGCCATCGAATTCCACCGGGAAGCAGTGACACGATCGCCACATATGGCGGCAAGCGCTCGACATAAGAAACTCCACAAGTATACGAGGAACGGCAGATAGAACACGAAAAAAATTATATCGATTCTCGATTATAAATCGAATCTCTCTAACAGATGTGAAAAGGATTACGGTTGCACTGAAACGTGGACAGATTTTCAGCAAAACTGTTAAGCTCGTTCGGTTTTAAAAGTGATGTATCATTTGATAGGTATGTGCTAGTTTGTTTTTGATCACTTCATATTCTTGTGGCATCATATGTCACCCTGCAATTCACAAAATCCGGAAAGAATATCGGGATGAAAAGTAATGGAGACGCTTGGAACTTGGCGAATTGGTACAGCAACAAATTAAGACATCATGAAGAGAGTTAGAATGCGGAGCATGGCAATATAATTTATCGGTGGTATGTATTAAGCCATTGCACCATAGTGGTATTAAATTCGTGCTATCTGGGGGATTACATGAGCTTAGCTGGATTTGGTTATGCAAAATGCAATATAATGCCAATGCTGCAGGATGCAGATAATAAATTAGAGAAGCACAAGTTGGCAAACTACCCTAGGCAAACACCCTAGGGACAAGTGCACAATGATTTCCGACCTGCATACATAATGCATTTAATTAAAAGAAGACATGCCCACATTACAATCGTAAATACCTTTGCTTCTAAGATTATGATATCTATCCCGGGAAGACAAAATTTTAGCAGACTTCAAATCCAGAGTTTAACGTCCCGCAAATGGTCCCATAATTGCGCGCCCAGCCAAAAGATCCAGTTGCCAGCTGATCCTCCAAGCTGGGAAAAAGAAATAATTCTGGTTCCAATGCAAAGTGATTTGATTTACAGCACACACAGCATGAGCAGTCAGTTGAATTCACAACATTAAATCTTCTTGCAGCTTTGGTTCCGAAACCCGCATTTTTACCACGTTTCGGCTGCACGATAGCATGTAGGCAGGGTATGAATCTTGACATGCATTCATTAATGCCATTATATTTCAAACAAACACAGTTAATGGGGAAACACATATCAGTCACTCTTTTCCGATCATTTTTGCCGGCACGGTCCGGCTGTGGGAGGTAGGCGGTCTGGTCTGGGCTACACTGCAGCTGCAGCCTGGTGTGGCTCACTCTCTGTCTTGAGATTCGTCAGGTAAATTCGAAACATATTTGGCACGAAGTTGGATATAGTAATGACCTATTTCACAAAAATCACACTACACTACACTACACTAAATACCTCCTAGCTCACGCGACCCAGGCCACGCCAACCGAGCAGTATTGGTCAATGGAATCCAGTGAGTGAAGATGCAGCGCTCCCGTGGTGGTTAAATGCGGTGGGACCCGTATCTGCAAGGCTATTCAGTACATCTCAGCGAAACGTCGCTGGGAAATGGCCCATGTGATGATATTTCGCATCATATGTGATGATTCAGGTTGGGTGATGCGAATTATAATAAAGTCAATGACATAACAGCAAAATGAAAGGCAAATCGTTGGCAGCACGCGTCCACGTCATACATATTCGTATCGTGCCAAACATATTCGTTCAGCATGCCGAGGCCACGCAAATAAATATATCAATAAGAAGTTATTATTGTAGCATGTAGCATCACTATATTCAAGAATGACAGTCCCGGATAGCCTATAGCGTGTCTGATGAATATATCTGGGGTATCAGGTGCGTTGTTGATCCTGGAGCTACTTTATTGATGTCTGCCATCCCACATCCGTTAGATCAGTAACCCTTTGCTTGACGCAATACGCTTGACACCATGTCTAGACTGCTGATGGTAAACTCGGTAGCTTTCGTAATCTCCAAATTGCTTCGGGAAAATTATTGGTGGGGAAATTAGTTGGTGTCGAAATAAAACTTTGAAGCTATTCTTTTGATCCCAGACTATCATGGCACACACGATTCGTTGCAAACGCAGAAGTAGTCAGCAGTTCGATTATTGTTTGAGCCAGCTGCTCAAGATTAGACGGAGCTCACTTGTGGCCCACACACTTCTTCAACCTTCCATGTACTCATTAGATTTTGAAGTGCTATAATTGCAGCAAACGGGGGATATTAGCGTAATTGTAGTTAGAGTTTGTTGTTTGTATATTGGTTGGTTCACGACACACTTTATGCACATACACGGCTAATGGCGCCGCCCACACTGTTTCGCCGGTGGGCCGCGGGATTGGGAAATGTCCTGAGTGGCGCCAGAGTCGAACCCGGGACCTTTGGTACCCATAGCCCGACACCTTAACCAATCGGCCATTCCCGCCCCAATTGTAGTTAGAGATAAAGAAGGAAGCCTTCATATCATACTGTCAGGAGCAATGTTGTTGAAATCCCTCATTCGACAAGATATTTTGTCAAGTACAACTTGGCCATCATTGAGGACTTTCAGATTCTTGCAAGTATGCCCCCAAATGAAATAACTTCTTTTACTCGTCATACTCACTCTGACACACTCTTTCCCTCTTGTGTTCACAATGGTCTCAACTATGATTGTCCAAGAACTCAGTTTTGGATAATATCCCATATATACCGCTGTTCTGCCGGCACATTCAAATCATTCAGCCAACCAGCCATCTCGTGTGTTGAGCAGCAAGTCTATAAGCTCCCCCTGGACGACGCACCTGAGCGGCAATCACCAGACATGTCTCTCAGTCGTACCAGCGTGCAGTTGTAGCTGGAGCGAGCTGGGCTGGGCGGTGGGTGCTTCTGACCACCGGTACCGTCTGCCGCTACACCCCAGCCAGCAGGGGCAAATTGTCGCTCACACACTCAGCGGAACCTTCAGAATCTGCCTCAAGATAGTACTGCAAGTCGTATTGACTTACCGAGCCAAAAGTAGATGAGTACCCCACTTACACTTAGTTTCGAAGCCACCTGATTGGATTATCTCCGGTTTCCCTGTGCTTAGTCGAATGGTAATGCGCTACACACTTACCTATGAAGCAGA
Organism: Imbricaverruca yamaguchii; assembly: GCA_034440575.1. Lineage (NCBI taxonomy): Eukaryota > Metazoa > Arthropoda > Thecostraca > Neoverrucidae > Imbricaverruca > Imbricaverruca yamaguchii. The sequence continues at coordinate 1,723,425 of JAOTOL010001637.1, read as the reverse complement.
TGTCTCTTAGAAATGGATGTTGACATGACAGTTGTGCAAAGGAAACAACAGAAGGAACACGGTAAATAAGCAGGATTCCGCTGTATTTGCTTTGCGAAGGACGACGGATTAATGCAGGCTCATGCCGTCCCCTAATTTTGCACAGTTCGATGCATATCGCTGACGTTATGCACAAATATTCCTCTGATTGGTCATCAGGAACATGCATGATGCAAGGATACTTAAGAACTGATAGCAGATGATAAGGAATTGTAAACAATGACAAGAATGTATGAAATGAGGGATATATTTAAGAACTATATTGGGAAGAACAATATAACATTTAATACTTAAACTGAATAATGACATTATATGACCAGTCACCACGGCTAAGAACGTCCGGTGCATATGCTACTGTATTCGTGTCCTTTTTCCACTTTTTGTCGCATTGCGTGCATAGCCATTCTAAAATCGGATCTAGCAAGTTTTGAGGAGCGTGTATGGCCTCCAAAATTACCGTGGCTTCTTCAACTTGCTCAAAGGATTCAAGTCAGAATAAGCAATCTGATAAGAGTCTCCCATAGCGGCGTAGGCTAGCACATAACCAGTGACGCCATGTTAGAAATATCATTTCCGGATGACTACCTGATATTTATATGGTCTTGGATGAATAAATGAAAGCATGTTGTCAAATCAATAACATGTACGCATAGAAGCAACGAAAGATGCGAAAATTCATGAGGCAACACTCAGCCAAATGCAACAGAAGACACACCCATCGAAGCACTAATTGTACAATCACCAAGCCGCATCGCTGACCATTAACTGTCCAAAAACCTTTGCTGGTTTCATGCATTCTATTGAACAATTCAGATTCGCGTTGTATGCAATGGCGGCTACCTCCTCGATGCCTTACTAATTCGCTAGCACACAACCGTGGCGTGGTTCCATTCTGGTAGTTGCGCTGACTGGTCTACCTCTACAACTATTGCATTAGCGACCACGTGATGCCTCACATCTGCTCTATGCTCCCTAATCCTATTCCCAACCTTGACTTGTCTCGCCAAAATTCCATTTGTTACAGCTTTCACATGTAACTTCATAGCAACAATCCCCGCCCATTCGTCACCTTGAACTTTGTCCCCGGACGAAAGACCTAGATTCGTTTCGCTCCTTAGGCAACCAGGCGCAATATCAGCGGCCGGTGAATACAGTACTGCTACACTCTTCTGCTCCGGAAGGTGCGCTCGTGCACCTGTGGATACAATGAGCTCGGTCTGCTCTCGGAGAATGTGAATTACCTCCTCTGGGTGGCTTACTAAATTTGGCCCCGATGTGCTTTCAAGAAGATCCTCATTAAGAGACTCGGGGCTACGTATCCTGTTTGTTTCCAAATAGAAGCCTCTTGATGTGTCTGTCCTGAAGTTGCGAGATGAATACAAATTTAGATAATTGTTGTTCATTCGTTTTCGGTGCACATGAAAAACGTACCTTTTGTCTGTAAATCAAAGTGACGTGCCAAGGAACGGCAGCTTTCCATTTTTCTCTATTTCAGTCGTGAATTGAGTGCAAGAGCATGTCGCATTCAGGTTATCCGTGATATAATTGATATGCGAATTGTTGTCTATTGTAATTAGCACGTCACTAACATGTCTGGATTTTTGTCCATTAATGCCAATACATCACCAACATACCTGGGTCTTTGCCCAATATGACTAACGGGCCAAGAACATGTGAGTTTTTGTTCATTATTCCGAACACGTCAGCAGCGTACATGAGCTAGATCGTCGTCACTGACAATTATAGGCCGATAGTGAAGACCGAATGGTAGGCATGGATAGGGCAAATACAGCGAAACGTTGTGCCGCAAATCATGTTCCCTCTGCTGTTGCCCTGTAATGTGCATAGGCAACCGCAAAATAACTTTTGTGGTTTGTCTGCGCTTACATAAGAGCTATCTGTATACTTGGCCCCTAGGCGACTGAGCGACTTTTTCCATATTCGCCAGCCACGTAGAGAACCACCTTCGTTCCATGCATGGTACGGGCGGACTTCATTTCATAGGGGTTCAATGTCCAACCACGCCGTCAGCAGGCGACCGCGTGGACGAACTAATGGGGCCGGGGCCGTCACAACAACTGCTAAATCCTCCCCAGGTGGCACTGAAATAATGACACATGCGCGGAGCGCCAATGTAACAAAGTAACAAAGCATTCAATGATCGTTACCACCACGTTCGGCTGTACTGTCCGTGAATTACTAGCATGTGGCAACGATGAGACAGGGAAGTGTGAATCAGTGAGGGTCAGCAAACGTGGCCACAGTGCTAAACCCGTGTTTAATCCGAACACGGCGGCAAGATGACTGGAAGTTAAAACACGTCATGATTTATGGCAATGCTCGGCGAGCTGTAGTTCAGCGGCAGCGAGCTGAGCTGAGCCGAAGACGTTCGTTTGTTTGTTTACTGGGTGGTTTACGACGCACTGAGCTGAAGACGACACACCCGGGTTATTAGATAATGATATGCGTGCAAACTGCCCAGATGCTCATGCACCAGCTTCTTAGGCACACACGAAGCACGTGTACTTACTTGCTCGCGTATGCAAGCAAAAAATGTTTCCCCATAAATCATCAATGTAACAGTATAAAAAGAGGAACTTTTGAAACTTCGCCTGGACTTTCACAATGCACAAAGTCACACATCTGCAAAAAATTGATATCTTAATCAATCATTCTCACAAAAGATGCCGCTCGCCAAGCTCCACCACCAGACCAATGGCGGCCGCCTGGGTTCAGCTGCGATAAAAACGCCGGCGGCGTCCAGCGCCGTTTGTTTACGTCCAGACACCGCTCGGCCGTTGCCAGGTTTTGCGCCGCGGTGGGATTGGTTTTGTTTCCGGCGGTTATTTGCTGGGTTTATCTTCTTCCGCGGCCGGTTCTGTTGACGCGACGCCTATGCTCCGTTTTCATCACACGCTGAAGCCCGGGCTGGCTTCAGTGCAACGTGTGCCTTCTTCACGTGATGCGACCTCTAAACACGATCAGGAGTACTCGATGCTCGCCAGGTACGCGAGTCCATAGTTGACGCGCTGCACCATTGTTGTACCAGTCAAGTGTGCTTGGTTGCATGACTAAACCTGTCAAATTGTTGGACGATGATGACGCTTCTAACGTTGGGCGACGTCTAATATTCATAAAGTTTACCCCTTAATGCATTCTACTATCAACAGCAGGGAGCATATGACAACATCAGCTGCATCATTGATGTGAGATTCCCGCCACCACCGACATAGCCCTGCTGGATTGTGTCATTAATACGGACAATCTCAAAGTGTATCTCCCCTTTCCTAAGCTCCGGGGTACTTCGGCCCGCCCTCGCTCCTGTCGACGTCCCCGCACGATGCGTCAACGCGACTCGCGAGGTCCCGTAAGCAAGCCATTCACGCCACGAAATGCACACTAGCGGCGCGTCGGTACTGGTCTGGCTGATGTCCCTCCTGCCCAAGTAACGGCGGTCGCTTGGACACGAGGCTGGTCCCGAACCGTCTGGCTGGTGTTCCTCCTGTGTCAGTTGCTCTCCACGGAGGCAGCCTGCAGTTGTGGGGCACAGCTGAGTGGCTGCGTGAACTATGCTGCCGACGCGCCCTGCCGCCTACAAATGGCCGCGTTCCGACTCGTCAGTCCAGATGCCAACGGCACGACCGCAGATATATCCCCAAGCCTGATCAAGTTTCTGCCGGGGGCAGATTCTGCTCCCCCCTCCCGAAAGATCTCAAGAACTGCTGGTCCGATTTTGATGCAAAAAAACGGCGCTCGATTTGTTTCGACTAGATCTATATCACCAAAGCAAGAAAAAGAAGAAAAGCGCATTCCTATCAGCCGATTTAATCACGCAAATTGTATGAACCAAGTATGAAAAACAACACGATTGTAAAAACATCATATTAGATACACTGTACACAGATGGATCCAATAAATAAACCAATACCTTAAATGTAGATCATATTGAATGATAATTATAAGAAAGCAACTTCAAAGCTGTTACTGGCACAAACACAGGTCTCTTCTACGTGTCTCCTTATTCTGAATGTCTAGGTGTGCATTTGCTTTTAATTATTTTGTTCATATTGAGCACTCATTACCTACATGTGTGTCATAAATAGCTGCAAAATATTTGCCCTACACACAAATTTGATAAAGGTATGTCACTAGGTATACGGCAATGAAAAATTCCGAGGAGGCAAGTAGCAGCGTATGTTTTTATTAAGTCACATGAACATTCAATGAACTAATGAACTTTGCTTTGACCGATCCGCAGGCTAAGCGCATAGCTCACCTGGGACCAGGCCTTTGCAAATCTTCTGAAGAAAGAGTAGAGGAGACGTGGCTAGATCGTGCGATTTTTATTTTACGATCTGAAGCTGAGGAATAGTACTGACGGGTGTGGGTTCAATGTCAAGCGGAACCTTTGTGTTTTTGTTTGTACTTTATGCCATTGTGTGTTTTCTCCTCGGGCGAGTGTGTTCTCATTATACTAGCTGAATACCATCAATCTCTAATGCATAAGCGCACCCTGAGGGCGATGTATGTAAGTTGAAACAAACAAAAGACACCATAAAACAGAGTCATATTTATAAGAAAAATTGTATTCTTCATCGACTACATGAAATGATGATGCCCTGCCATCATATGCCACCAAATGTGCTTCTCATGAATCACTATCATAGTTTCGGCACAAGAATATGGCATCTCCGGATGTACATGTACAGCTCATGAGCCCATCCTATGCACTCAGAACACTGGACCCAGACCTCTCTTGATTTGCCGTTGCTGTATGTGTCGCATCACGTCAAATAAAAGTCATCGTCTTCTTCCGACTCTTCACCATCATACAGCTTTATTTTCACTGTTTTTCTTATGCTCATTTGCTTCGAGTTCTATTTGGATTTTCTTTTCTTATTCTGTGACGAACTTCCATTCGCTGTATTTCCAATTATCTTCTTCATCGCCCGTATTTTATCTTTCAATGCTTGTTTCTCAGTGGTATCTGTCAGTATTGTCGCCATTCTCTGTCTCCGTCTGGTCTCCGTCTGCAGTTCTGCGCTAATTGGATGAAGGCGAACATGTACTGGAGATGAAGTTATCTACTGTCTGGTCCTCCATCTGTTCTGCGCCATCGACGGACGGCCCAGCGCTGTCGGCGGACGGCTCCGCTCCATTGTATGGACATCCCCCAATGAATTGTTAGTATGTACTTAATATACACATAGAAAACATAATTGATGCAAAACTATACCATATTAATCACCAGGGTAGGTGATCTTAACACATGCACCATCTTAGCCCAATCCACTTGGGATCAACTTGGCACGAGCTATCATGTCATGTTTAAGACGATCTAGCGGGCATGCGCCATGTTTAAGACGATCTACGGTTATCATCATGTTGTTCGATTCAGATTCAGATTCAGACTCAGGCCTCTCAAGCAACAATCGCGACACTTTAGACGTCACCTTTCCCACACCCAATGCACCTACAACACGATCAGCCAACAAAGCAAGCACATCCTCTACCAACAACAAACTATCTACTCGTACCAAAACTAACCGACAATGAACAACCCCCTAACAACTCCTTCACCTACTCTCTCCATACTATATCCATAATGTAAAAAAGGCGGACAAGCATAAGCAAAACCAAAACAAACAAAAGAATAGCAATAGAACAGTCAGGGCGAGGTGGATACGTGTTTATACCGTTACCTGGGACTGGTGTAAAAAAAGAACAAAAAGGAGCAAAAGACCAAAACAATGAAACACCTAATTTAGCACAAAACAAAACAAACAAGCCCATGACAGCGTATGATGTGCGTTCTTACAACATTCACTGACAGTGACGATGTCCCGAACCCACCCCCACTCTACGTCCCCTACCACACTCCGGCAACGTCCGGACCACTACCTCGACTCAGCACTTCAAGATATACTCACCGTTCTGGAGAGGGAACTGGTTCAAGATGACCAGCATGTCGTTTTTGTCTTACCAAAGATGGCTCTATTTTATGACTCCTAGGATATGCATCTGCCATCCAGAATTCCAAAGAACATGCTATGCAAGACAGCTTGGACTATGAAGTATCATTCGGGTGTCGTGTATCCTTGCTGCAGAACACGGATGCATATATACATGAACTGAAACATTCTTTATCTTGCATGTGCTTGCTTATGCAGCTTTGCTCCAATATAGGTGCATGTTGTTTTTAGCAACAGTACAAGCACGGTTTGGAAAATCGGACAGTGAACCATGGGAGTTGAGGGCCGACAGTTTCTGTTATAAGTATATGTGAAGCACAAACGATTATGACCAAGGAACCAGCACTTCACTTTTTCTCGGTAAGATGGGCAGGCATAAAGGAAAAGGAAAAGGAAAGGAAATAAAGGATCATAAATAAAGGACCATCATAAAGGAAAAGTGCAATGGTCGACAAGTTTTGCTTACTTCGACATTCAGAGCGTCATTCGACATTACTTCGACACAGTTGCGCTTAAACCTCCCCGAATCTGTCTATCGTATTACGCATATTCTGTGGTCACAAAACCAACCAACGTTAAGTTTTTGTGGATGGCAAACTGTAGTTTCTACCTTATCGGAATGGTGTTGCATCGACTGTTTCCTGCTTGTTAGTCATCCACTAAATGTTGCTCATGCTCAAAGATGGTGTGCTAGTATGGGGGGATAAGGCGGGCTGTGCTTATCGTGCATTGCCTACTACACTCTCACTACTTTGGTCATTTTCTCTATTGTAGAGGGGATTGCATGTGTCTTCTGTTGACATTGGACCCTGGCAGCGTCCTTTGGCATTATAGTGTGTCCAGTAACTATGCATAGCAAGCACGTGTATCCGCTACATCACAACCAGAACGTACATTCGGATAAGTTGGGATGCACGGAGCACCGCGTGTAGTTCCCCAGGTCAAAGCCACCACGACAGTTATGTGCGACACAGTCAGCCGATTTAATTATCAGCTGACGCTGCTATTCCGAGACAATTTCCGCCCGACGCGGCCCCGATCCGTGTGTGGAACAGCAGCTGCCTGGCGGCGGATCAGCGCCGACGGCACCACCGCCGCGTCGGAAATGACCACCGAGCCAGCATAATTGCACAATGTTGCCGCCCCTCGTGCAACCGCCGGGAGGAAATTTCATCAAATTTCCCCTGTCGTTGCGTTTTAAAATGGATTTGCAGCGGTGCGACATTACCATTTCAATTTGTAGACGACCGCATCGCCGCCGCGCCGCCTTCCGGCGCGCTTTCTGCGCGGCGTCGACGACGGCGCGTCGAAAACGATAACTCAGCGGGTGCACGGGCGTCGAGTCAGTGCGGCGCGTGCCAGCAAACGGGCAGACAATCAGAGGTAATCTGGCGTGAATGGCTGGTCTTTATCTGGCGTCAACACCGCCCCACGCGGCAGGGGCCTTATCGGCGCGCGGCGGGACAGCGACGCGCCGACTAGGGGGTCAGCAGTCAGCCCCGCCGCCCGGCCGATAAAGCCACACTCTCCCTGTCGTTCGGGGAAATTAGAATTGCCGCGGGGGAATATGATCCGGGGATCCGGCCAGTTAGGCGACTATTAACGGCGGGGATTGACTGGCGCTGAGCGTGTGAAGCGCGTGGAGATGGATCAGCCGATGGCAGCAGACTGGAAGCGACCAACTACGTCGCACCGTCGGCGGACGGGCACACATGCTCTGTCAACATGGACCTGCCATCGAAATTATTCGCACAGTTCAGCAAATATTTTGGTATCATGCTAACGTGTCCTCAGAGAAGATGTGCGGACATGCATTACTATGTCATTTTTTGTCGGATAGCAGGCATAAACTGAGCGTCAAGCGCAGATCGCAGATCTACCTGTGAATGTTTTTGTTATGTGTCGTATAGTGTTTGGAAGCTTTTTCGATCACCCAACCATGTTTGTAAATGCAACATCTGAAGTTATGCTTAGCGGTTCAAATTGGGTCATCATCATTTTCTTTTTGCAACACAGTTCCCATGCATGTGATGATATCAACACTACATTTTAGGGAATGTTCTGGTAACACGGAATCAGTGTGTCATAGTTGAAAGCAAATCAAAGTCCAGCATTAATTAATCATACATGATTTCACGAAACGACAGGTTCGTCGTGTTCATGCCAACCCCCGAGTAGCCCGGGATAACCATGGCCTGTCATCTTCTGGAACCAAATGAAGCTTACCGGATCTTCACTAATCCTCAAAATCTCGTGCTGTTTTCTATTTTAGTATCAGAGATCATGGTGTTGGCGGAATCCCCTGCTGGGGAGAATACATTTTTTAGTTGTCTACGTTTTTGGGGTCATAAAGGTCGTTTGCGCCGTATTTAAAACGAGTACGTTACATGTCTATTTATTAAAGCCAGTGTTTGCAATCAAAGTGCAGGCAAGTGGACATTTACGTTAAGAGAGTTTTACGTTATAGTTTGTGATGCTTTAGGTGCTGAAGGGGGGGGGGTTAGACTGGGGACATCTCCCTGATGTCTGAACGGTTTTACTTTTGCTTGACTCCGCAAAGTAATTTGTAGTTTGGGTGAGGGTGAGGGTGTTTTGAGAGTGGCGAGACGTTGATTTTGCCAGGGTGCCGGCTTTATTTAGCCTATTCTTATCGAACAACACCGAGGGATCTTTGCGGTGCGAACAAGAAGGCAGGCTGAAGAAGGTCCATACCGTCAATCACGCTGGCCGCCGCGTGTTAGTGGCTAGTAACGGGTTAGTCCAAGCATGTGATGCAGGGCTGTCAGTTGGGTTAGTGTGGTGTTTTGCGATTCGGCTCATCTACGTCCCCTGTACCTCTGGGTAACCGTTTTAAGTACGTGTTGCAAGGCAAATCAGCTCATCTACGTCCGATCGCTTCTCTGGGTAGTCGTTCTACGCTATGTTGATGCACGATGTTAATAACGTTATACAGGATACCGACACCACCCCAGCATCCCCTCCTCTTCTTTCACTAACCGTTATAAGCAGAGTTCCTTCCCTGCACTGGTTGGTTGTCTCCTATGAAAATTGACTCTGTGTATAGATGTTGCATGACTAGAAGTTATACGACCACGGTAACGCAGGCATTCAGGTTGTAACTGTCACGTGCCAGTCGAATCTTCGCATTTATCTGACGTTCGGCCAGCGACACCAGCAATGTATCAACGAAGCCTAAATCCTGATCAAAGGTGCAGTGTTGAGCGAATGTCAATGCGCATATGGAGCTCCTGCACGTTATCTGAAGCAATACGCTTGCCACATTGTGTCGGAAATTTACATTGAACACATTTGACAACTTGACGAATAAGGCTTAATGGCATTGGCCGTGTACCACCATTGCAGCATCAAGGCAATCAATCTGGTCCTGAGAGGAATGCGCAACTCCACTGCACCCATCCGTCCATACTTGTCAGCTAACCAGGTATGGTTTGTAGATGTTGCAGGTAGAATTGAAGCTGAAGTGAACCCGTAACACTGCGATATTCTTCCCGGTAATTCTTGGCCGCATCTCACTGATACTCAGGGTCATATGCATTGGAGCCATTGAAGTTGACGCTCTTCACATGCTGTGCATGCGGCGGAATGGCGTAAACATACCCAGTATTGGTTTGTAGCTCCATGCTTCAGTATCGTATTTTGTTCATGCAGCCATGCGTACACTTCTACATCGGCATGCTTTAGGGTTCCTTACCCAGGTGCAGTTAGAATAATCCCTAACTCTCGGATCTCCTACTGTTGCAACTATTGCAACTAATACTCGTGCAGCCGGAGTTCAGTCAACGGAGTCATTGAGTTCGCTGCATCGGTGAGGAAATTGCAGATGGACTCAGTGGCTTCGGCAGTCAGAATCAAGATACGACGTCCGGGCTTCCATCGAATTTATGGGTATTTTCAGGACGAATAACACAATGAGCCCAATGCGAAGGCGAGCACGGGATTATTCGATGGCGACATCGTGCACATGCTCACATTCCAGTCTAAACATGGCCTGTCCGAGGTCGGATTTCAACCAGCGAACATGCTTGGGATGCTGCTCATGTCATGCACGTGCAGGGGCACCAATTGTTGCGCATTAGCGTCCTTTACCGGAAGGTGTTCGCTCCGCGCCCCTTGGAATACGGAGAAAACGCATACAGCGTGAACATGACGCGAAGAAGAGTGCCAGCACGCCGCATCGGCTGGCCTGGTGCCTGGCCAGTCGTGTATGAGTGGGGTGGTGTGAGCCAAGTCGTATCGTGCTGATCCGGCCGGCTGGTGGGGCTAATGGGGCTGAGGACACGGACCCCGCATGAGTCGACGGGCGGCGCGCGCGCCGGGGAGGCCGCGACGTGTTAACGCCGCTTAGTGCGAACTCAGTTCACCTCATCGGATCGGACTGGCAGCCGATGGCGGCGACGGCGGCGACGGCGGCCGTCTGCCGGAGCGTGGCGTGTGGCGTGCGGCGTGCGGCGTGCGGCGCGACCGGCACGCTCGCGCCGCGGGGTCGCCGCTGACGCGTGTCGACTGCGACGAGGCCGCCGGCGCCGACGGAGCTCCGGCCGTCGCGGCGTCAGGCTCGGCTCCGGCCGGCCCTCACGACGGCCGCGGCTTCAGACGGCGTCTCATGTGACGGAAGCCGCTACAGGTCCGCGGCGCGGCAGTGCTCGGAAGCGGACCAGGTCCGCACGTGTCTCGTGAACAAGGTGTACTCTCCAACGTTCAGCAGCTTCTCGATTAACAGGACACAATTGCATTTCGTCGTGATTACCGAGTATCAACACTTGTGATATATCGCAGTCAATTCAAGAAGCACATTTTGCATCTTTGTAATCTGTAAGCCATGCGTTGGAACTGCTCTGACAGCTTCTCTGAAGACTGGAGTTGCTCATCGTGTCCTGTGCGATGCCTGCTAACATTACCTGTTAACATCTAGGTACGTCGTGGCAGCTTGTTATGGGCAATTCTATTTCGAATTGAGGCACCTAAGATGCACAATGAAGTTTGTATTCGTTTCACTTCCCTTCGCCCCACTTTGTATTTATCGTCTCATACACGGATTTATGAGCCCGTTTTAGCATGATCGGCATTATTGACGTACATTGACGTATATTCTGATCATAACCTATAATAAGAACTCAAGCCTTGGGTATTTATCTGACGTAAACTGTGCTGGCTGTCTGTTGGATACATTTTATAAAAGCAGCCATCAGTGGTAAGATAATGTTCAATATCACACATAGACGTTGTGCTTGTCTACAGAAGTTCAAGACTTTATTCTAGGCATCTTTTCGTTGCTCAAATAGTTCATTAGAAGTGTAAAATGGCTTCCCCTGACATGTTCATGTGGCGTTGAGAACATCAGAATCCATTTCCCAGCGTAATGTGATACCCTAAGCTACAGATTGCACCCTGGCTTTTGTAAGATTGGGTTTCAAGGACAGGAAAGACGAAATAGTATCTACCTCCGTTGGTGTCTGTTGTGCGTGTGTCGCATGTGAGGAGCGCGGGCCGTGGTTTATGGTTATATGGCACTACGGACGCGCGAACAATTTCCGACTGTTCGCCCCGGCAGGGTTCACCAGTACTATTTAACATTATCATCAATGATCTTTTCGATGACATGCCTCCAAATATATCATATTCACTTTTTGCAGATGATGGTGCAATTTGGTGTTCCGGCAAAAATTATGAACATTGTTTATTTCACTTACAAAACACACTGGACAGAATGCACGAATGGTCATTGAAGCACGGTTTCATTTTTTTCGGCTACAAAATCTGCATCACTGGTATTTAGTAAATCGACTCCCTGCCAAAATCCAGACAAACCGCTTCACCTCGGGGACAACCCCATACCTTCTGTAACTTCATTTAAATTTCTAGGCATCATTTTAGACCGCAGACTTTCAATTCATAAACACTTCGAACACATCCGGAACAAGTGTTTTCCCCGACTAAATTTATTTCGATGTATCACTTCTTCATCATTTGGAGCCGATCGCCATACACTTCTACTTCTCTACAAATCTTTAGTTCTACCCGTAATAGAATATGGATCCGTAATATATCCCGGTGCCAGAACATCATCTCTAAAAATTATAGACACCATTCAAAACAAATTTCTCCATATCGCACTTGGCGCAATGACAACTTCTCCAATCAATTCTCTACACATAGAAGCAGGAATTCCACCATTAAACACCCGAAGAATGGAACAAACACTTAGGTATGCCGCAAAGATTCAATTGAAAGAACACTATCCCCCACATGCATCACTACAAGTTCTCCCAAATTTACACCACAACTATTTAGGTCCCTCAGAAAAGCGAACCGGCCTTACCATAGCTTCACGCATCAAAACATATTCTACACAACTCCAATACAATATTCCACATATTACTCCTCTTCCTCTACCAACTACACCATCGTGGCAGATGACCGAACGACATATTTTTTATCTCACCACCACTCCAAAGTCACAGATTTGTCCTCAACACGTCAAACAAAAATTTCACCAGTTTCGTTCTCGTTATCGTCATGTACCTTTTATTTTTACCGACGGATCAAAAGACGCTAACCTCACTGGTAATGCCATAGTTTCAAACACTTACACACAACAGCATCGCCTACCAAATGGAACCTCCATTTTTATTGCAGAATTGCACGCCATTCTCATTGCCCTTCGTTATGTCCTCAACTTTTCAATTAGTCATCCCATGCGCAGTGTCTGTCCTGATTCCCAATCTGTTCTTCAATCACTTTCTTCACTTTCTTTTTCACACCATTGCTATATCCATCTACGATAACCTTGAAACACTCCATCTGATGGGCGTGAAGGTCCGTTTCCTGTGGGTGCCCAGTCACTGCGGCATCCCAGGAAACGAAGAAGCTGACAAATTAGCCAAAGCATCATTACACCTCCAAAATATCACAGGAATTCAACCACATTTTGAAAGCAGTAAATCATCAATACAACAGAACACATGGAATTTTTGGAAAGAAAACTGGACACAAGACACACAAATCATGCACAATTACTTTTCATTAAAACTGTCCGTGAGACCGTGATCTACCAGTGTATCCCAAGAGACAGTGAGGACTAAGCGTGCACTACCACAGTGTCAGAATACATACAAGCCATGTTAATTATGCGGATTATTTGTTTTCCAGGGGGATGCATATCGATATAAATGTGGCTAAAACCCTATAAGAGGGCATCACGGTGTCCAACAGAAGAATCAAATTGCAGTTATGAGTAGTACAGCAGGCGTTTGATGTGCAAACTTTTCCTCCAAGGGAAAGAGAACTTCACGCGAGAATAAAAAAATCGATAAGCAATAGGTTAATCACCATTGCCATTCGCTGCTGCTTGTTGCTTTGTTCATTTGAAGTGCATCGAGTGACATTTTCCATATTAATTGGCACCGGAAATCAAGAATAGGTATATAAAGTTTTGCTTACAGCTTGGAAAGGGTCAGAATACTATCACATTCAGAAGCTGGTGCATCTGCTGAAATATGTACATATATATAGATGCATATATATATATATATATATATATATATATATATATATATATATATATATATATATATATATATATATATATATATATATATATATATATATATATATATATATATGTATATATATATACATGTATGTATAGGTATATATAGATATATGGCGCTTGTTGTGGTTTGCCGATATTTTAACATTGTAGTGGTTATGCATGCAACACGTGAGGAGGTGTCAAAGCAAAGCTTGGTGTGTTTTGTGTTCGCTGTTGCAAGCATTATTTCCTAGTTAGTTTGAGAAGGGTCATTGGTGAAAATGAGTCAAATAAACGTTGAGTGAAGCGAAATTCGAAGAAGTTCCATTTGCATCATTGGGATGAAGTAGTTTAAGAAGTTCGACCGTAACACACACAAAAAAAAATTATTTGTCGCATTTACTTATCGAGAACACCGTGCGGCGGCAACACAGTGTTGTATTTTCCAAGTGTCAAATCACCGCTGAAAGGACGTTGAGCATGCACTTAATAAATGGCTTTACTGAAAGCTGAGGTAATAAGTTTTGTAGAACATGACACTCTCTATCACGATAAGATATAATTAGCATATTAGGCTTTTAGGTTCGCTGTTTCCTGGAATGCCAATTGGCGAACAAATGTCGATTTGCTGTAATACTTCTTTCCGGGGATCCTTCAACCAATAGATAGCGGAGTATGTGGGAATGCACTGCCACATGCGGATACACAATTCTGAATCATTGTATGTATGCCTTTGACCAGTACTAGATAACTCCAACTCAGCTGATAGGTAGATTAGACAAGCATTAGGCAGCATACTTCAACTGGTATGCACCACAGGGTGTAGTTTGCAGAAAAACCGCATTGGTGCCCAAATCGAGCGTTCGCAATCGCGTAAATAACTTGTTCTCAAACAATTTGATTATGTGTCAGCGCTTATCATCTGCAAGCAAAGCACATAAGCCAATGCCGCTTCAAGAACTACTCGGGGATGAGCACCCAGTGCTCCTCCAACTGCTCTTCCGTTTTTTACATAACAATAAACCTTCCCAACTGATCCGATTTGACTTCATTTTGCCTGGTTCGAAATGAGATATTATCAGGTCACCAGACCAAGTTGTTAAAAGCTATAAGTACTAATTGTACGTTACCTTCCTCTCCTGATTCGCATGGCACATGCACACACACACACACACACAAACACACACACACACACACACACACACACACACATATATATATATATATATATATATATATATATATACAAATATAGGTACAATAGGTAGGAATGAACCGATTAAATGTGGCAAAAACGAACGGCTACCACATAGATTAAGCTTGGATTTTGACCTTCGTGTTTTCCAAGCACTTGGTTTTACTTCCTGCGGGTGTTTTACCAAGTTTCAACTAAAACACACATCAACACATCCAAGACTATGTCCGGTCTCCCACGGCTCGCCCTGGGCGCCGGACATCTGCTTCGCTTTCAGATCGTGGGTGGCCAGCGGAGCCTGATCGGGGACAGTGATACTGGCCACCCTCCAAATGTTCTTTCGCGTACAATGTATGGATGTCTGTATGTCCTGTATTACCTGTATGTGCTGTGTGGCATACATGCCTCCCTTCAACTGCATCATCTTTATTGTTTTATGACGTTCCTATACTCTCCTTTCTTGATTGTATGATACCGGATGCCACGTAAGCCGGTTTAACGTAGCCATTTCCTTAACGTAACTAGCCTCTAGCATAGGGCATTCCGCGCCACTGCTAAAGGAAAAAAACATATACAAGCAAACGCTCACACGAACACCCTCCAATACATATGCACACATACATATATATATATATATATATATATATATATATATATATGTATGTATGTATATTGTTGCTATCAAAAGCATCACTTTAGTTGACATTGCCAAATCGTTCCAGCAAATACAGCGATAATTTTTATCGGGGAAGATGTGGTATCTCTACCGTGGATGTTCGCTTTTGACTGATCTGTCTATCATCTATATACTGCTGATCGTTTGGTACGTTTCCTAGGGTGGGCGGATCGCATTGATCGCATTTATCGCTGAATGTCCTCTCACTGAATTCCCTTTGAAAAAATCAGACCTGCGAACCATTGGCGTTGGTCAGGATTTCAAGTAGGAGAGCCGACAGAAAGTTTCTAGGTAGATTCAGCCAATGCAACGCTATAGACGTGGTGTTAAACTTCACCGAGTCTGGAGGATTTTTTTGGTGAAGCCCATGCCGCGAACTCGGAAGCCATGTTATAAGATATATCTCAGGTCCGACACTGTGTCGTCATTTGGCATGTTCCGCCAGTACTAACAGCGATAGCAAATTCAAAAGGAATAATGCACCTAGTAATCGTACGCCAGTCAAAATATAATTATAATATAATATAGTACATGACAATGCGGTTACCAAGTGAGTTTAGCGATGAACTCATATAGCGAGCACTGAGAGTGGCTTGCGACTTCATCTCGTGCGGTAAGTTGTCGGTGGTGCGTTGGATGACGCCGTTTCCGGCCGTACAGCATGCAGTCACGCCGAGGGCTCTGGGCGAGTGCGCGGCCCGCTTTGTGCCCATATTGCCGACGCCCGGTATCGACCGCAGAAGAGAGCGGCGCAGCGCACACGTCTCACACGGCGGCGCGCCGCCAATCTCCGCCATCTTGTCTTATCGGCCGTTACCATGGCAATAACTGCGCATCGCGGTACTTATTTTTCCGGATCATCCCGCCACCGTCCGTGGGAGGCGAATATGCAGTTTTGTTGCCGCGCACCAGTCGGCACTCAGATAAAAATGACTTAGTTACCATAACAGGGGGGAGCAGCATAAAGAGGCCACAAACTTGTTGGATTCGTTGGTCGTGGCGTCGGATAACGCATTATACGGCGAGAATAACGGCTGAGGCAGCGCGACCCGTCCGCTGCTCCGGCGATAAGGCCGAATTTAGGATACCTTCCGGACAATTGCCTGTTGAGAGCGATGATGAAAGGAATTTCGCGGCCGCTACCGAATTTAGTGTCAGACCGCCCTTCGGCGAAATGGGAGAACCAGTGTCGCCGGTGACTTAGGCAAATCGGCGCGACACAGTGGGATGCGTCGCCCTAAATCCCCGTTATCGGACACCTTCGATATTGCAGAACACATCTCGACGTACGCTACGTCGCTGTTAACACAGATTGGAACGCTACATCGTGGTGAGAACGAGACCATACTTCCGTGACATGGTCACAGGTCACGAGGCGCGGTGCCACCAAGTTATTACACTTGCTATATTACACATTGCATTTAAAGGACATGAAACCACTAGTGGACAGTGGAGAGGCGAGCGCCGTATGTTACCATTGCATGGACAGTGGAGAGGCGAGCGCGTATATTACCATTTCATGGGCATAAGAACACTAGTGGACAGTGGAGAGGCGAGCGTCCTATGTTGTCATTTCATGGACATGAGAAGTGCTAGTGGAAGTGGCGAGGCAGGCTCCGTGAATTACCATTTCAGGGACGTAGGAACGCTAGTGGCAGTGGAGAGACGGGCCCCGTATCATTTCAAGGACGTAGAAACGCTGGTGGACAGTGAAGACACGAGCGCCGTATATTGCCATTCCTGTTTTCACGTAAGTTGTTCTGGACCGACAGCAACCGTGATGCTCATCTTTGAGGAGTCCTCATTAAAAAGCCGAATGAACTCCGCAAATGTCAGGAGCACCTATTTCACGGGTCATGAAGAGTTATAGCTGAAAAAAGTCGTGTAACATTTCGGAGTCTCCCGAACTACTGCGATACAAGGTCCGGGAAAAGCAATAATCTGCTGAAAAACATTAATGTCTCCCTCCGGAACATAACTAAATGTCAATGGCAGCGTCGCTCAGCAATTGAGTCAGCTACCTGAAATATGAGCCACCAAAGCCTTCTCGCTGGGGGAAACCAGGCCAGCCCAGACTTATTCCGTGCAGCTCCTCAATATTAGTCGCCCAGAAACGAGCCAGACACTAAAATATGCATATTATTCCGAACATGCATGCGCTGGGACCATGGACTGGATACTATAAATGCATCAATGGATACAGGATGTGTTCATTCATTGATACCATAAATACATCAATAGTTTGATTTCCAGGGGGGAAAGGTCATAGTGCCTTCGGTACGTCATGTCGTCATGCCTTTATTGAAGTTTGCATCTTGTATGGAAGCAATTTTGTAGGAAGAACTCAAGATCCGAGAAGGATGCTGATGATCAGAAAATATGATTCAGTAAGCCGTCCACAAGATTCTACAAATACATTTCCCCTAAAACATTGCATGTGCGTGGGGCTAATGGTGGTCAATACAGAGAGATTGATTCATTCACGTACTCATTGATACATATATACATCAACAGAGGCAGCCTTTACTAATGGGCAAAGTCAAGACACAACACAGCTATAAGTGCAAGATATTTGAGGAACTTGAGAACTTCTGGGCATATAATTATAGAACAAAAATGCGATACCTGAACAAATAACATATAACACAAGTCATTAGTGGAAAAGAAAGTGCGGCGCGCATAAAATTGAAATAAATTACAATACGCCTAAACGTTCTACAATTGCAGTACGCTTGAAGGCCCTAAAACAATTGCAGATTGCCTGAACATTCTGCTTATAGTGTCTTCGTGTTGCTTGCTGCCTATAGTGTCTCCGTCGTCTTATCGATGCGCTAAAAGGGAGATTCGCTTCTCTTGAAAGTTTGCACCATGGTCCGGCTGGCGTATTTCCTACGGTTTTAAGCCGGTTCCTGGTGCATACAACACATAGGCAAGGCCTGAGGGTCGGTTGGTGCGGGTATGCAAATCAAATAGCCAAATAAGACAAATGAGTGCAAGTTTTCTAATAATATGCTCCTGATAACCAGCTGGCCGAGTCGAGTTATTCACTATGTATCCTACTGCGAATCACGATATATCCTACCTCAGGATAGCAACCATGGAGTCGGAAATGTGGCGCCGGAACCAGATGAACAACTTTTGCTCCACTCAGTCGACCAGCTTCCGTGCTCTGGCTGCTGCCGGCCTGATGAAGTTGGAACACTAAAATAGATGTTTCGCTAGCCAACTACGAAGCCTGCGATTATTTTTGTTGCTGGTTTGATGTAGCTCGGCGGAGTTCACTGATGCGGTGGGCATATGATGCTATGGCATGGCAAGAAACAGCTACACGATGTTCAGTATGCTATAATGTTTTCAAACATTGGAATGGAATATCATTGTGAAAAAGCTCTTCTGCAAGCAGATCATGTTCTCTTCTGGAAGCACTGTGCTAATTAAGCCCACGCTTAGTTAGCACAATATATTCGCTCCACAGTATCATTTCGAATGCTCGTCAGATGGGGCATTGAAATATTTAATAGCCAATGACCATCACTGTGATGAATCAGGTAACGTGGTCGTCATTTGAATCCAATGATGCATGAATGATCAAATGATGATGCAAAGATCCCGTTGATTATATGGTGTAACAGCCACTTAATTTCGATAGATAAGCAGGATGAATTGTTCATGCAAATGCTGTAGCTTGATTAAGCCGTGAAGTTCTGACGAGGAACACATTCAGAGATGGGGCATTTGGAGATGGGCACAGTTGACGCACATGCTCATTAACTAGATCATTGGGATTAGCATAGCTTGTTGCTAATCTTTTTCACAAGCAATGTGCATGCAGGAGCACAAGTCACCCATGTCGAGTTCAGACACTTATAAGTACCACCATACGTTCCGGGCTTCAGCCATCGTCTTTGGCGCTGACTCAGCCGAGGCTTCCGGTGGGCCGCCGTCATATTTATGAACTATGCAGATCGACTTCTGCAGAGGCGGCACATTTAGCGAGGCGGGTACAAATTTATGCCCGCACCCCGACCGTGGACAGCGGCGTGGCGACCCAACACGGCCACGTGGTGGCGCCGGCCGCCATCGCCGGCCGGCGCTGATGTGTGTGTATCGCCGCCAGGTGGGCGCAGCCCTCTCGGCACCTTTGCGGCCGGCCGCCGCCTGCATGTCGCCGCGGCTCGGCGCCGACACCGCCGGCCGTATCGCCGACACACCTAATGTACAATACTGGTGAACAGCGGCCGGCCGCGCGCCGACTTATGGCGTGCGCGTCGCCGACTTAGTTTTCCGGCATCGATCTGCATAAGAATGGCCGCGTGTGGCGGAACGCGCGCCGGCCGCGGATTACCGCCGCCCGCAGTCGAATCATCCGATTATCGGCGGCATATAAATCAGCCCACTCAAAACACGGGCGTGTGGCTTATATTTTGTCGGACGTGGTAAGCTGATCAATGGACGGATTATTGACGGCAATCGGCGCCAGCTGACTGCCGGGCGCGGCGGCCACGCACTCCATGTGTGCGCAGGTCTGAGCGTGAGCTGCGTCGGCCGCGATATTGCACTCACTCGCCGACGGCGCCTCCACCACCCCGGCTCACACCGACTCCGCGGCCGCCCAGCGAGCCACGGCGACTAGGCCGTCTCGAGTCTCCGCAGACTTCCTTCAGTGGTTCCCTGGTCCCCTGAAGTTCAGGGGTTCCCTGCTTCCCTGGTCCCCTGAAGTTCAGGGGTTCCCTGCTTCCCTGGTCCTCTGACGACCTGGCCGAGTCCAGGACTGGTCGTCTCATAGTGTTGTTTTGTTTGCTCTCGGCGTTCACCAACACACCAGCAGTTTCATGGCCGCTTCAGGGTCGTTCTTGACTGTTCCTCGGACCTCTGACCTCCCCTAGCTCCCAAGGCACATCGGCCACTCGTGTCCTCAAAGCACACTATCAGTTGTCATCAGAGCGCACTTCCGCCCTCCAACCCGTTCCCGCTCACAATTCCTCGACTATTCTCAATTGTCTCTGCCCACGTCCATAGCTCCCAGCGCATGGGACACCACTGTCGGATCGCTTCCTTGGCGTCATGTCACTGCGTGCTGATCGTGCCGGCGCTCCACATTTGTCTCCCACGGCGCGCCGATAACCCTCTCAGTCTGTGCAGCTCGCCGCCGCTGCCGGCTGGCGGCTGCCTATCGGCTAAATCAACACCGCGCTCCGCCTGCCTGATGGATCGCAACAAAAACCAATGTCGCATCAATGCACGGAAATGACGGAATTAATCAGTGAAAAGGCCGGCGAGAGGCCGAGTCGGCGGTGATTTTTTGCACTCATCTTCTCGGCAGGTGGCGGCGCCGCTAACGTGAGAAAGATGACCGCCGCGGGAAGACGAGCGACGGCGCGCGACACCGCTCTGATGGATGGCGCCAATTAAGCCGCCGCGTCGACGATTGCGCCGCCGGCAAGGGTTCGCCCCGATAGAGATTTAATGATGAACGGCCGCGACGCGGCTGATGGCGCACCTGACAGCCACGGATTCCGGACACGGCGCCGGAGCCGAGCCGACCTCTGCTCAGATACCGCCGACCTCTGCTCAGAGACCGCAGACCTCTGCTCAGATGCTCAGAGACTACCGACCTCTGCCCAGAGATCGCAAAGCTATGCTCAGACACTGCCGATCTCTGCTCGGAGACCGCAGACCTCTGCTCAGAGACCACCGACCTCCGCTCAGAGATCGCAGGCTATGCTCAGAGATCGCAGAGCAATGTTCAGAGACCGTCGACCTCTGCTCAGAAATCGCGGACCCATGCTCAGACACCGCCGACCTGTGCTCGGATACCGTCGACCTGTGCTCGGATACCGTCGACCTGTGCTCAGACACCGTCGACCTGTGCTCGGATACCGTCGACCTGTGCTCGGACACCGTCGACCTGTGCTCGGATACCGTCGACCTGTGCTCAGACACCGTCGACCTGTGCTCAGACACCGTCGACCTGTGCTCAGACACCGTCGACCTGTGCTCGGATACCGTCGACCTGTGCTCAGACACCGTCGACCTGTGCTCAGACACCGTCGACCTGTGCTCGGATACCGTCGACCTGTGCTCAGACACCGTCGACCTGCGCTCAGATACCGTCGACCTGTGCTCAGACACCGTCGACCTGTGCTCAGATACCGTCGACCTGTGCTCAGACACCGTCGACCTGTGCTCAGACACCGTCGACCTGTGCTCAGATACCGTCGACCTGTGCTCAGACACCGTCGACCTGTGCTCAGATACCGTCGACCTGTGCTCAGACACCGTCGACCTGTGCTCAGATACCGTCGACCTGTGCTCGGACACCGTCGACCTGTGCTCGGACACCGTCGACCTGTGCTCGGATACCGTCGACCTGTGCTCGGATACCGTCGACCTGTGCTTGGGGACCAGGCGCAGCTGAGACCGTGGGGTGGGTGGCTGAGACCGGCACGGTGGGATTACTGGGACCGGGACACTTGGTCGGCTGGAGCTGGCACTGGGGCAGTGGGGTGACTAGAACAAGAAATGGGACGGCTGGGACCAGCACCGTCGGATGACTGGGACCAGTACAATGGTAGAACTGGGACGAGCACAATGGGACGTCTGGGACCAGGACAATGAGACGGCTAAGATCGACACAACAAGACTGATGACACTGGGACACTGGGACAGCTGAAGTCAGGACAGTGAGACGACTGCGGAGCTGGGGGGGGGGGGACCATCGGACGGTTCAGCTCGGGGAATACGCTTCTCGGGACGGAACTACGAGGGGAGTGTGCCACTACTTGCGATGGGAATGCAATCTGCTATGCTCATTCGGTTGAAACAAAAATGTCGACCGGCTCTTCCTTACCGAGATGCTGTACTTTTGCTACTGTTCTTGTTGATCACGTGATCGAAATAATCTGCTGTACCCTGTTATTAGCTGGGATGAAATCTGTTTGTGTCACCCTGACCATGCTCTTGCCGTAATTGTGCCTGACATCAGAAGCCTTTACTACCTCAAAGGGCTCACTTACAGCATACTTTGT
Source organism: Imbricaverruca yamaguchii (assembly GCA_034440575.1). Taxonomy (NCBI): domain Eukaryota; kingdom Metazoa; phylum Arthropoda; class Thecostraca; family Neoverrucidae; genus Imbricaverruca; species Imbricaverruca yamaguchii. The sequence continues at coordinate 1,700,963 of JAOTOL010001637.1, read as the reverse complement.
GGAAACGTCATGCTTCATATGACACTATATTTTGTCATAGCTGCGTCATAGAGAAAACATAGGTTCAGAGTTTTCACATCAATCCGATTCTGTTGTACGTGCTTCACATGACGCCCTATATATCTATCTGCACTCCCATATATGCTGTCAAGGATGTCGCTGCGTCACCCTGGGTCGATATTTAAATGATTCAAGGTGTGTCAAACCTAACTATCATTAAATCTTTTATAATTCAAAAGAGAAATACTTCGTCAGCAAAAGTTGTCACAAGACACAAGAAAACTTACTTTTCCTGAACATACGACTGCGTGAAGTCCATTTTTAGAGTGCATGTCTGTTGGGATACAAAAATATGTCTTTCATTCTGATCAACCAAGTGAAGCACGATGTTCGATACGAGCATCGATGCGCGATACTAGGGCAATCTAATATGACATGTGGCTTATAGCCTAAATCATTTATATACTTACTAAACCCCCTGTCTGATCTGCTAAGCATGTTGACACCGGTTTTGTAGGTTCATGTAGTACAAGCAACTAACCGAAAGCGAAACAAAGCATTGCATTTTGACTGAACTGACTTGTGAACTTTTAGTAAAATGAATAGTGAAATATGTAATGTCCAAGGCCGTTTTAACCTGACATGTGGATTGTGAATTTATTTTTGGGGATCGAGCAAATGGCTCCAAAGATAGACAGAAAAGCGATGCTGAGACGCATGTAGTACAACATATAGTGAGCCTTCATGCATACTCCAGTCGGCACAAATACAACGCCTACCTTATGCCATGGCGTCCTGCGCTGGCTAATTATCTGGATTATGGCATTTCACTCTATAAGACCTAATCGCCTATCAGGTTATGAATTCTGGTTCAGTTTATGCGTAATCGAGTTATAAAACCATTACACGTCCCTGTGGTTAAAGGTGAAGAAGAAGAGGAGGAACACGATATTAACACGTGCAATGAGTTGCGGAGGAAACAGCTACCTTTCCCGGCAACATATTTTTTTAACATTTGCGAAAGAATAAGTTTCCGCATTCAATTTGCTATCGATATCTCAGCATTATACATATATTTGCATGCATAAAAGGCGAAAATTTGTCATTAACCTTGTCTTCGACGACAGTGAACTTTTTGGCAATGACTGCCGTCGAAGACAAGGCTACTAACAAATTTTGTAATTCATGCATGAAGCGACATGCCTTATGCCGAGATATCGGTAATAAATTGAATGACGGCGGACCGGATCTCGGGTGGGTTGTGCCGAAAAGGTTTTAGTAACATATCTAGAAGACAGGAAGCTGCATGATGCCTCACCAGAGCGAAAAGTATTTACTGAGTTCAACTACTGCCGTCATTCATTCTAAGCCTGAGCGCGTATTTCGGACGGTAGAGACGGTACCGCAGGCGGGCGTACCTCGCACGCTGCCGGCCAGCGTCGTCTGTGCGGTCCGCGGAGGGTGGAAGCCGAGTCTGCAGGCCGTGCGACAAACGTCACACCACCGACCAGGTGACGCACGTCGAACGCCATCTGACAGAATCGGCCGAGATCGGCGCCCGGTGCACGGCCGGCCGGCTGACGACCCGGTGCGTGCTGTCCGGCCGACGCTGCCGGCCGCAACAGCCGACTTTGGGCCGCTCACCTGACGCGCTAATTGGCCCACTTGGACGGCGCCGCTCACCTGTCACGTGGCGCGTTGGTGCGACCACCCGGGCCGCCGTGCTGCCGCTCAGCCAGCAGCACAACACGGCGGCCCACTCGCACCGTCAGCCCGCCGGCGCAGACTAGCAGCGCAGCTCTGAGGGTCAACGGTGGGCTGGGACATTGAAATTGCCCTCACTTAGAATTCGCTTAAAGACCCTGGTTTAGTGCATACGAAGGGCACCAAGAAGCAAACAGTAGATAGTTTTTGTTTGGACCTCACCAATATTCCGAAAGGAGATCTGCATTTCTTCCAAGTCGCCTTGAATGATGAACTCAACTGGAGGCATTCGTCGGCAATAGATCAACCGTCAGGCACCGTGCAGTATTATCAGAATGTACTTTGAGTGCAAGGGTATTTGCAACTGTTTTTTTTTTCTTCAACGGTTGCGATTAAATAACGACAGTCGTTGGTTAATGCTTCTATGGTCCAAGTGATGGCCCAGGTTGTTGGCTACAGATGTATTCTTTTTACAACAGTTAATTGACAAGCATCGCTTTGGACAAGCACATCAAGTTCGACACCTTGAACAGCAACAGATAGCATTGGCGACCACTGGCACACCCAGGGGTGGGTAGGTGGGACATGTCCCTAACCCGCATCGCTGGCGACCACTGGCACACCCAGGGGTGGGTAGGTGGGACATGCCACCCCCCCTGCAGGGTAGGGACATGTCCCTAACCCGCATCGCTGCACCACTGCACCCAGGGGGAGGACTCCTAACCCGCATCGCTGCCGACCACTGGCACACCCAGGGGTGGGTAGGTGGAACATGTCCCTAACCCGCATCGCTGGCGACCACTGGCACACCCAGGGGTGGGTTGGTAGGACATGTCCCTAACCCGCATTGCTGGCGACCACTGGCACACCCAGGGGTGGGTTGGTAAGACGTGTCGCTGAGCAGTATCGTTGGAGACATCTGGAGCATCCAGGAGTGACAAGGTGGGACATGCCCTTGAAATTTTTGAATATTTTATGCCGACATAAGATTAAGCTCGGCAAGCTGCAATAGACAACTCCAATAGGGAGCATGTTCATTTAGAATGTATGTTCTTCTTCGGCTAATAACAACATAGCGGGTCGGATGTTGCAAGGGAATATCTTATTGATTTCGGGTGAGATGCAAGGCCAGCCAGACCCTGGCTAAAGATAAAAGCTTTCCTGACTGCAGGGAAGGGCGAAAGTGTTCTGTAAGCTAAATACAGAGACAAAACTCTAAGCCTTTGGGAATTATGGTACCAACTGGGGAATATTTGTTTCCTCACTCAGCATCGTGGAAATGAAATAGAAACTGCAATGATGTAGGAGCATTTTTTATTTTTAACGTTTCTTTTTTCCCTATTGCGCTATGAATCCATCCGAAATTATGTTCTGGGTGCACCCGTGTTGATAAATGTCTGCCACGCGATTACATTAAGCTTACATAACGTCTCCTGTCGTGTGTAGCAGACCGGACCCACCTGGAGGTAGGTAGCATTGTCTCATTTCCCTTCCTTAATTAATTACCATCGACTGAATGATATCGTATCTCACAAGTACATCAGAGTCGTATATTAACAGAATTATCAGGATATAAATCAGTGAGCCCAGGTGAGGGAAGGGTAGAAAGCGTCGTTGCGATTCTTGGCGCCGGTTAGATACCAGATGACATGTTTGTGATTATATTTTGCAAAAGTGAACAGAAGCTATAAAACACGCGGTGAGCTATCACAAGTATCATCACGATTGTGACCGAACCCGGAATACCCATCTAATTAACTCTATCTGATTGGTCTCCATTGACCTGGTGACCTTTGTTCGAGAAATCGCTTCCTGATGGAAAGCTCACCATGATCGGCTTCTGAGGACTTTGCATGTGTGGGTGCGTTCCGTCCTGGAAATATTGGCACATTAGATGCGCAATTCGAACTTCTTAAGCGCTGGAAGCGAGGGAGGACTTCGCACGGATACTGGCCACGAGTGCTGTTCGATCAGAAAACATTATTGGAACTTAGTACATTGAATAAGCAATTAGTTGTCTATTGAGAATAGAGCAAATGTAAAAATCAAAATACGCAGATAAAGCTGATAAGATCGCTATGCATACATGCATATACACATCATGTTTATTTTGCATTCGTCCACACACTGGCGAATCCAGACATTTTGTCCGATGGGCACTTATAAAGAGCTCGCTATTTCTCTGAACGTTCGCCAATGGTCAAGATAAGCTTGAGACGAATGAGCTCTGCACTCCCTAAGTGACGCCAATTAGTCGCAATTAGTCTAAGCTTGTGTTCTAGAAGGACTCCTTCAGCCGAAAAAAATGCAGCAGCGTGGATGGACTTCCCAAAGGATGTCATTTTTCGATCAGGGATCATCATTGTCCGATCGGGTAACACATGCTTCCGGTGTCTCCTAGCCCTAGTATCTACTGATCCATTAACTCGTTGGCATACACTAGTAACGCAGGCCACCAGGTCGGCAGATTGGTGTAGTTTGCTGGTGCCATTAAGCCTTATCGCACGCGACGTCGGTGGTCCGGTACGACACGAGACTCACTAACCGTTACTCGTTGACCGTCAAGTTGACCGTTGTTGACACCACAAGGCCTATTTCGTCCATCAAACCAGCCATTGTTGGCACTTCAAGGTCGCCATCGTTCATCGGGCTAGCTGTTGCTGGACTCGAAGCACCAGCGCAGCCACGGTATGATCATTTTTGAGAAATTTCCCTCCCATCAGGCCAATGTGTTTTGCTCATTGAAATGTGCTGGATGTCAGTAGTTATTCCTCGGTTAGCATTTGTTCCTTCTCCCCTTAAGATCTTCCTGGCTGTGCTCCTGCCCCCACTGCTTACTTTATCCATTATGCAATGTCCTGCATTACTCGTCCCTGCCAAGTAAGTAATCCTTGCGTAAGCAAATTTTCAAGCGTAAAGCAGTGAACATTGTCGTAAGGTAAGAAAACTGTGTGCATACGAATAGAATCGCGTTCTTTGTTCCACATCTACGAAATATGTCACTCCTACAATCCATGACCATAAAATGGCTGTGGCAGTTTCCCGGAGTTGGCTTCCGGCGAACCGTGGAAGCCTGACTGGAAATGGCCCTCGGCAAACTGAGGAAGTATGGTAGAAATTTGCTTCCGGTGGGCAGAGGCAGTTTGGTCGGATTTGGTATCCGAAGAACTGCGTGCAGGCCTACCAAGCCAGTTCCTGTGGTAAAGCTAGAGCTACCAATAATGAATTGTGAGCGGACAATGTTCCCGTCAGGTGTTGTAATCACTCCAAAGCTTCGATTAAAATGGTGCCTGCTTATCAAGAGAATGTGACGGCGAATGTCAAACGCTGTTTATTACTTCGATATTGCGTCTTTTGCCGCAATATATTTTCAAATACAATAGAGCACTGCAAATGCTAGCAAAGCCGCCTATAACATGAATTTAGCACATAAGGGTAGGAAATAATGCCGCGAAAATAATAAAGTCCGACTCATCCGGATGAGGCTACTATCATAAGATTCTGATGCATCTGGTGTGCAGTTCTTCTGATCCATGTGGTGTAATTTTTGGTAAACCATGCAGCTGCATATAAATTAGCTTCAAGTATTACAGACACAGAATAGTTCCCTCCGAGTGGAGAAAAATGGGATACGATGTCTGATTTTATGAAAAAGCATACGCTGAGTGTGATAACAAATGCATTCTGAAAGTGCATCTGTCGCCACAGTATTTTGTCCTTAGTATGATGTCCTACCATTCATCACAATTCACCTTTAACTACTAATATTGTTAGAAACATATCATTTATCGCTCAGAATGTTATGCACAGGTGCAGAGTGGAAGATTATTTGCAGTCGGAGCCTTGCACTGAAGACCGAATGGCTGCTTCCAACTTCAGCACGCTGTCGAGATCGTAGGTGGTCCTTTGTTCGGTGCGACACAGATATCTTTACAGAGACATTTACAGCCAACCGTACTAAAGGAACGTGTCACTCCCATCTCGGGGCAGGGGGGGGGACGGGTGAGGGTGTGCAGCAGCCTAAGTAGTGTAATGAGGCATGGCGTGGTGCCGCCAGCGCTGCGACAGTGAGTGCGAACGGAACACCACCGACAAAGTGCGGCTTGGCAAGGTGATCAGGCAGCATCTTTAGAGCCAGACAGGACGTACGGCTGACTGCAAATGTCGTGTGTGTCGTCACCACCAGTGATGGGGATGGCGGTGTTTACCCCAGCCAGCTTTCACATCACCAGCTAATCGATCCATCATTTATTCACTGGGGAGCTGTTTGGAAGAACATTTAGCGTGCCCTTCTGGGCGTCAGCTGTCCTGCGGGTGTGGCTTTTTGGGCGTCATCTGTCCTGTGGGCGTGTCTGTATGAACGCCAGCTGTCCCGTGGGCGTGTCTTTCTGGTCGTGAGTTGTCCTGCGGTCAGTCGGCCAGTCGCCAGGGAGACTGTCCACTGCTCTGACCAGGCCACACCCCGCTTCTGATGTATCCTGCGGAACTGCCGACGAAGCGATGGGCAGTGAAGTGTACACGTGCACGTGGCGCAGCAGGAAGTCGGCGGCGCCCACCGCACCGTCGCCGAACCATACATTCTGATGTTAAAAATGCCACGGACAGCACAGAGCCAAGACTTCACGGATAAACCATCCCGTGGAATCACGCACAGGAAAAGGAAATGGGAAAAGGATGTGGTTTTCTCACGGATATTTTTCAACCACAGCCGTCATTGCCGACGAGTCATTAAATTGTCCTCCGCCAGTCGGCGTAACAATTTCTGCAGTGGCTGAGAACCAATCCGGCAAGGGCTTCCGTATACGAGGGGTGGTGTCACTTGCTCACGGCACGGCTAAGCCGTGTTTATGATCGTTACCGCTTAGCAACACGTTGCATCGTGTGAACCCTCCGATATTATATGCGTTTACTCCCTCGGTTAGCCTTGCTCCACAGTTCGTAAATGTCCCAGTCCCCAGTCATACAACAAATGTTTGATTTGAATATGCCAAATATTTATCTTCAATACGTCAGCCATGAAGACTTCATGGTACAATATATTGTGAGCTCGGACTATACCATCCTATTTGGCAGTTGTACTGAGCCTCGGTGCCTTGTGCCAGATAGCGGTATCGCACACTCGCATTCTGTGGCGGAATTCTCTACCACAATATTCCCTGGAGTATTTTTTTTTTCTGTCCTTCATTAGTGTGGGGATATGGAAGCCGGTACGATAACATCACATTATTTCCTGCTATTATAATGGTTGATCGTGCGAGGACGGGCGGCGTGCTGGAAGTACTCGCCGACCAGCCGCCATTCAGTCTGGCAAGAGGGAGAGACGGAGACGGGAATAGGGACGGATACGGTGGTATAGAGAGAGAGAGAGAGAGAGAGAGAGAGAGAGAGAGAGAGAGAGAGAGAGAGAGAGAGAGAGAGAGAGAGAGAGAGAGAGAGAGAGAGAGAGAGAGAGAGAGAGAGAGAGAGAGAGAGAGAGAGAGAGAGAGAGAGAGAGAGAGAGAGAGAGAGAGAGAGAGAGAGAGAGAGAGAGAGAGAGAGAGAGAGACAGGGACGGAGACAGAGGCGAAGGTGGAGATTCAGGGGCGGAGATGAAGACGAGGAAGTAGTCAGGACCAGTAGCATGAGTGGAGAGAAAACGACAGAGATAGACAGGCAGGCGCAGAGACGGAGACAGAGACAGAGACAGGACAAGGACATGATAGGACAGGATATGACAGTGTCATGGATAGGGATAGACATATGGATAGATATGGGGATATGAATAGGTATAGGAATATGGGCAGGGATAGGTATATGGATATGGATAGGGATATGGATAGGGGTATGAATAAGGATGAGGATGTGGATATGAATAGGGATATGGATAGGGATAGGAATTAGGACAGGGATATGGATGGGGATAGGCACAGACATATGGATAGGGACAAGGATGTTAACAAGGAAAGAAAGAGGAGGAAATATACAGGCGGATAGTACAGTCTGATGTAGAGCTAAATAAGTGTATGATGGACAGAGACAGAAAGAACACGAGGGAAGTGGAGGGAAGAGAAATGATGGAGAAAAAAGAAGATGAAGCGAGGGTGCGAAGAATGGGGTGAGAAAACACGGCAACATGAATGGGAGTGAGTGCGCCAGTGAATGATTGGATGAGCGACTGATTGACTAAGCAAGAAGTTAGGGAAATTGGTGGGTGAGTAGGTAAGTGAGATGTGAGTGAGTGCGTGAATGAATAAGTAGTGAGTAAGTGGAACGAGTTAGTGATGAAAATAGTGCAATACAAGGAGTCATCTGATGGAAATTAGTAAGTAGTGGGTAAATGGAATAAGGCAGTGACGGACATGGTGAGGGGAAAGTTCGCTCTTTAGAAAGACAATATGTTTGGACAAAAAGCATTGGCTCTCCATTTTAAGGGGCACTGGTAAGTTCAACTTTGGAAAAGGAATATCCGGATAGCATTGAGGGAGAGATTGGGCGATTGGGTGTCAGCATTTACATAAGAATGATAACTTTTGCTGCAAATAAACTTAAAGCGACGTTCTTGTAGCAGAAGCATGACCTCAAAGATTGCCTTGGATGTTCATGCAGATTTAACGTAGAACAGTATTATAAAGATCACCTTTTGCACAGCGATTTCTCACTTCCGATGTAGCGATGTCTCTGGTTGGGAGTGACTAATAAGGGGTAAATCTGCACTAAATTTGAATTTGTGCCACTTCCTGTTGTGTGTCATACCTTTCAGACGTTTTTTGTGTTCCATTTCAAAGGAAGCTGTGTAAATATTCCTATGTAGGGTGACGTGTGAAGTATATGAAATAAACATGATGTGGCCATTAACTTGTGCTAGGATACGGTGAAAAATTCCGGTTTTGTCTGAATAAATATATGGTGGCCGTCTAAAACCTCCGGATGCACACGAATATTCCAAACATCAACCTTTAATCACTGGACGCCTTCTTTAGTCACAATGTGTCAGCACTCGAGGGAAGCTTGGCTAGCGGATCACTTCAATATTAGATAATCTGCGCTCACTTTGTCCAACACCATTTATCATTCATTCTGATTATTGCATCCATCTATACGACTAATCCAGGTAACGTTCTACTTAATTGTCTCACAATTCGGATCTAGTGATTATAAGCAAGTAAGATATATAAGAGTGGTGGATGCGAGTGGCAATTGCCGCTTGGACATTGAACGGTATCTTGCAACCGTATCCATGGCCAACGGGAGGTTTACATGCGAATATAACCGAATACGTTCATTCTAATCGGAACTTTTCTTTTGTTTTCTTTCACCGAATGGTGAATTTTGCGCCAACAGATGCTACGACTACCGACAGGGTAGTGATATTCTTCTGAATGGATTGGATAACATAATAGATGCCCCACAAATGAAGGAACGACATGACATCGTATTACCTTGGCTTATCTAAAGCGCGGAATTCCACAAATGTATCGCAAAATGACAAGCGTGACGTGATAAGCGGGGGAGAAATGACTCTCCTCCTAAACAGCCAGTAGTGTGTGATGCACAACGAACGTTATTTCAGGCATGAAGGGAAATAGAAGCTAATACGCCACAGCGTCAATGCAACATGTCACCACGTCATTCATCGATGGAGGTCTTGTGAAGAGAGGGTTGGTGTGAAATGAATTCAGAAAGAGAGCACAGTGTTTACCTATACGAGCATAATATCAACGCCTCAAAGCCATAGTATCGGAAAGGCATCTGTTTCTTGCATAGCACCAACGGAGGACGCAGACGACCAAGGCAACGCTTGCACACTGTTAGTGTGATGGTGTCATGACTGGGGGTTTGCACACTGTTAGTGTGAGGGTGTCATGACTGGGGGTTTGCACACTGTTGGTGTGAGAGTGTCATGACTGTGGGCTGGCACAATGTTGGTGTGAGAGTGTCACGACTGGGGCTTACACACTGTTGGTGTGAGAGTATCATGACTGGGGCTGGCACAATGTTGGTGTGAGGGCTTCACACTGTTGGTGTGAGAGTATCATGACTGTGGGCTGGCACAATGTTGGTGTGAGAGTATCATGACTGTGGGCTGGCACAATGTTGGTGTGATAGTGTCACGACTGTGGGCTGGCACAATGTTGGTGTGAGAGTATCATGACTGGGGCTTACACACTGTTGGTGTGAGAGTATCATGACTGTGGGCTGGCACAATGTTGGTGTGAGAGTGTCACGACTGGGGCTTACACACTGTTGGTGTGAGAGTATCATGACTGTGGGCTGGCACAATGTTGGTGTGAGAGTATCATGACTGTGGGCTGGCACAATGTTGGTGTGAGAGTATCATGACTGGGGCTTACACACTGTTGGTGTGAGAGTATCATGACTGTGGGCTGGCACAATGTTGGTGTGAGAGTGTCACGACTGGGGCTTACACACTGTTGGTGTGAGAGTATCATGACTGTGGGCTTGCACACTGTTACTGTGAGAGTGTCATGACTGTGGGCTGGCACAATGTTGGTGTGAGAGTATCATGACTGTGGGCTGGCACAATGTTGGTGTGAGAGTGTCACGACTAGGGCTTACACACTGTTGGTGTGAGAGTGTCATGACTGTGGGCTTGCACGCTGTTAGTGTGAGAGTGCCATGGCTGTGAGCTTGCACACTGTTATTGAAGAGTGCAAGATTGCGAGCTTGCGCACCGTTGGTGTGAGAGTGTCACGACTGTAAGAGCTTGCACATTGTTAGTGAAGAGTGTCATGACTGTGGGCTTACACCCAGGTCGTGCAACTCATGCTGGCGCTTCCATGCCGTACGTGCAAACGTTATCCAATTACCATAGATTTACAGCAGAACAATTACAGCTAATAACGTTGGTGTCGCTTCTATGCATTCGCTGCAACTCTGTGCAATGTTGATAACGTCTCACACACATCGGAGGTGATTTATGTCCTGGACTCTTCGTGCAGTCTTCTTACCCGACAAGATAGCTCCAATGTCAATGTGTCAAGTTATTAACTAAGGTTATTATGGTCTACATCAGTGGCTTCTGCTTGCGCGTCTGGAGCGACACGTCTGTGAACTCCCACTTTTACCTCATGTCTGGAGGTTAACAACTAATGGTGGCTGCTTCGCGTTTGCATGAAAAATACAATAGCATATCGCAGTCACATGCAACTGCATGGCATGCGCTGCCAGCAGCGTACAAGTTTGCTCTCGTGCTACGGTGCCCATTGCGATTTAGCATTGTAGCTATTTGGCATGTCATATTGCAATTGCCAGTAACCTGTAGAAAGTAAGACCACCAAGCTATTGCACCGACAACAGACATGAGACACGCCATCCTCCACCCGTCCGCTCGTCGTTTGTCAGAGCGCCAGAGACGAACCTCCCGGCGCCCAGCTTCTGCACCCAAGTGCAGAAGCTGCACTCAACGCTGCTGTCCCGACCAGGGCTGGGGCCTTCTTGGAGGCAAGCCCTCTTCACAATAGCCCACCAGTGTGATGGTGCTTAGCTGTGACTAGCTAGACATCTCGTGACTCGAGCTCAATGACAACACTGCACTGAATGCAGACAGTATGGAGCGGTGGCGGTGGCGCGGCCTGGTGAGGCGGCCGTGGTGTTTGGCGAGTGACTGTTGCCGGAACTGCGGTATCGCAAACGGAGAGGGTCTGTTGCTGCAGATGCCATTTCATTGCAAGGCATGTATGCTTTAGATCACACTTTCGTCAATGGGTTTTGACTTTGGATCCACACGGAACCTCTCATGTGATATAGATTTGTATTGGATATGATTGGTCAACACAGGTCTAGGCTGGACCACACGACATTTTTTTTAACTTTGTGTCACGTTCTGGAGGAGGAGCACCTAGCCATCTGGCGAGGAGCAATAGTAACTGACAGATTTCATGTTCAATGATGGAGCATCCCGTCCTAGCAAGGGAACCTCTTTTGGAACGAGGCATCCATTAATATTGAGGGGTACTCTTACTTCATAAATCACTATTTGATAATGGGAAGCAGCCTTTCGAGCGGATGGAATGACTTATCAATGACAAGCACGCCATTATACTATGAGGCACCAACATGCTGATATGCCATATACCAGCCTTGCAAATTGGTGTGAGGGGTGCTTGTGGAAATTCGAACGTATCTGGAATTTCCATGGATTTGAAAACGTCCCGATGGCTATTCTTGAATGCACAACGTTCTTGAGGGGTGTTTCGTAGTGCAGCGGCCATTTCCAGAGACGGCATGACTGTTGTGTTCGGTTCCATCGCTGAACAAAGCATGGCGCCTTGGGGCGGTACGAATCCGCGCCTTATGGCCCTTACTTCTATGCATGTTCACATATCAAGTGCTATATGTGTATCAAGTACAATATGTGATTATAGTGATAGTCGGCACGCAGGTTTTAGGAGTGGTCAGGGGCTCAGCGTTAGAGGTGATCAGGGGTGACTAGGCACGTGGCATTTGATGCAATCAGATGTAATCGCGCGGCATCGTAGCAGGAGGAGCTATAAGCCGACACCATGCGAAATTAAGCCCGGTGATTAATGACAGGGCGGAAGGCGTCGCGTTGAATACGAATCGGCGCTGACGGTGTCGGATAGCGGGCTCACAATTGGAGGTGAGGTCCTGAAAAAGTCCGATGTATCCCTAAGAAAGGCATGATATTTCTTGCAGGAGTAATATGTTCACCAGTGTTCATTCGAAATTTACAATTACGAAAATTCGTCGGCATTCGTCGCAGTGGCGACACCCAGAAATGGTGCAAACTAGATCCTACGTTTTCCGAAATAGGATTCATAATATCGGTAGGAAAGGAACAGCTGCTTATCTGTACCATGCAAACCACAATATACTTCTACATCAATGTATCCATTTGCCCCTCTGACCAGTGTTCTGCATGTAGCAGCTGGTGTGCCTTCTTATTGGCATCCATTGCAGCGACTGAAGTGGCACTGTCTTCTACCCTTGTTCGTCATGATACTATCTGATTTCAGGGACGTCAATAAGCGTTCTTTGCCTGGATGGGAATTGGACTACACAGTACGTACTGTCCGAGGCTGGAGATCTCTCACCAAGGTATGCGGTCCACTTCTTCATTCTTCTTCAGTCCATTTCTTTAGAACATATTCTCAGATGGAATATGGATGGAACATTCTCTTTATCCAGATTCTCCAACCCACCCGGAATCCCCAGTGACGGTACCACCATACTCTCCCGTCGATTTCGTTCTGTTCTGGTGTCAGAACTGCTTTTTATAGATGCTAACCATAACAATAAGAAACAGTAAATCTCAGGATGGAATAGAGAACAGTGTGCCTTTTGTCAGCAGAAAACATTTCATTTCTTGCATGAAATCATGTTGTTGTTAAGTACCTGAGTACCGTGTTTACATCCTTCGTCTATAGAGGGCTTGGCATTTCCACATATCAGCTACACCATATCTGGAGCAGCTGCATTTGGGCCAGACAATTGATCAACAATGTGCTTGTATGACGGCTGATGTGATGGCCCCTGACGGGACTGAGATGTAGGTGGTGTAGGCGCAGGCTGGCCAGTGACCCTTGCTTGTGGCCCTCTAAGGTGTGTGTAAATGTCTGACGGAACATTTACAACATCGCAAGTTGTTGTTTTTCTTACTATTTAGTGATTTGTGTGATTTTGATAATGTTTTTTGCAGCCGCATGGCCTCCTCCACCATGTATGTACTCATGATTTCCTTGACACAGAACCATAACAAACAACGTTTTTAATACTGCAAGGTATAGTGCAAGAATGCGTACCTGCACACTGATTCCCGCAGTTAGATAACAAGAGGGCAGAAACATAGAAGTTTGTATTGTTGCTTAATATTATAGGAGTAGAAACCTGTTCATAATAATAAGCAGGTTCCATGATTCATCGCTACAAAATTGTTCATATAATTAACACAGTGCGCTTACTTTTTACTAGGGTGTGAGGGAAGATGATGCTCACCACGAGTATCCATGCTGAAAGCTACATTTCCACGTATGATGCCGTCAGGGAAAAATGTGTGCAACATGGGGAAGGAACGGGCTATCATGCATATTTTTTCACAGCATCTTGCTTGCATGAGGCAGCTTGGCACATACACCACACTCATGCAAGCAATGAATGCCGCATTGGTAATGACCCGCCGCGTGGAGCCTGCAATCATGTGTCCATCTTTCTGCCTCAGCCGACAGGTCACACGTCATTCGGAGACGATGGCCGATAGCGTTGCGTGTCGCCACGATAGGAGATATTGACCGGTTATTGATGTTATTGGCTAGCAATGTGGACACGGTAAGCGCTGCAGCCAGTGCAAACACAATGACCACTGTGAACTGCTCGCAAGATGTGAGCTCTATGCACTTTGCAAGCCTGATTTGCACCGCATGTGAGAGTATAGGAAAGAGGCTGGGCACATGGGCCTGTTTTCTCGCCTCCACTTTTGATGATGGGGTGGAAAAGTGCAATGGTAGTTTCTCCCCTATTTTTCTTAGCTTCTCCAAAGGTAAAGATGTGAAAATTTAACGTATTGCAATAAAGTAGTGTGATTCGACACTTCCTCTTTCCGTAGAGTTACAATGCTAAAACAGGACGGTGACGAATATCATACCCCTGATACGCAAATGAAAAGGGATTACGACTGGAGCTAAGTTGGTAGAGCATTGTTACAGGATACTTCTTTGAGAAGGCCGTTCACGCAAAGGATTGTATACACAGTGGGCAGAGGAGGGGTCAAAAGAAGCCTCCAATCTCCTCCACAAAAGCAACTTTTATTATCTCTATCCAGAAGCTGGTGAGTGTCAAACCAGCTTTGGAACATGGGTTGCAACTGCTCCTTCACGTCCACTTCTCTTGAGGTCATGGTGTAACTTACCTTTCTTAGGTCCTGAAATGAAGACAATTCTGCGTTGCTTCGTTGCAAGTAACGCTACAGAGCTAATGTTCAAGCTCCTGGAAGTTTCTGGAGCCATGAGTGTAGCGCTAGCCGGCTCTGGAGAGTGGGGACATCTACCCGTTGCGGAAAATGTCCAATTCAGCGCATGTTCCTACTGTTGTCCTAGGAAAAGCTGGGATTATTTTTTCCTCAGGTTTGCAATACACTTTTTCGTTTTTTGTACTTTATATTTAAATATGCCGACTAAGCACATCGTACATGATACATTTAATGATGCCTACAATCTAACAGTTAAAGCCATCCTTCACAGCCTATGTGCATACCCCTTGAAAGGTGAAAGGGGACGCGAATTGCATGAGCTTGCAAATCGAAATTAGGTGCGTTTGGAACACAAGATTGTTGGCACCGCACCCATCAGTTTCGATCACAGTACCCTGCTTAGATACGAGCAGGATTGGTGCGTCACCTTGGCATTTTCGCGTGCAATCTGTGTAATCGTACGTTCTTGTGTAACAGATATTTGTGAACTTCAGACAGGGCGGATCCCAGAACCTAGCTTGGGGCAAGTTTTCAAACAAACAACCAAAAATTATACGAATTAGAAACCTGTGCAAAACCGGCCCTTCGGGGGAGGGGCATGGTCCCTTTTCCCACTTACCCCAACAGTGGGTTGGCAGGCCTTCAACGGCATGGAACGGTCAGCATTAAATCGGGGGCTCAGTATCAGCTTAAGCGCACAGACAAAGAGGTCCAGATACCCCAGCAACAGCCCAAGCGCACGATCAGACATTCGACATCTCAATGTATCAACCCGCCTCTTCTTGGGAAGGGGCGGGTTGATTTACCCTTTTACACCCCCGTAAGATTCTCCGCGGATGATGAAAAACGGCGAAACTCGGTATGCCTTTTTCCATATCCATTTGGAAAGTTTTGTGACATTTTTGAAGTAAGGTCATCTACGGTTAACGACTTAGTCAAGGTCAAGTAAGATAATCTCCAAAAATGCCTAATCAGTCATCATCATGCTTTAACGGATAATTTGTATAAACGAATCCTTCAGCGTTTCGTTATATTTAGAGACAGCAAAACGCACCAAGGTATTTTTTTTCCTTTTGATGACTTATTAGCTTTGCATATATACCACTTAGGGTTAAAATCGAAGATTCTGGCCGACGTAAGCACTTTCTTTCAGATCATGCTAACTTAAGACAACGTTTCTCGGTCCGCTTTACCTATGACAAAAAAAAATATGAAAATTCCAGACTCAAAATTTGTTGACTATTTCAACGATATTAAATGTTCATTATTGGTTGACAAAATATTTTCGGGCCATGGTTCCATTTCACTTTCCTTTTCTGATTCCAAGTCTTCCCAACATATCTTCCCAACATAAACTTACCAGAGCCAAAGCATGATGACAGTGGTGCTCTCATATATTAATGACGTCACTTTTGGGGAGACCAAGTTTTTGGATGTCCTCGGACTCTACTCGACGAGGGCTTTCCGATGACACCACTTTCGTTTTCGTGCAACGCTTAGCTTGGAAATTAGAATGGGGTATGAAATGCCCTCCACTCCCCACCCCAACGAAACAGGGCGTGAGGATCTGACCGGAAAGGCGGCTCGGGTTAAGGACCAATCATTCAGTCTTCACTATGACGAAGTCTTGATATGCTCAAAATTTCAGCTTTCTCGAGAAATTTTGCCAACGGGGTGAAATTCTTGAGAGGAATAAGACAATTCAAGTCATGTAGTTCATATGCAAGCAAGCCTTCGGCATTTTTTGTTTGACATTTTTCATATCGCACCCTCTAGCGTAAATATTTGTTTGGACTTGTCCAGTGTTTCAAACGTTAGTACGCCCACCGTGCCAAAATAGTATTCTCTGGGGCATTGGGCACGAATCCCTCCCGAAGTAATTACCCCCTGGCCTATTATACAGTTTTGGTTTCACTCCTGCTGACAATCTTCCCTGTTTTGTCATTTTTATTTAGACAGGCAATTGTACCTTCACCATCCTTCACCTTCACAAAAAAATGTACTAAAAAGACATTGAAAATATCGCTATGCACTACCTTTTTGGGGGAGGGGTTCGCTGCACCCACATAAGAAATTATCGGATCCGCCCCTGATCAAAGGCACTAAATTAGGGACATGTGTGAAAGTCCGTCGTTGAATGTACCCTTGTCTGCTCCAAAAAGTGTTCTGCCAGCTTAAAATGAAGCTTCACGCATGTCTTGAGTCATGGACCCCATGATTTAAGACGAGCCCACCAATGTAATACATAATAATTTGGATGTCATGGGATGTTGCGAGTAAGATGTGTGAGGTGCTGTTCTTGCACATTATCGAAGAGTGGCTATGCATTCTATTTCCAAATACGTTTGTGCTCTGTTTGTCGCTATTTGTGCCGCGGTGCAACAACAAATTCAATATTAATATAGCAATCCACATCCTGATGGCCGTTTCACACAATGCATCTGCGAGCCTAATGGTCAAGCTTTAATTTAAAGGCGCTGGTCGTGGCAACAAGTCGGGGTAACCATGTCGGGGTGCTATTTTTGCATACCTGAAAGTACCTCCGCGGCGTACCAATGTTGTGATTCTAGGAATTCTTTCGCCATGATGGTTACAAAACGGATTATAACTGGGAGGGCGAAGAACTGCATTTGCTTGCAACAGGAGTGACACTAAGTAGTCATAAATTCTGTCCTTTGTCCTGCAGCCAGATGGTGACATCGCTTACCTTTTATAGGGCTGGGGATCGTAATTGGCTAGTACTCAATCAGCGTGCAGTCAGATCGGCTTGAACGCAACATGCATGCAACACTCCAAGTTTACGTGTAAAAAATAGTGAAACCGAACTTGACATCAGGGATTTTGTTTACATGGTTTTGAGGAGGCAAGCCCCCTCAATGTTGGCTTCGCCCCTACATAATTTTAGCTTCCAACATGGGGCCCTATGAAGTGTGATCCCTAATCCATTTTGGCCGTCCCATTGCCTTCATGTATTGTGTCCCCCCAATTATTTGTATAAATCAACGCCAGTATTTGACGCTGCATTTCAGAATTTCGCTGTCCATTCGTGTGATGCATACTTCGTCATTTATGTCGTGTTCTATAAGGGGGTTACTTCAGTACGATTGTACATCGTACTGACCATGGGCCTACATCACTTCACACTCCAGTACATCACTCCATCAAGCACGGCGCATAGCATCGCGAGCCTCACCGGGTGAGATCGAAGAGTTGCCTGGTAAGATGCATAAGAGGCCAGCAGTTGAAGTTGAGGGATATGTGGCTGATCCGGCAGTGACATGAACGCATTAGCAGTCAGATAGGTACATCAGAGTGCCATCGAATGGAAGCGCGAAGCTCGTGTACCTAAATGCACCGATACATGGCTGGTTGTCTTTTATGCCAATGCTCTCTTTTATGAACCTATGATGTACTGGAGCTGAGTCCAGCATGTCTACATTTAAGACAGTCAAATATCATTTTTACGAAACGAGCCTTAGTTACAAATGTTTGATGCATGGACGTTTTTTAGTCGTATGCAACAAATTTAACAAATTTCGGTACACTACGCACAAATTCCATGTCTTCGCTGATATTTTTGTGTGGAATGTTGCATCCTTAAGCATATCAGATACTCCTACAAATCAACGGAATTCACACAACATATACAATATAACATGAAAATACCAATCACTGAAAGAAAGCACTAAATGACGGTGCGAATCAAAGGTAGTTATAGAAAACAAGCGGTAAACAATGCAAAAATACAAAATAAACACATCTGGGAAGATGTGAAGTTAGCAAAGTTCAGCCACAAGATTTTACAGCGAAGTTGAAAGTGCATGTAGTTTTGCATCAGGCAACCTAAAAGCTGACACGGCACGTAAGTAGCAACAATTTTTGGTAATAATTGAAAACTGAAATTAAACCTACCATTGATTGAGGACATTTCCAATATATCTGCACGTTTTACTTAATTATAGGATTGCTAAGGCCACAGCAGCCAAGATGCATCCTATATTTCTGGATAAGAAGCACCCTTATGGTTTACCTTTCTTAAATTGAAAACCCTTCTAGAAATGGAATTATAGTCTGTTGTTTGCAGTTCATTGCATGTGCACCGTGTACATGTCAACCAGTTAATCTTTCCAGCTGATATGGTTTGTAGAGTTATGCCAACAAGCATTAGTTGGACGCGCATCATGGAAAAATGGTGCTTTTTCATGTAGTGTAGTATATTACCTAACATAATAACTGCTTAGCTTTTTGATTAAATTTATTTGTGAATCAGATTGTATGGGGCCATAGTGACATCATCGGCATTCCGAATTAGTATGATTACACAATCTATTCGATAACCTAGACGACAGGCAAACCAACTTACAAACTTTTTTACACACATATTATTATATAAGCCGGACTGTTCTGCCGGCGTTTTGCTTTACCAGATCTTTTAAATCTCAATCATAACAAGAGAAACAAGGGGGAGGTTGCATTAACAGATGAGGAATGATACGCAAATCTGCCGCTTAAACCAGACAGCAAGTTGCAATGCTTGTGTTCCAAAAAAAATATGCTCGGCGTACAAAATGGGTTAAGCAAGGAATACCAAATTTCTCGAAAGTAGGTATACTTTAGCGAAATTTGGTATTCCTGCCGCAAAACTGATAATTCAGTCGCAGTGGTGCAATACCACATTATATCTGATGATGTTTCTGCCGGAGCTGTTCACTACATGGAGCTGCTGCTGCTGCTGTGGCTGCCACGCGACGCCAGAGGTATCATCACGGTGAGAAACTGTGATCCATTGGCTATCCCTCAGCCTGTGATAACAGGTAGAAGTCGGTGGCACACTGTTTCGCGACGTCTCGGGTAGTTGATAGTGTTGTAGGAGCATGTCACGGTAAAAAGGGCAAACGTTATCTTCACCACTCGCCGTGAGATACACTCACAATGCGGTTACCATGGGCATTGGATGCAGCATTAGACAACATTGGATGCAGCGCAGGTGGGAATCAGGTGTACCCTCGCTATCCAGCTAGTGCCTGTTTCAGAACACGTTTAATCGCATAAACCACGGTCGGCTTAAATCGTGAACTTCGCTACACCCTGAACACGTGATGGCCTCTCAAGAACTTCGTACATAGCGAGCACAGTGGCGTAGCCAAGGGGAGGGGCGAAGGAGCAGCCCACCTGGAGTGTCAACGGGTCCTGTAAGGGCCCTTCAAGGTGGTAGTGTAGGGGGCAATAAGGGCCCCCTGGTGGTGGCGTGACGGTCTCCTGGACGGACGAAAGGGACCTGGGCTGACGGAAGGGTTGACCCTTGACATGTACCTCAACAATTAAAGAATCATCTAAGAGGTCGGAAAAGATGATTACTTACTAAAGGATGTGGGAGAAAGACAAAGCCTCTGGGCAATGTGAAACAAACATCTGAAATGTAATCAACAGGAACATTTATAGCATTGATCAGAGAAGCCAGCAGCTGCCCGACCAAGCCAGGAAGAGTTTAACGCGCACGCTGTCGAGGTTTTAGTGCGGTCAGCAAATCTGAAGACAGATACCGAAGTTAGGGTTGTTGTGGAAGACAGACGCAAGCTTTTCTAACCGCATAATCATCCAGCTGTGATACTAGCTAAATACCACGAGGCTGAGCAGCCGATTTCATTCCATCTCACTTCGCACCGCCCCCATGCAGCGGCCCTTTAGACATGTGCGCAGGGGCAGCATGCGCCAATGGCCGCATCACACATTAGCGGCAGGACAGCGCCGCTTCAGCAGCAGCACGTGCGAGAGCAGTTGACGCGCGCTGCCATCCAGCCGTCAATTGGACGGCGGCGCTGCTGCCTGTCAGTCTGGCAGCTCCCGAGCTGATCAGTCTGGCAGCTCTCGACTTGACGGCCCCGTTTGGCAGGCGCCGACACGTGCACACGTCACATTGTTCTCCGGCCAGATGGACGGCCGCTGTCGGCGGCAATACGCCGACTGCGCACCACGCGCCCACCGTACAGGGGAACACCGGAAGGCGACAGCCTCAGACCAGGCAGGACAGCACCGGACGGCGACAGCCTCACACCGGACAGGACAGGCTACTATAGTGGCGGGAACGGAGGCGTGGCCAGATGGAAGAGCAGTACAGGTTACGGTAGCGGCGGGAGCGGAGGTGCAGCTCCCTGGAGGGGTAGGGCAGGTTACGGTAGCGGCGGGAGCGGAGGTGCAGCTCCCTGGAGGGGCAGGGCAGGTTACGGTAGCGGTGGGAGCGGCGGTTCAGCCCCCTGGAGGAGCAGTACAGGTTGCGGTAGCGGCGGGAACGGTAGCGTATCCCCATGGAGGGACAGGAGGGGTTAAGGTAGCGACAGTAACGGCGGAGTAACCCTATGGAGGGGCAAGACAAGTTACGGTAGCGGCGGGAGCCGTGGCGTAGTCACGTGGAGGGGCATACATGCTACGGTAGGGAGCGGCGGTGCAGCCCCCTGGAGGGGCAGGGCAGGTTACGGTAGCGGTGGGAGCGGCGGTGCAGCCCTCTGGAGGAGCAGGACAGGTTACGGTAGCGGTGGGAGCGGCGGTGCAGCCCTCTGGAGGAGCAGGACAGGTTACGGTAGCGGTGGGAGCGGCGGTGCAGCCCTCTGGAGGAGCAGGACAGGTTACGGTAGCGGTGGGAGCGGCGGTGGAGCCCCCTGGAGGGACAGGACAGCGCGTGTGGCAGGACACAGACGCTCTAAGATGTGGATGAACACGAAAGTGCGCAGCCCCCAGCCGGGAACCCAGAAGTAGCTGGTTACGATGATGATGACTATCACAACTGTCTCGTCCGATTGTGGCTTGATTGCCTGCAATTAGACAGGATAACAGTAGCGGTGGCCAACCAAAGGACAGGCCAGCAGTTGGTCTCTGCGCATGAAGAGGCGACCAGCACACGTGAGCCGGCCTTTCCCTCGGCTCAACAGTTCAGAAAATTCAACGCATGTTTGATATCAGTGCATCTGATATCAACGATGCACTGATATCTTGTATCAGTGCATCTTTGGTATGCATCTGATATCTTGCATCCAGATTTGCGGGATTGCTTCATCGTTCGATGAATCGGGATTGCTTCATCCAAATTTGCGGATGAAGGAGCATAATTCGGATCACTTTGAGTGGTCGTTAAGCTCTAAAACAGGTGACCTCATGACCACGGAACGTACCTGGCATCTGCGAACGAGCAGTATTAGCTGGAATTGTAGGCAGCGTGGTAGGTCTCGTCTGTTAATGCCGATAATCCATATTCATCAGAGCATGTAGGGTACAGGATTGGTCAAGTGTGTAGACAGAAGAAAGCATGATGGGAACCTTTTCTCTACGTCTAGATTGCACGATATTATATCGTACGTTCCAGTATATACAATACGTACTCTGGATCAATATCAGCGGAAATGTTATACCTGGAAAGATTCCAGGGTGGGCTGGCTGAACAAGGCCGATGACTGTGGAAGAGCGCCAGAGCTTCGGTTGGGTACGGCTCGACATCCCGAGAGGACCCAAGACCCTGCTCAGGCATCGTTCGACAACTCAGTAGTTCTGGAGCCATTGAAACCATAGTGTGGCTTGACATTTCGAGTAGACACCTATATCTCTGACCAGGCGCGTCCGGCACTTCGGATGAGAGGTGGAGAACACCTAGAGGTCTGGCCAGGTAGGAACCATCATCTCGAGGGAGGGGAGGGAACACCTGGAGATCTGACCAGGGGTGGTTCGGCACCTCGCGGGAAGGGAGGGGAACACCTGGAAGTCTGATCGGGTGGGATCTGGCACCTCGGGGTAGGGGAGGGAAACACTTGGAAATATGTTCAGGTACGGTCGGGCACCTCGAAGGAGGGAAGGAGAACACACGGATATATAACCAGGGACGGTCCGGCATCTCGAGGGAGGGAGTCGCCTGGAAGTCGGACCAGGGACGGTGCGGCACCTCGAGGTAGGACAATGGGAAATGGGTAGGGGAATGGGAAGACCTGAAACGCTGACCGGCGGCGGTCCGGCATCTCTGACAACGGACTCTTAGCAAAAATATCCATGTATCGGTGGACAGGATGCCGGCGCCACACAGCCGTTCCATCATCATCTGCCGGTCACTTGTCGGCCGGCCGTCGCGCGGGCATAACTATGCGAGCGGCGCGCCACGAACGCCGCCGGCCGCGCCTGGCCGGTCGCCGCGCGCCGCCGTCTCAATTCGTCAGCGGATCGGCACCCGGCTCAGGCGCGTCCGACGACAGTGACGTATACTGGCGCAGCCAGTGGCCGCCATGTTGGTCGCCGCGCCTGGCTCGCCCGGAGCGGCACGCCGGCGATCAATGCCAGCGTGTGACTGGCGCGGCGACAGTCTGCGACACACAGCGGCGGCCTGACGCACGGTACTGGTCCGTAGTGGCAGTCTGCCACACAGTGGCGGCCTGACGCACGGTACTGGTCCATAGTGGCAGTCTGCGACACACAGCGGCGGCCTGATGCACGGTACTGGTCCATAGTGGCAGTCTGCGACACACAGCGGCGGCCTGATGCACGGTACTGGTCCATAGTGGCAGTCTGCCACACAAAGCGGCGGCCTGACGCGAAGTACTGGTCCAGTGGGTCTGAACACCTGACACGGTACTGGTCCATAGTGGCAGTCTGCCACACAGTGGTGCCACACAGCGGCGGCCTGACGCACGGTACTGGTCCATAGTGGCAGTCTGCCACACAGTGGCGCCACACAGCGGCGGCCTGACGCACGGTACTGGTCCATAGTGGCAGTCTGCGACACACAGCGGCGGCCTGATGCACGGTACTGGTCCATAGTGGCAGTCTGCCACACAGTGGTGCCACACAGCGGCGGCCTGACGCACGGTACTGGTCCATAGTGGCAGTCTGCCACACACAGCGGCGGCCTGACGCACGGTACTGGTCCATAGTGGCAGTCTGCGACACACAGCGGCGGCCTGATGCACGGTACTGGTCCATAGTGGCAGTCTGCGACACACAGCGGCGGCCTGATGCACGGTACTGGTCCGTAGTGGCAGTCTGCGACACAGTGGCGGCCTGATGCACGGTACTGGTCCATAGTGGCAGTCTGCCACACAGTGGTGATACACAGCGACGGCCTGATGCACGGTACTGGTCCATAGTGGCAGTCTGCCAGACAGTGGTGCCACACAGCGGCGGCCTGATGCACGGTACTGGTCCGCAGTGGCAGTCTGCCACACAGTGGTGATACACAGCGGCGACCTGATGCACGGTACTGATGCACGACACTGGTCCATAGCATCAGCCTAGCTTTGGCGGCCTATTACGTAGCAATGACACATAGTAGCGGATCTTCCACACGGGAATAAGGTGTAAATAAATAGTAGCCTACTATCACATACTAATGTCACCCAGTAGGGACCTGTCACACAGTTATGACATACAGTAGCGGCTCATCACACAACATAGACACACACTAGCGGCACGATACGCAACAGAGGTCTGGTGCACAGTAGCGGTCTCACATACAGTAGCAGGCTGAGACACAGTACCGACCTGACACACAGTAGCGGCCTAAGCAACAGTAGCGGCCTGACACACGGCACTGACACACAGCGGCGGTCCGACACAAGGCATTGGTGCAAAGTGGCGGCCTGGCTCACAGTGACGCTCCGACACACATCATTATCACACAGTAGCGGTCCGACACACATCATGTTAACACAGTAACGGTTCGACACACATCATTAGCACACAGTAGCGGTCCGACACACATCATTATCACACAGTAGCGGTCCGACACACATCATTATCACACAGTAGCGGTCCGACACACATCATGTTAACACAGTAGCGGTCCGACACACATCATGTTAACACAGTAGTGGTCAGACACACATCATTATCACACAGTAACGGTCCGACACACATCATGTTAACACTGTAACGGTCAGACACACGTCATTATCACACAGTAGCGGTCCGACACACATCATCATCACACAGTAGCGGTCCGACACACATCATTATCATACGGTAGCGGTCCGACACACATCATTATCATACAGTAGCGGTCAGACACACATCATTATCACACAGTAGCGGTCCAACACACATCATTATCACACAGTAGTGGTCCGACACCCATCATTAGTACATAGTAGCGGTCCGAAACACATCATTAGCACACAGTAGCGGTCCGACACACGCCATTAGCACACAGCAGCGGTCCGACACACATCATTATCACACAGTAGTGGTCCAACACACATCACTATCACTCAGTAGCGGTCCGACACACATCATTAATACATAGTAGCGGTCCGACACACATCAGTATAACACAGTAGCGGTCCGACACGCATCATTATCACACAGTAGCGGTCCGACACACATCATGTTAACACTGTAACGGTCAGACACACGTCATTATCACACAGTAGCGGTCCAATACACATCATTAGCATACAGTAGCGGTCAGACACACATCATTAGCGCACAGTAGCGGTCCGACACACATCATCAGCATACAGTAGCGGTCCGACACACATCATTAGCATACAGTAGCGGTCCGACACACATCATTATCACACAGTAGCGGTCCGACACACATCATTAGCATACAGTAGCTGTCCGACACACATCATTAGCACACAGTAGCGGTCCGACACACATCATTATCACACAGTAGCGGTCCGACACACATCACTATCACTCAGTAGCGGTCCGACACAATCATTAATACATAGTAGCGGTCCGACACCCATCATTATAACACAGTATCGGTCCGACACGCATCGTGTTAACACTGTAACGTCAGACACACGTCATTAATACATAGTAGCGGTCCGACACACATCATTATAACACAGTATCGGTCCGACACAATCATTATCACACAGTAGCGGTCCAACACACATCATTATCACACAGTATCGGTCCGACACACATCATCATCACACAGTAGCGGTCCAACACACATCATTAGCATACAGTAGCGGTCAGACACACATCATATCACACATTACGTCCACACACATCATTATCACACAGTAGCGGTCCGACACACATCATTATCACACAGTAGCGGTCCGACACACATCATTACAATACGTCAACATCATTACATAATACTACACACATTACACACACTCCACACATTTTTAACGGTCCGACACACATCATTATCACACAGTAGCGGTCCGACACATCATGTTAACACAGTAGCGGTCCGACACATCATGTTAACACAGTAGTGGTCAGACACACATAATTATCACACAGTAACGGTCCGACACACATCATGTTAACACTGTAACGGTCAGACACACGTCATTATCACACAGTAGCGGTCCGACACACATCATGTTAACACAGTAGCGGTCCGACACACATCATGTTAACACAGTAGTGGTCAGACACACATCATTATCACACAGTAACGGTCCGACACACATCATGTTAACACTGTAACGGTCAGACACACGTCATTATCACACAGTAGCGGTCCGACACACATCATCATCACACAGTAGCGGTCCGACACACATCATTATCATACGGTAGCGGTCCGACACACATCATTATCATACAGTAGCGGTCAGACACACATCATTATCACACAGTAGCGGTCCAACACACATCATTATCACACAGTAGTGGTCCGACACCCATCATTAGTACATAGTAGCGGTCCGAAACACATCATTAGCACACAGTAGCGGTCCGACACACGCCATTAGCACACAGCAGCGGTCCGACACACATCATTATCACACAGTAGTGGTCCAACACACATCACTATCACTCAGTAGCGGTCCGACACACATCATTAATACATAGTAGCGGTCCGACACACATCAGTATAACACAGTATCGGTCCGACACGCATCATTATCACACAGTAGCGGTCCGACACACATCATGTTAACACTGTAACGGTCAGACACACGTCATTATCACACAGTAGCGGTCCAATACACATCATTAGCATACAGTAGCGGTCAGACACACATCATTAGCGCACAGTAGCGGTCCGACACACATCATCAGCATACAGTAGCGGTCCGACACACATCATTAGCATACAGTAGCGGTCCGACACACATCATTATCACACAGTAGCGGTCCGACACACATCATTAGCATACAGTAGCTGTCCGACACACATCATTAGCACACAGTAGCGGTCCGACACACATCATTATCACACAGTAGCGGTCCGACACACATCACTATCACTCAGTAGCGGTCCGACACACATCATTAATACATAGTAGCGGTCCGACACCCATCATTATAACACAGTATCGGTCCGACACGCATCGTGTTAACACTGTAACGGTCAGACACACGTCATTAATACATAGTAGCGGTCCGACACACATCATTATAACACAGTATCGGTCCGACACACATCATTATCACACAGTAGCGGTCCAACACACATCATTATCACACAGTATCGGTCCGACACACATCATCATCACACAGTAGCGGTCCAACACACATCATTAGCATACAGTAGCGGTCAGACACACATCATATCACACATTAGCGGTCCGACACACATCATTATCACACAGTAGCGGTCCGACACACATCATTATCACACAGTAGCGGTCCGACACACATCATTAGCATACAGTAGCGGTCCAACACACATCATTAGCATACAGTAGCGGTCCGACACACGCCATTAGCACACAGCAGCGGTCCGACACACATCATTATCACTCAGTAGCGGTCCGACACACATCATTATCACTCAGTAGCGGTCCGACACGCATTACTATCACTCAGTAGCGGTCCGACACACATCATTAATACATAGTAGCGGTCCGACACACATCATTATAACACAGTATCGGTCCGACACACATCATTATCACACAGTAGCGGTCCAACACACATAATTAGCATACAGTAGCGGTCCGACACACATCATTATAACACAGTATCGGTCCGACACACATCATTATCACACAGTAGCGGTCCAACACACATCATTATCACACAGTATCGGTCCGACACACATCATCATCACACAGTAGCGGTCCAACACACATCATTAGCATACAGTAGCGGTCAGACACACATCATATCACACTGTAGCGGTCCGACCCACATCATTATCACACAGTAGTGGTCCAACACACATCATTAGCATACAGTAGCGGTCCGACCCACATCATTATCACACAGTAGTGGTCCAACACACATCATTATCACACAGTAGCGGTCCAACACGCATCATGTTAACACTGTAACGGTCAGACACACATCATTATAACACAGTATCGGTCCGACACACATCATTATTACACAGTAGTGGTCCGACACACATCATCATCACACAGTATCGGTCCGACACACATCATCATCACACAGTAGCGGTCCAACACACATCATTAGCATACAGTAGCGGTCCGACACACATAATTAGCACCCAGCAGCGGTCCGACACACATCATTAGCACACAGTAGCGGTCAGACACACATCATTAGCATACAGTAGCGTTCAGAAACACATCATTAGCACACAGTAGCGGTCTGACATACAGAACTGCCTTCAGCGGTGCCTAGACATGTGGTAACTGTTCATTATCGTTCTGACACACGGTAACGGTCTGCTAACGGTAGCGCTCTGACACACGGTAGCGGTCTGCTACACGGCAGCGATGTGCTACACGGTAGCGGTCTGACATACGGTAGCGGTCTGACACATAGTGGATGTCTGATGCGTGGTAACTATCCGCTACACACAGTGGTGTTCTGACACACACAGTAACGATTCTAGACTCAGTAGCAGTCTAGAACACAGGATAACGGGGTACACACAACAGTGGTCGGATACAGCATAGTAGATGACTGACACAGATATTAGAGGTCTGACACAGCACAGTAGAGATCTGGCACACTTAAGCGTGGTCTACGCACAGTTAAGGTCTGACAAAGTACAGGTATGGTGTGACACACACAGTAGCGGCCTGACACACACACACACACACACACAATGTGATGACTGTCCGGTCACCACATGGCGGGTGTTATCCTACCCCGTCAGTGTGCTGTCCAGTCACCACGTGATGAGCGCTGCCCCATCCCTTCAGTGTGATGACTGTCTGGTCACTGCGTGACGAGCGTTACGCCACCCCGTCACTGTGCTGTCCGGTCACCACCCGACGGGCGTTACCCCACCCCGTCAGTGTGATGAGGTCTGGTCTGCCCACCACTCCACGAAGGGTTTCCCTACCGCTGCCCTCAGATCAGTGTGGAGTCGGACGGCCTGAACAGGAGCATCACAGTCACAGTGTGTGCAGGTGACCAGCCTCATCACGGCAGGGAGGACGGCCACCATCAGTGACGGTGTGATCGGCACCAGTTACTGACCGGTGTCCATGCCCGACATAGCATGGGTACAGTTTAAACAGGCTCGTTACGGGTGCCGCATGACCAGCACAGGCCAGGAGTGAAAACCTCAGTGGGTGACTAAGTCACCAGCCACTGGCGTTACCCCGCCCATCAGCTGTGCGCTGGTGAAGGTGCTGTAGGCGCCCCCGAGCCGAATTCGGCCAGATGACGTCCAGCTCCGATCATTACACACCGTTTTCGCCAGAATAAGGCGACCTTGTCAACGCGACGGCTGCACAAAACCCGGCCGACAGCGACACACGTGAAGCGACCCGGTCTATCGCGCCGCTGACAAAGGCGCACTGCCGACCGCTGTCGCACGTGCAAGGCAGCGGTGAGGGACATGGTGTTGCGCGCACATGGTCAGCGGCGGGAGACATGGTGTCGCACGCACATGGTCAGCGGCGAGAGACATGATGTCAGCCCCTGCCGAACGTGTATAGCCAATGAAGAGGGACATGGAGTCGGCCGCTGTCGCACGTGTATTGTCAGTGAAGAGGACATGGTGTGGGCCCCTGTCGCACGTGTATGGTCCAGTGGCGAGGGACATGGTGTCGGCCGCCGTCGCACGTGTATGGTCAGTGGCGAGGGACATGGTGTGGGCCCCTGTCGCACGTGTATGGTCCAGTGGCGAGGGACATGGTGTCGGCCGCCGTCGCACGTGTATGGTTAGTGGCGAGGGACATGGTGTGGGCCCCTGTCGCACGAGTATGGTCAGTGGCGAGGGACATGGTGTGGGCCCCTGTCGCACGTGTATTGTCAGTGAAGAGGACATGGTGTGGGCCCCTGTCGCACGAGTATGGTCAGTGGCGAGGGACATGGTGTCGGCCGCCGTCGCACGTGTATGGTCCAGTGGCGAGGGACATGGTGTCGGCCCCTGTCGCACGAGTATGGTCAGCGGCGAGGGACATGGTGTCGGCCCCTGTCGCACGAGTATGGTCAGTAGCGAGGGACATGGTGTCGGCCGCCGTCGCACGTGTATGGTCCAGTGGCGAGGGACATGGTGTCGGCCCCTGTCGCACGAGTATGGTCAGTGGCGAGGGACATGGTGTGGGCCCCTGTCGCACGAGTATGGTCAGTGGCGAGGGACATGGTGTCGGCCCCTGTCGCACGAGTATGGTCAGTGGCGAGGGACATGGTGTGGGCCCCTGTCGCACGAGTATGGTCAGTGGCGAGGGACATGGTGTCGGCCCCTTGGTCTGCGGCCTCGCACGTGTATGGTCCAGTGGCGAGGGACATGGTGTCGGCCGCCGTCGCACGTGTATGGTCAGTGGCGAGGGACATGGTGTGGGCCCCTGTCGCACGAGTATGGTCAGTGGCGAGGGACATGGTGTGGGCCCCTATTGCACGAGTATGGTCAGTGCCGAGGGACATGGTGTGGGCCCCTGTCGCACGTGTATTGTCAGTGAAGAGGACATGGTGTGGGCCCCTGTCGCACGTGTATGGTCAGTGGCGAGGGACATGGTGTCGGCCGCCGTCGCACGTGTATGGTCAGTGGCGAGGGACATGGTGTGGGCCCCTGTCGCACGAGTATGGTCAGTGGCGAGGGACATGGTGTCGGCCCCTGTCGCACGTGTATTGTCAGTGAAGAGGACATGGTGTCGGCCCCTGTCGCACGTGTATGGTCAGTGGCGAGGGACATGGTGTCGGCCGCCTGTCGCACGTGTATGGTCAGTGGCGAGGGACATGGTGTGGGCCGCCTGTCGCACGAGTATGGTCAGTGGCGAGGGACATGGTGTCGGCCCCACGTGTCAAGAGACATGGTGCCCGTCGACGTGGTCAGTGGCGAGGGACATGGTGTGGGCCCCTGTCGCACGTGTATGGTCAGTGGCGAGGGACATGGTGTGGGCCGCTGTCGCACGTGTATGGTCAGTGGCGAGGGACATGGTGTGGGCCCCTGTCGCACGAGTATGGTCAGTGGCGAGGGACATGGTGTCGGCCCCTGTCGCACGTGTATTGTCAGTGAAGAGGACATGGTGTCGGCCCCTGTCGCACGTGTATGGTCAGTGGCGAGGGACATGGTGTCGGCCCCTGTCGCACGTGTATTGTCAGTGAAGAGGACATGGTGTCGGCCCCTGTCGCACGTGTATGGTCCAGTGGCGAGGGACATGGTGTCGGCCGCTGTCGCACGTGTATGGTCAGCGGCGAGGGACATGGTGTGGGCCGCTGTCGCACGTGTATGGTCAGTGGCGAGGGACATGGTGTGGGCCCCTGTCGCACGAGTATGGTCAGTGGCGAGGGACATGGTGTCGGCCGCCGTCGCACGAGTATGGTCAGTGGCGAGGGACATGGTGTCGGCCCCTGTCGCACGTGTGTGGTCAGTGGCGAGGGACATGGTGTCGGCCCCTGTCGCACGTGTATGGTCAGTAGCGAGGGACATGGTGTCGGCCGCCGTCGCACGTGTATGGTCAGTGGCGAGGGACATGGTGTGGGCCCCTGTCGCACGAGTATGGTCAGTGGCGAGGGACATGGTGTCGGCCCCTGTCGCACGTGTATGGTCCAGTGGCGAGGGACATGGTGTCGGCCCCTGTCGCACGAGTATGGTCAGTGGCGAGGGACATGGTGTCGGCCGCTGTCGCACGAGTATGGTCAGTGGCGAGGGACATGGTGTGGGCCCCTGTCGCACGAGTATGGTCAGTGGCGAGGGACATGGTGTCGGCCCCTGTCGCACGTGTATTGTCAGTGAAGAGGACATGGTGTCGGCCCCTGTCGCACGTGTATGGTCAGTGGCGAGGGACATGGTGTCGGCCCCTGTCGCACGTGTATTGTCAGTGAAGAGGACATGGTGTCGGCCGCCGTCGCACGAGTATGGTCAGTGGCGAGGGACATGGTGTGGGCCCTTGTCGCACGAGTATGGCCAGTGGCGAGGGACATGGTGTCGGCCGCCGTCGCACGAGTATGGTCAGTGGCGAGGGACATGGTGTCGGCCCCTGTCGCACGTGTATTGTCAGTGAAGAGGACATGGTGTCGGCCCCTGTCGCACGTGTATTGTCAGCGGCGAGGGACATGGTGTCGGCCCCTGTCGCACGTGTATTGTCAGCGGCGAGGGACATGGTGTCGGCCCCTGTCGCACGAGTATGGCCAGTGGCGAGGGACATGGTGTCGGCCGCCGTCGCACGAGTATGGTCAGCGGCGAGGGACATGGTGTCGGCCGCCGTCGCACGTGTATGGTCAGCGGCGAGGGACATGGTGTCGGCCGCCGTCGCACGTGTATGGTCAGCGGCGAGGGACATGGTGTCGGCCCCTGTCGCACGAGTATGGCCAGTGGCGAGGGACATGGTGTCGGCCGCCGTCGCACGAGTATGGTCAGCGGCGAGGGACATGGTGTCGGCCGCTGTCGCACGTGTATGGTCAGTGGCGAGGGACATGGTGTCGGCCGTTCATGGTCAGTGGCGAGGCAAGGGAGAAGTGCGGAAATACTGTTCAATCTAGATGGCAACAGGGAGAATATGTCGCCGTCATCGAGGTTCTCGGTGGCACGCACTCCGCAGCAGTGGAAAGGCCGTGACCGCAACGCTCTCACTGACAGAGTTCAGTTCATTCTGCACGTGCAGGGATATCGTGGCCACTGCAAGCCTCGGCCAGCGATACATCGATCACGCTTTCAATCTGGTTCTGACGTTTCTTATAGCTGATGGTGAGACTAGCCATGCGGCATCTATGAGCTTCGCCCGGTTGTATATTGAAACACACACAAATGTTTAAGTGGCAACCATTTGTATATTGACACGCATAGATACACGGACAACAGGTAAGACCGGAACGGCTGCCATTCCAGATCAAAATAACAGCAGCCTTGTAGTAACATCCAAAAATAATAATTAATTCCCCTTCATACCCGGGCACCCACTGACCGATGACATGTGAACGACACAACCGTGTTCTCGTCCAACGGCTGCATCGACATTCCGACCTGCTGGCACGTAAGCGGGATGGGCGGCGCCTCCTGCTCCAGACCTGTGGTGGTGGCGCCCACGGATCATTCGTCACGCAGCTGCATCGGCTGATGCCCGCGGTACACAGAGACGGCCGGCACCCCGCCGCTGGAATCCAAGCCGTGAAGCCACGCGCCACCTGGCAACGCGCCGATTGCTTCCAATCCATCACGCACCGCTCGCCGATCAAGGTCGCTAGCCGAGCTCTTCGATCATTGCGGTCAGCTCGGGCAGCAGGTACGCGCCGGTGCTGCCGCCTGGCGCCGAGTCGCCACACCTCGACTGCCAGGTGAGCAGGACAGATGGCGCCAGGTGTGCCTCGGCGAGTGTGCACTGCTCGTCGGTCGCCAGCTGCTGGCCGATGGGAGTCAGCAGCGCGAACTCCACATCTGGCTGGACTAGATTCTCGCGCACAAATGCGAACACGGCTGGTACACGCTCCAGCGCGCGAAACGTTCCCTGCAAAATAGAGGTTGTGAGCCAGAGCGTCACGGTGGCGCGACATGAACCATAACAACAAACACTCGTAACATGGCTGGACATCATGGGTGGATCGGGGGTTTGGACCCCTGGTTTCGTGCCCTGTTAATATTAGCTATCTACCTATTCGATCTGATGTTTCCTGGAAATAAGGACCTGGATCGCCGGTTTGCTAAGATCTCCAGCCTTGCCATATACTATCTCACATCTTTGGTCACCGTAAAATACTAAGACTCCTTCGCAGCCTTTTCTACTTCCAGTCAGCTGGTGGACGGCACAGCCGAGTTCACTGCTGCTTGACGCAAGCTTCGTTTAGTGAAGTTCGGCATGTGCTAGTCGAGTTGTGCAGTTTCTTCTGCAATGTTGCACATTCTTTTCGACCTTTAAATTAGATGCTGTGCTAGATGTCATTAGATGTTCTCAGAGTACCAGTTGCTTCATGTACGTGATTTAAGTGGAACACCCAAGCTTATCAACTACTATCATACACCAGCAAGGCTGCGGCAATTATGATGATAGTTAATCGTACAAACGACCAGTGTCAGGAATAAGCGCCCAAATACTCCGGTACCGTGGGCATAACGCGATAGGTGAGCAACACACGGAACCATGATAGTACATCTGCAATCAGTCGGCGGAAAATGTAGAGGTAGAGCCACTCTAGTCGGAAGCGCCCAGAAAAACCCAGATGTTGGCGAAGGCAGGAGGTGCGGAGTAGCACTAGGTGGAACTTGAGCGCACAGCCTCTCAGTTAGGAGATGGGTACCTTACCCTTAAACTAGTAGATTCTCCCCCCCCCCCACACACACATGTTAGTCGCCCGGAACATAACTTTTATAGATTAGCTTTATTAGCTTTAGGATAGCCTCAACGAGTTAACGAAGTCAACGAATACACTACCTGAAAAGCTTAACATATAGGTGACGAAATTGTTCACGCAACCGGAACAAAACAAAAAGAAAGGATCCGGACGAACAGTCCTATGGTTAACAGAAAAAGCCATCGTCCATTTGAGATACCAGGCCTTCTGCGGAGCTGCGTCGGGGACCGCGACAGAGCCTCTCATTGTGGAGCTAAATGCCCCGGTTTACACGAACGCTGACTAGGTAGTTATAAAAATTGAACAAACCAATACCGCGGAAGAGGGGATTGTGGGGTATGTTCTACGCCGGTAGATTAGCTACTACTGTCTGCTTCGAATGGGGTTCTATATGGCATGCTGGGAATAATCGTTTTAAACACACCGGGTGCGCTCGAGAATAGCGATTCGGCTACACAATGAAGCATACAGCTATTGATTAAGAGTCTCGTTTATCCGCAGCAAGGCGATATGCGTGCAGTGTATCCCAGTGTTTTAAGTTACTCGCACAAACCCTTCCTTGTAAGGCCCAGTCAGTCAGCTGGTGAAGGTCAAAGTTCGACCCGTTTTGACTCGGGTACCATCCCGGTGCGGTGTCCCTGAGCCAACAGCGATCCAGTTACCTGCAGAGTGATGCCGTCTGGGAAGCGGACCCGCACCAGACAGAAGCGATATTTCCTCACGTCGCGCTGTTCAGCCCGCTCGCGCATGGCTCGAGTCTGCAGCAGGCTCATGTTCTCCACCGCCTCAGATCTGAGGAAGTACGACACATCACGTTCTCCATCGCCTCAGCCCTGCGGAGGTACGGCACGTCATGTTCTCCACCACCTCAGATCTGAGGAGGTACGGCATGTCATCCTCTCCACCGCCTCAGACATTGGGAGGTACGTCATGTTCCCCGTCGCCTCAGGCCTGGGGAGGTACGGCACGTCATGTTCTCCACGGCCTCAAAACTGAGGATGTTCACGTCATGTCTTCCACGGCCTCAGATCTGAGGATGCACTGTGCCGACTAATATCTGGGGAGATACGTCACGTCATGTTCTCCATTTCGTCATATTGGGGGAGATTCGGCACGCTGGGCTCCCTATTTTCTCAGATCTGGGGAGGTGCAGCACGTTATGCTCTTCATCGCTTATTTGTTTGTTATTTGGGATTTAGGGCGCCTCGACCAGAATTAATAATTCGCGCCCAAAAAAACCTAATAGCCTCTTCACCGCCACAAATCTCCGCAGATTCAGCACATACATGTCCTTTTCATTCTCTAGATATGGGGAGATGTGGCACGTCGCGTTCGCCACCTCCTCAAGTCCGGAGAGATACGGAATACCATTATTATTCAGTTATCATGGTATGTTATCATCGATGTTTCTCATTGAGCCTTAGACTGAGTTCATTTACACTATCCTGCCAAGGTTATGTCAAGATCACCAAAGTAGCATCTGCAAAGAGTTTTTAGGAGAGCATTAATATTATTGTCCCATGCTGGTGGAACAGATTTGATGCTACTGATAAACATGACATGATTCTGGAAACCAGCACACACGTCATCTATATCAGATCGATATATCTAAATGCGTGGCATGTGCCGTGTTCACAGAGATTCTCAGCACCTATTAGCACACATACAGCTGCAGCCCGCTTAGTTCATGTCTGTTCATACCCACCTGCACTGCTTTCATCCCACAAAACTACGCTGCTGCTCCCCCACCGAGCTGCTGCTCACCCGCCCACGTGCTGTATGAGGTGGTGCTCACCCCACCAACCTATGCTGCCGCGCATACGTCCACCAACCTGAGCTGCTGTTCGCGTTTGATCTCGTCCTGCGACACGCAGAAAAAGTCTGGCGGCAGTTCCACCTGTGGCGCCACCTGGCTCGGCATGAGGGCGCGCGCGTTCCGGTCCAGCTCGGGCACGATAGCCTCGGCGCAGACTAGAGCCGTCCGCATCAGCTGCGGGCAACGTGACGTCAGTCCTGATGTCTCACATCACAGCCATACATAAGCATGCCCTGAGGCCTGATGCATGCAGCGTGACGTCAGTCCTGATGTCTCACATCACAGCCATACAGACGTATGCCTTCAGGCCTGATGTCTCATATTACAGCCATACAGACGTGTGCCCTTAGGCCTGATGCCTGCAGCGTGATGTCAGTCCTGATGTCTCACATCACAGCCACACAGACGTATGCCCTCAGGCCTGATGTCTCACATCACAGCCATACAGACGTGTGCCTGAGGCCTGATGCCTGAGCGTGACGCAGCTGATGTCTCACATCACAGCCATACAGACGTAAGCCCTCAGGTCTGATATCTCACATCACAGCCATACAGACGTATGCCCTCAGGCCTGATGTCTCACATCACAGCCATACAGACGTATGCCCCCAGGCCTGATGCCTGCAGCGTGACGTCAGTCCTAATGTCTCACATCACAGCCATACAGACGTATGCCCTCAGGACTGATGTCTCACATCACAGCCATACAGACGTATGCACTCCGGCCTGATGCCTGCAGCGTGACTTCAGTCCTGATGTCTCACATCACAGCCATACAGACGCGTGCAGGCGGCCGAGAAACTTCAGATCAAATATCTTCCAAATCAATCTCAAGAAGGAACATTCGTAAGGGTATCAATGAAAACGCTCGTCAGGTATTAACGAGTTCAGACCGAAAAGGCATACAATGTGTGGTTTGTCCGAGATGGTACACAATCTTGTGCCTAAAACGATTCAACATTTTGGATTTTTGGAATCGTTGCATTGGACTGCATTTCAACTACCGTCGCCGCGCCGACCGGCAAATCTTCGCCCGGTCAGGGGTGGGGCTGGAGAGCAGGATCTTGGAAACATCCTTCCACCGATAATTGCCGAACTACGCAAGGTGGGGTAAAAACACAAACACCATTAGAAAGCCCTGATCACGGAGGGGTCACTGAACTTATCATAAATTTGCATTTTAGCCGACAAAGAGGTCACCCGAGGTTATAATCAGATCCGCATACGGACGAAAGTCAGCATACGGATATAAAAGGTAACAGCATATTTTATTTTAGTTTGTTTGTTCTTCTGTCTTGTTTCTCAAGCGCCAACATAAAACAATGTACTGATATTGATGATAGTAAAAAAACGTCAGAACAGAACAGGCCAGGTCGGGTCAAGACCAGGTTTGGAAATTACCTTCATGTTAGAGAAGTAAAACCAGCTATGAATGTTAGATGGTTGGTTATTGGTTTTACGACACATCGACCGTTGAGTCATGTAGCGTCACCAATCTCTCACGCCGATTGGCCGCGGGCGAAGAGTAGCGACAGGTGAGACTTGAACCCACAACCTTTCGATTGTGATACGGGCAACTTACCCCTAGATTGCTCATCCCCCATGAATGTTAGAAGCGCGGGGGAAAATGGCATTGGAAGCCAATATAGGCTGGGGCACATATCACATCTTATTTCTTCATTGATTGATTATTTGGGCTTAAGGGCGCATCAACTGCTACTGGTTATGTAGCGCCTTATTTCTTCATTGTTAGCGACGCTGAGGTCCTTAATGATCACGATAGGGCAACCCAGTAGCATGACTTTTATCTTGGAGAATGGCCTGTAAAATAGGAAATATATGTCTCGGGTCCCTTTAACTGAACCATTCGAATAAAATGTGTGCGTCTGTTTGATATCCAGAAATCCTAACGTCAGGCTAGGTCACGCCGAACGATATTATGAGGTCAAGTACGTTCAGGCTTGAATACATGGTACATCACCTTTGAAGCATATAAGTGTGCTTCCAACTGATATGATTCTGAAACATCTTTCAACCAAATGCGGTTCTTAACCTCTTGGCAGCAGTTCAAAGCAGGTTAAATATCAGACCACAGGTTATGCCATCGCAGGTCATTCGTTGGCCATCCAATGCCATGTTACAGAACTTGAACGGCGCTGAAGCCGAATTTGGATATGATTTCATGGGCAACAGCAATATTCTGCATGAGATGGCATTCTGTATAAATTACTGCATCTACTCATTCAGCCACCATCCCGAAATCACCTCAGGTGTCTCTTGAAAACTTCCACTCCCCACCACCATGGCTCGACGAGGTTAAAAAAACTTAAGCTTTAGCAATATGTTGTCCCCAGGGGTGTAAAAATACCAGTGCAAACAGAAGACATTTTCGTGTCATGCTTAATACCACTGAGATAAACAGCAAGGCATTCAGTTATGGAGTTCATGAAGACATTTTTAATAACCAAACCTGAGGTCGATGATCTTGACCTGCACGGAAAAGATCGCGACTTGTTGCATCTGATGGGTGCAAATACAAAATTACGCAAATACAATATTGTACGACTGATTCATTTAATGGACGTGGTTCCATGAAATTTCAAACCTCAGCTATTCGAGACGAACTAAGCTCGCGTTAATGCGTCTGTCTTTTTACCGAAAAAGCAAGGAAGTCACTCAGCACATCCGCCCCCGCCCGGCAGGAGTTTCAATAATGAATCAACGTCACGTAGAAAACAAGCCCGCTCCTCACGATCGGACGGCGCGCACACCGCGAATCTAATGACACAGGTGAAACTTCCGACATCAAAGTGCACGATACTCCGGTGCATGACAGCACCGACAAACTACAGGTGAAACTTCCGACATCAAAGTGCACGATACTCCGGTGCATGAAAGCACCTGACATGACCTGACCATGATCTGGTGGAGCGCCACGTGTTCAACGATGCCCAGAGATCAGACCTCGCTCTCAAGTTATTATCACTCAAGACATCTCATCTGTAAATACTCCCAGACGCTTCACATGCAGTCACTCCAGGACACTACACCTGGAGTTGCTTCACGGCACGACATCTATGAGCTTGCAGGACCTGGATATTTTTCGAAGAGGAAAATATCCAGGATATTATTTTGTCCACCCAACCAGATATTCACTCTCTCCAGAACACCTCACCAGAAGCCACTCCAGGACCCCTCACCTGCCCAGGACACCTTTCACAAAGGCACTACAGGACACCTCACCTGGAGTCGCTACAGGACACTTCACCTGGAGCCACTACAGGACACTTCACCTGGAGTCGCTACAGGACACCTCACCTGGAGTCGCTACAGGACACCTCACCTGGAGTCCCTACAGGACACCTCACCTGGAGTCGCTATAGGACACTTCACCTGGAGTCGCTACAGGACACCTCACCTGGAGTCGCTACAGTACACCTCACCTGGAGTCGCTACAGAACACCTCACCTGGAGTCGCTATGGGACACTTCACCTGGAGTCGCTACAGGACACCTCACCTGGAGTCGCTCCGGGACACTTCACCTGGAGTCGCTACAGGACACTTCACCTGGAGTCGCTACAGGACACCTCACCTGGAGTCGCTACAGGACACCTCAACTGGGGTCGCTACAGGACACCTCACCTGGAGTCGCTATAGGACACTTCACCTGGAGTCGCTACAGGACACCTCACCTGGAGTCGCTACAGTACACCTCACCTGGAGTCGCTACAGGACACCTCACCTGGTGTCGCTATGGGACACTACACCTGGAGTCGCTATAGGACACTTCACCTGGAGTCGCTATAGGACACTTCACCTGGAGTCGCTACAGGACACTTCACCTGGAGTCGCTACAGGACACCTCACCTGGAGTCGCTCCAGGTCTCCGTCGGCCGGGAATACCCAGAACGTCTCTTGGCCGTCGCCGTGCGGCAGCAGTGCCGTCTCGAAGCCGGCGGCCGACAGGAACTCGGCGGCTCCATCCACGCCGGCCACGCGCTCCACGTACATCCGGTTCGACTGGCGGATGCGCCGGTACTTCTCCTCGGTCGGCTGAGACACAATGTTGTCCACGTACTTGCACAGCGTCTCCACACAGATCCGTACCTGCCGGCACAGCGAGCTAGCTGGTCTGACCCTGTCTGGAGACGGAAACGGGCTGGTCTGGCCGGCTTTGAGGCGGGAACGGGCTGGTCTGGGCCGGCTTTGAGACGGGAACGGGCTGGTCTGGGCCGGCTTTGAGGCGGGAACACTGCTCAGTGCCGGTGTTTTCACGTGACAGCGCATCGGTCAAAGTCGGACCTATTTTGGACGCACATCGAATGTGTGCAATATTTCAGGGTATCATCTGCATTTCCAGTTTGTTACGCCATCCACCTATCCAGGCTTCACAAAGAAATTCAACACGGTCATTTAGAAATGTGGCATCCTACAAGCGTGACGTTATTACTGAATGTTAGTTATTAGGGTTTTAAGGCACATCAACTGCAGTGGATATACAGCCCCAGTTATTATTAAATGCATATGTTATACCGTACATTACGTGCACCATAGAAACCAGTTGAGCTATCTTACAGCCATCACAGCGTGTCAAAGCTGCCGTCATCGACGCTGTATGACTCGTATTTACATCTGATGGTTCATCACATGGCAGCCACTCAGTACGTGTGACACCGTAACTGGGAGTGGGGCAGACGCAGCTGGCCGACTGTTCTGTGCTACAGGTGTGTCGTCCCGGGCACACCCATGCATGGCCCAGGCGACAGGTGCGGCCAGAATACACCATGACGCGCAAACGTCAGCTATGTAAATTGGCACAGACACAACAATGCCGCCATTGAACCGTGTCACACTGGCGGCTGAATGAAAAGGTTGTAAACCGCCAAGTGTTCTTGGTAAGAACACCCACTCTCATTTCGAACAGCTTCTCATGAATTCCTATCAGAAGCAATACCTCTGTCCCACCAGCCACAGTCGGGGGACTGAGACCGTTTGGAAACCGGCCCACCGTCAAGAGACCGAGCCACTGGAAGGAGGCAGGTGTCCCTAGAAGACAGACGGGTCGGACGAGAGCGAGAGATCGACAGGACGCCTGGGGCACAAACGGTCAGGAGATCGAGAAAGTGTGGAGACTGAGCCGTGACGAGAGGAGACCAGCCGTCGTCGGGAGCCCATTCACCGTCAGGAGACAGAGACCGTATAGAGACCGTCGAAGACCGAGCGGTGACGAGAGACCAGCCAGGGTGGCAAGACGAAGAAGATCGGCCGCGGCAGCCGAGCAGGCGTCGAAGCCGTGATGTACCGATATGTGAAACAGGCCCGCCGTCGGCTGCACAGTGTGTGTCTCTGGGTGGTCTGGTGCGGATGCTCTCCCTGCTGTCAACAGGTGAGGACCCCCTCACCCTCCCCTCCCCTCCTCTCCCTCACGGACGGACTCGAGGGCACTAATGCTGTGGCCCACGCTACGAGCACTGTTGGAAGCAACGCTGAAACACATTGTGGTAATTTGTTATTGGGGTTTCTAGTGTCTCAATCTCCAGGAGACATTGGCCCCAGACCTTGAGGATAAACACATGTGTTGTTTGTGATCATTGCACGAGCTAATGATCAACATGGTCGTTGCGCCCTAAAGCCCAAATAACTAACGATCATTGCAAGAGAAGACGGAAGACGAAAAAAATGAACTCCTCTATCAGCTAATAAAGCTAGGGAAAAGGTTTTCGAGATGACATCAAGATCCTTGGAAAAATCTGATAACCTTGGCAAAACATTTCAAGGCGGAACTCCAATTGAACTATGCAACCTCACATATAATTATTTGGGGAAATCAAGACATAAAACTACGTACCTCTGCCCATGATGGCGTGAGGCAGACTAACCTTGACATGTGTCCTTTTCCAGGAACATATTGACCCCTGCTCGTGTACAAGAACTGCGATATCCCAGTAACGTCTGCTCGTGGTATCTCAGGATATATATATATATATATATATATATATATATATATATATATATATATATATATATATATATATATATAATATGTATGATATACATATATATACGCATATATATACATATATATATATATATATATATATATATATATATATATATATATATATATATATATATATATATATATATATATATATATTACCAACGTGCTGAGTAACCTATTCGAACTGATAGAAAGCACGCCCGTGACGCCTCCTTCCCCACCCAAACCTAATATGATATTGACAGTATCTATTGGCATTGTTCCATGACCTTCCATCAAATTACAAAGTATTTTTCAAGTGCTTCTAACGAAATGAGCAGTCAGGATTAGTACCAACATTAAAATATCTGAAAAGTACACGTTCTGGTCAAATTGAATAATTAGGTCACATTGGAAGGCATATAATTAATTTGCCTTCAATAAACAGATTAGCAATACCGATTAACCGACGCCGAGTCAGCTATACCGGGTTAAGTAATTGGCACACAGTAGGTGATGGCGGGTCAATGGCACCGGGTCAACGGAGGCAGGCCAGTAACGCCTGGTTAGCAGACCATGTCAGTGGTGGCGGGTAGTTGTCACCAGGTCAGCACCACCGGGTAGAAGTCGGATCGGTCAGTAGGTCGGCACCGCCGGGTACCAGACGTCGGACCAGTGACAGCGTCACCAGGTCAGCACCACCGGGTAGAAGTCGGATCGGTCAGTAGGTCGGCACCGCCGGGTACCAGACGTCGGACCAGCGACAGCGTCACCAGGTCAGCACCACCGGGTAGATGTCGGATCGGTCAGTAGGTCAGCACCGCCGGGTATCAGACGTCGGACCAGTGACAGCGCCATCAGGTCAGCACCGCCGGGTACAAGGAGCGGATCAGTGACAATGTCACTAGGACCTTCACTGACTCACCTCGCACCACTGGGTACGATGGGTCGGATCAATGGCAGTGACACCAGGTAAGTGACACTGTGCTTGCGATACTGTGCCTCATCCCTGACTATTACTTCGGTCGTCGACAGAGCGATCAGCCAGCCAGAACCGGTGTCGTCAAACGGAGGCGAGGGGCGCGCACTGGGCCCGAAGAAGGCATATCGGGACCGGCACAGCAGGTGAGTACCAGTCCACATGAGGCAAACCACCAGGTGGGTGCTAGAAAGGACCGGAATAACCCATCACGTCGGTGTCCAGATGAGTGCCAATGAGGGAGCACCCCGGCAGGTCACCGCCAACGGCGAGGGGAGTAGCACGTTCCTGTTCGAAAGCGACTGCCAGCGGAGAGGAGGGGAACTCACTTGGTGAGTACCAAACGCGGGCGGAGTAGCCACCTGACGAGTACAAGCCTGGAGAGTACGGCCACCTCCATCGGAGGGCGAGCGAATACCAGCGTGCCGACGGAGGGAGCAGCTCACGTCTGCAGGAGAATCGACCAGTGCCCGCTGAGAGGACGGATCGGGGAGAGGTCAGAGTGCCATGACCCGGCACGGTGGGCGTGATCAGCCACGGCTGCCAACGCGCCGACAATACACACCAGAGGACCCTGCACGGGTACCGACATACTGTTGGTGAAGGGTTTGAGAACCACTCAGCCCAAGTAACACAAGAACCTCATCATTAGATCGGCACCACCGAGGAGGGGAGTAGCCCTTCCCTGTCTAAAAGCGACTGCAAACAGAAGAGGGCAACCCGCCTGATGGGTACCGACCCCGGGTGGGGCAGTTCATCTGGTGAGCATTCGGCCCTGGGTGGGGCAGTTCACCTGGCGAGTATCAACCCCAGGTGTGGAAATTCACCTGGTGAGTGGCGATCTTAGGTGGGGAGGTACACCTGGTGAATACCGACCTCGGGCGGCGCAGTTCACCTGGCGAAAGAGAACAACTCGACCCCAGTAGCATAAAGGTATACAATGTAAGGTAGGTCCTCAGTTGATGTGGGGATTGGAGCTACCCAGATCAATCACGCTTCACGATCCTCCCCTCCAACTTCCGTCACAATAGCAGAGGTATTGGGACCTTGGATATTCGCCGGTTATCATCAGGGCCACTTGAAACCCCACGATGACAAGTGAGAGCACTGAGTCCTGAGAGGGCTGAAGCTGATATTCAGAAGGACATAGAGAGTTATTATTAGAATCAGTGTTCTAAGTGGCATGTGGCTGGAAATTGAATATAGTACATAGCATCCCACCTTTTCAGGGTCCATGTTGCAAGAGTGGACGATGAGACAGGAGGAGATGCCACCATCCTCCACTAGCTGGTCGTACAAAAATTCCTTTATCTTCTGTCGCATTTCCGCCTTTGGCAACACCTCACCGCCTGTGGGGAAGCATAATCCGGTCGCTAACGTAATGCAAATACAATGTATATATTGCACTGTCACGAAGGCTGAACTATAAAATAATTATAACACAAACGTCCCTTTCCATTATAACGAACTTTCCGCAGAAAGTGCGGCCATTGTATTGTACTGTATTGTACCTGTGTATTACGTACCACTAAATACAACCTTGAAGCTATGACATACATATGTGCAATTACATACCCATACCTATATGCAATGGACTCGCTAAACCAACAGGCATTGCATGTTACTGCGCTGTATCTTTTACGGCGATCAGCGAGTGCATGCCAGGATACTGAGATCAACACAAGGAAATAATGTCGTCTGCCAGGTAAAGAACTGCGG
Source organism: Imbricaverruca yamaguchii (assembly GCA_034440575.1). NCBI lineage: Eukaryota > Metazoa > Arthropoda > Thecostraca > Neoverrucidae > Imbricaverruca > Imbricaverruca yamaguchii. The sequence goes on along the minus strand of JAOTOL010001637.1, from coordinate 1,656,234 downwards.
GTCCAGGCAAAGACCCCGGGTTACAACCAGCTGTCCAAGACACAGCAACTCCGGTGGCCGGCAGTCAAGGCCAGCATTCAGCTGTGTTCGTATGGCTACCAACCGATGAGCGGGCACTTGTAGAAGACGCCGGCAACCGCCAAGTTGGGCGCCATCTCCAGCTCGGTGGCGGCGGAAGCCGTCTCTCCAGTGCCAGCAGCTCGCGCCGCTTCCGCTGCCTCCTCCTCAAGCTCTTTACGAGCCTGGGCACGGATCACAGCCAGGGAGCTGCCGGCAGAGAGTTAGTGACGTCAGAGACACTTGGTCGACCAACAGACGAGCTCAAAAACGTAATTTACAGCCACGGCCCGGCAGTGCACGACCAGGATCCTACTGGTACTACTACAACTAACCTGCACGGTGGTGTGCAGGTTAGTTGTTTGTTTCGGGCAGCCTTTTGCGTCGCCAGTATTTCCGTTAATCCACGAATAAATTGAACCCACACGAATACACTTCGATCCAGCCGACGAAAGGCAGAATACCCGAGGGATATGAGCATGAAGTCAGCTCGACGTCGCTACCTGTCAACAGAGAATGCTAACCAGCCCGCGTACTTGGACGACATCTTGCTCTATAGTCTGCATCATACATCAGGCGAAACTATTCCATTGTGACGTGGCGGAAATTACACGCAACTGAACTCACGCTGCATCAAGGCTTTTGGATAGACGTGCATCAGACCCGTGTCGTCAACCATGCCGGCGCCTGCCGTTTCATAAGCTTAATTTGGTTTGTTTTAGGGCGCATCGATTAGGCATAGTTACTTATTGCACACATCGTCTGTTCGACCATAATCACCAACAATGTCTACGAACAAGGCTCACCATCAGGGCAACGCGAACAAGACCAACAGTGACGCGATGGGACTGACCGGTGCTAACCGTGAGGACTGCGAGTCTGAACTTAGGATTAACTGTAATGAGCTTTGGCAATGAAGTAATAGGAGCTTTGGTAATAGGACTGACCGTAATGAGCTAACCGTAGTGACATCCGTGAGGATTGAACGCGTGAATTGCCGTTGCAAGGACTGACCGCGAGGAGGCAAAACTGTGTTGCTGTGACCGCTGATCTCGGGCCAGCGCGGCCGCCCCCGCCAGCTGTGAGCCCTTGGACGGGTGCTGCCTCTCGGGCACACCACGCGGTGGCCGGGCGGCGCCACCGGCCGACGCCTCGTCCAGACGGTGCCCCGGGCCGGCCTTCTTAAACTTGGCCTCCTTCTTCTTATTAGTGATGAACTTCTTGAGCGCGTCCATGGCGAGGCGGCGACGGAGATCAGTACTTGGGCGTGTACTCTCTGGGCAGGTTCTGGCGCAGGCCAAGGTCGCGGATCTTATCCGAGCCTGGAACAGCGACGCTCACATCACGACTCGCATGATGGCCGAGCGACCGATCCTGGCACGCGCACGCACGGCAACACTACCGGCGATGTGGAGCTAGCATTACATCCGGGACCACACGGAGCCGGCCGGGTCACCGGCGACAGTGACGCTCCCTCTGTACTGACGATTAATTTCCGAAGTGTCACAGTTCAGCTCAGTTCAGCTTGCCACTGATGAATTCACAGTGAAGTATTTCAGCGTCCCTGTCGATAAGTCTACAAGTCGAAAGATACAGGTGTACACGTGTATTATGGCTTGCACACGATCACGCTTTCACCCTCAGCATGCCAAGATACTGCACTTAAAATTATGATGTTGGCAATGCAGATGACAGGTGACAACGTGCTGCATATCGTCGGTTCCCCACAGCACGGCCTCAGTTTTCCTTCTTTAGTGCTGATTCGGGGTTGGCGCAACTGTCCCGTCCGTCGAGTTACGTCATCATGTTCAATTAATTCCAACATGTCTCAAATTGTATGGCTTTCCTGTGCTCAATACGATTTTACAAAACATATTTAGTGGTAGTGGTGCAGTTTATGTACTGTGAGGAGTTTCCTCCTTTTTGTCGAGTTGGGATCATATATTCTCTTCTTTGTGATTACTCTACTGCATAAGTAAATACTACTTTGAACTCTGTGGAAACCTGTGTGCCGCAATGTGACAAACGATACTTAGCAGATAACATAACACATCACATAACGCATGCATATTTATGTCGCAAAAACGCACTTCGCAGCATTTCGTCACAGAGAAACACTGTTAAACGCTGTTTCCCAACCCTGGTGGAAATGCCTCAACATTAAACTATAGAACATTTTATGCTGTATCTGTTGAATCACTGGGAGAAGTCCTCAGTGAAGGTGCTTTGCCACCAATTAGGTTATGCGTATTGGCCATGCTGCATGCATTTTTTCTCCAGAAAGGTTTGTTCTCCCAGTGTGTGTCTAAATGGAATCAAATAACATCATCATTGACAATCCCTCCATCCATATTTATACGTAATATGTCACAGCAGATATTAACACAAAGTTCCCAATCATCTGATTATGAACATGATTCAGAAGTTCGAAAGTAGTTTTCCTTACATTGTCGTCAATATTTTGTGCTGCAAACTGCATCTGGTTACGAAACACAGCACCTGGCCGTGTCGCCGATCGACCCCTCCCACTGACACACTGCCATCCCCTCCATCATCCTCACAACACTCACTGTCGGCGGCCGTGAAGTGCAACACGATGCGCTCGCCGTACATGGACCACGCCAGGTAGACGAGCAGCACGTTGACGGCCAGGATGGTGGCGATCACCAGCAGCAGGTTGGTCTGGAACTCGTCCAGCGGCCGCCAGCCGAGTGACGCGCGCTCCCAGTCGACAGCCAGCCGCGCGGCCCACTGGAGCGCGCCGTCCAGCGCCGGTCGGGTGGCGTTCCAGGCGGAGGCCGGGCCGGCCGACAGGTGGCGCAGCAGCACGGTCACGTGGCGCGCCCACTCAGTCGACGTCGACCAGACGCACTCCCAAACCATGGGCGGCCAACTGGCCACAGAGACACGGCCGTCAGATCTGGCGCCGGCTCACACACGCTGACAGTAGCACAGTGTTAAAATAATGATTTTTCGCTAGGTGTGAGATGTGGAAACGAGCACAGTAGAATGTTGAAATTTGTCATGGAAATAGTGTCATTTCAAATCATTTTGATGTCTTTCAGACTCAAATTTGAGCCAATGGTGTACTCATGCTGCACCTTCATTAGCTTTTTAGATTCATAATTTATGAAGAGCTATATTTGGGATAACGATAAAAAAAACCTATTCTATATGCTGGTGATGTATGCCATATCGCATTATCGATAATCCCTTTACATGAAATTGCATTCTGAAATGTTCGTGTATCATCATCCCTTATCAAGAGCATGATCATGCTACTAACAAACGAGGTACTCTTAGAAAGAAGACACGAAACTCCCAAAGACAGAAGTACTTCAATTTTTCAATTTCACACATCAACGTTAGAGCAGGATCCCAATACTCCCACGGAGAAGGATGTTGAAAATTAGTGTTCTAGAAAGTGGTATATTCCACCATATTTTACAAATAATTAGTCTAAAAAAAGCACTGGAGTCCAGGCAATGGATAAACCATACACTCCTCAGTACACACCAAGCTCTTCTTTCCCTGCCAACACAGCACTAATTCCTCCCTAAATTACTCGAACTGATGCCGGGACATTTCCTCTGGTACTAAGTTTCACCAGATTATCAAGCCTCCTCACTTCTTCCCTAGTTTTGGGGTTTTGCGCCCTTTCCTTTTTTCCATTTCACCATGAATAATCAGTAGGTCAGTGTATTAGTAAAGGTATTTTGTCCCCGTACAGCTGACATGGCAATTCATTTTTCATTTTGATTGTGGCCTTAGGACACACTCGACAGCTCAGGCCATATGGTGTCGCCTGCCTCTCAACCTGGCAGGAAGGATGGGGATGCAGGGAATCGAACCCTACACATCTGGCATGCCAGATGCTCAGCTTAACCACTGAGCTACTGACTATCTGATGTGGCAATACAAGAAAAAATATCCATAAAAACAATTTTGTGATGTGATTAAGATCAGGTTACCCTTCAGTCACACTGGTAATGTAGCAAAAAAATGACAATACAAAAATTCACACTTTTTTATGAAGAAAGCATGTCAAGCAAGGCTATGTTTAATAAGAGAGAAAAGGCTGGGTTAAGCTATTCCATTTTATGTTATGTATGATAACAATATTTTGTCACCAACTGAAAAGCATGCATCTAATTTGGGAATGGTCACATGGTTCTAATCATCCTTCTACAATATCATTTGTGTAATGCTATGTCAGTTTAAAATGAAAACTAGATATTAGACATAGTCTAAATGATATAAATCTAATATAGACTATATGCCCCTGTATAAAAAATTTATTTTTGGGCCCGGAAATTCACAGTTAATAAGGAATTGTGCTATTTCACCTTGCCTTAAGTTTTACCATTTGCGATTGGGGCACTCATTATACACACAACTTTAAATATAAAACAGGTACGAGAAAGGGCCACTTTAACATAAGACGATCTTTTATTTTCTTCCAATCTTTCACTATTCCCAAGCAACTCTTTCTTCATCTGCACAGTTAATGGAAAAATTTTACACTGATATACCCCATGTTTATTGGTATATTTGCACATTCCTCATTTGAATTATTTCCTCTGCAAATACATGTTTTTCATTTTGCAAGCAAAATAACAACAAAACAGCAGCTTGAAGTTGGATAATATAGCATTTGAAATAATGCTCAAAAGAAAAAAAGTAGAATAACCTAAATTAATGGAGCCTAACCATTCATGTATGAAAACAAAATCACCATAATTGTTTATAATTCAAAAATTTTAACAATTGTGGTTCTAAAAGAAATTCAAGTGAAAAATCTAGCCTAACCTAGCATAATCCACTTTTAAGAAGACAAACTACAAAAACTGTTCTGTTTAAGTTCAACAACAAAAATGTATTATTGTACTTTATGATGGCAACAAGACAAGTTTTACACATATTTGCCTCCATAAAGAATACAAATGTGTTCAGTTTGGTTTGGCTAGGTTAGCTTAGATTTTTAAGTTTTTTTTATTAAAAAAGATTTTTTTTTTAAAATGTTTTCTCTAAAAGCAGACTGTTACATTAGGCAATGATGGTTCAGGCTTTTAAAGAAAAATAAGTTGGAAAGTTTTAAGGAAATATATTTGAAATTTTTTATATTTATTTGTTTATTTTATACAAAGAGAAGCTAGCCTAGGTTAGTTTAGGTTAGGTCACAGTGCACTTTTCTAAACATTTCTTTCCATGCTGTGGCCTGACTCAAGGCCCTTTTTGGTATTATTTTGCTCACAACCTGAATTTCTGGAGGAGAAACTCTGGGAAGAAGTGACCATAACATAGTTAGATTCAAGGCACATGTAGGGGAAATTATTAAGGACAATTTGGTAAAGGTTCCAAATTTCAACATAGCAGACTGCCTGCATGAGAACGGCTTTAAGTGTCATCAGATGGGAAGAAGAATTCTCCAATTTAAATGCCTGTGAAATGTGGGAACAGTTCACATCTTACTTGAAGGAAATTCAGATTAGACATGTCCCCCAAAAGCAAAGATGCAAAAGAAGGGTAGGAAAGCCAGCATGGCTTACACCAGACTTGATAAAAGCAATTAATGCCAATAAAACTGCATTTAGTGCTTAAAGAAGGTTCACATGTCGTTAATCTAAAGGCGTATCAAAAAGCTAGACACTGTAAAGCAAAAAAAAAACAGAGCAGGAAAGGGAGCAAAAGAACTGGACTTAGCTAGAAAATGTAATGGGGAGAGTAAAACTTTCTTTAGTTTTTACAAGCTGAGTAAAGTTTCTAGCACAATTGGTCCACTGGAAGTAAATGGACTACATTGGGTGAGGATAGTGAGATGGTTGAGGAGCTGTGCAAGCAGTTTAAATCAGTGTTTACATTGGAAGATGTGACCAATCTGCTGACTGTACAGCATAGTTCAGTGACATGTGATCTGATAAATGATGTTGATTTCATTGATAGTGATGTTGTTTACAATCATATCAGGGAAATAAAGCCAAACAAGGCAGCAGGGCCTGATGAAATTTATGCTAGGGTATTGCGGGCAGCTGAAAATTAACTGGCATTTCCACTTGGTATAATATTTTGTAGATCAGTTTCACAAAATGAAATTCTGGCCAATTGGAAAAGGGCAAATGTAGTTCCTATTTTCAAAAAAAGGGGAAGGAGAGAAAGTTGAAAACCATAGGCCAGTAAGTCCCACATCCCTAGTCTGCAAGGTACTGGAATCAATTATCAAGGATAGAATAGTTAGTTATCTGAAAGGAAACAGATTGATTCAAGATACTCAACATGGGTTTAGGAAAGGGCAATCATGCCTGACAAATCTCTTGGACACTTTTAACTTCGCCACAGAACAATTTGATCAGGGAAGTCAGGTTGATGTAGCATATCTTGACTTTAGTAAGGCCTTTGACAAAGTACCCCATAAACGGTTAATGATATAGCTTCAGTCCCATGGTATTGCAGGTAGCATCTTAAAATGGATAGAGTTGTGGCTTTCATATAGACAGCAAAGAATGATGCTAAATGGTACAAAGTCATCATGGCAAAATGTTCTTAGTGGAGTCCCCCAGGGGTCAGTACTGGGGCCACTAATGTTCATTATATTTGTAAATAACATTGAAAGTGGCCTAAGCAGTAAAGTTTTCAAATTTGAGGATAATTTGAAGGTTGTTAGGGCAATAACAGGTCAAGATGAGCACATCTCACTGCAAAAAGACTTGGAGGAACTTGTGAAGTGGTCCGAAGAAAATATGAAATTTAATTTTGATAAGTGCAAAATCATGCATGTATGAGTAGGTAAGCAGCATATGAAGGCTCCATACTTGATAGGTGGCCAAGTGCTATCAGTGACTCAACAGGAGAAGGATTTAGGTGTTATTCTAAACACAAAATTGGGGGCATCAGAACAGACCAAGGAAGCCAGGAAGAAGGCACTGAGAATGCTCAGGGCAATAAATAGGAATGCATCATACAGAAGTGAGGAAGTGATCAGGAAGCTTTACTGTGCATATCTCCAGCCACATTTGGAATACTGCATCCAAGCTTGGTCTCCTAGCTATGAAAAAGATTGTTGGCTTTTAGAGAGAGTGCAAGAGGGCTACAAAAATGGTTAATTGCATAAGCAACCTGGCATAGGAGGAAAGATTGAAGAAATTGGATATGTGTTCACTTAGATATAGAAGGCTGAGAGGAGATCTCACTGAGGTCTTTAAATTTGTCCATGGTCTGGAGAGGAAATATCTTGGGGAAATGTTTTAATTGAACAGAAATGATGCAATTAGAGGTCATAAATTCAAAATTAAAGTTAACCACAGCAGAACAAGGTTAAGACAGACTTTCTTTACCAACAGGGTAGTGGAACACTGGAACCAGCTGCCAGAAAACATTGTCAGTAGCAGCACATTGAACATCTTTAAAAACAGCATAGACAATCATTATAAGAATAGAGGGCTTGCTTTTCAGTATTACAGGGAGGGCTGATTGGCAGATTTGGTGGGCAACTGGTTCAGTGTACAGAGTGCATCCAAGAAGGGCCCTTGTGGCTCAGAGTTGCACTAATTTTTTATCTTTAGTCTTATACAGCACCCATGCCCTCCCAGAGCCCGCCCTGACTTCCTCTGCTTACTGTCCTACCCTGAAGTCCAAATTAGTCCAAATAATTGGCTCATAGTTGCACTAATCTTGTATGTCTTTATGTCTATGCAACTACATACATTTTATAGCAGGATTCAAGCCCAGTGTGGTTAGGCTTGGCTAGGCTTTTTGGGGGGAGGAATTGCACTGTTAGGTGATGTGATCACACATTTCCTCTGTAAATGCATACTTTTCAGTTGGGAGGGAAAATAACACCCAAGAAGGTACTTATGAGTTTGGTAAAATAGCATAAAAAGTAGCATTCAAAACAAAGAGAATTGCAGCATTAACTAACCTAACCTAGACAAACCTTGCATGCATGAATATTTTGTTTAATGGAAAGTTTCAAAGCAATTTGTTTTCTCAAAAATGTCCACTCTAAAATAGCTAGCTTAACTTTACTTAACCTGAATTGTTTTTAAAGATGAAAAAAAAACTGTTTTTCAACTTGTCACAAAACCCTAACCAAACTGAACTTAACCAAACCTAGCCCCTTTGTATCATTTATGGATTTAAAATGTGTGTCAAATTCATCTTAGTTTCCTTAAACTGCAATACTTTCCTTTTGTGGTGCTATTTTGCCTTCCAACTTAAAAGTAAGCATTTGCAAAAGGCATGAGTGGTCACATGTTAACCACATTCATAAACATTGCACTGAAAATTCCAATTCCAAGAATTCAAAAATTACCTTACACTACAAATTTACTCTTGAAACATACCCAGAGGCCTGATGCCTTCAAAGACATGAGCAAGCACTGGCACTTGTCCTCTGGCACGTGAGACATAGTGCTTCATACATAGGTACCTAGGTAGGTAGGTACCTACTTCAAAAGCATATAAAACACACATTCCTGGATAATGTGTATGAATGAACTGTGTAGCTAACTAATTCCATGTGTACGAACATGAACTAGGCATGCATGTTAGCATTACCATTGATCATCCACCGTTGCTGACGTTTCAGGATATACGACTCAAGTACAAGCCACGTTAAGAAAAGCGCCACAAACCACCGTTGCATAGATATAGATACATACATATGTAAAGGGCCTTGCATACATACATAGATCTTGGAAAAATCGTCCAGATCTCAAATGATGAATCAGCTGAAGATGCCTTTACTAGAAGGTACCCAGAAGTTTTCCTTCAAGCCCGCATGACGTCATCTGAAGTTTTTGTTTCTAATATGGCATCAATTTGGTTCCAGGGAACTTTTATCAAATCGTACGCAATCGTTACTTTAATTCTGTTTCAGCTACAAGAAAAGTTTGTCTCCGCGAGCCAAATGATATATCATCTTGTTTTGTTAATTCCAGTAAGCAATGTGCTATAACACGTTTTTGTCATGCGATGTGTAATTTAAGTGTATGTCTCAAACCTGGTATAAGGGGTAGGGTATCATGAGATAAGAAGTGAGTAATGTTTATACTTTTATTGATTCTTCCCATCGATAATAATGTAATTTGCATAAGATGGTAAATATGATTCGAAGCCCCAGGACCATTGTTGATCACAATTTTATATTCCTGACGTTTTCACATGGGATTTCAATGCATTTTCACTCATTTCTTCGGGGAAATGACAGCTCCCCACAATATAAGCAATTCAAGTTACAGTACTTATACAGTTATCAATACAAATTAATGCAACCTGACCTAGCATAGCCTCTGTCGATGTTGGTTTGCCTAAAATCTACTAATGTTGGATTACATAAATATGATTAAAATGTGATTTCCCAAACAAATGGTAGGGGAAGACGCCAGCCTTCCACAGACCCTTACCCCGGCTGCCAGCGGCCGTCCTGCAGACGCGGGTCAGCCGTGCACGGTCCAGCGTTAGGCGTCAGACGCAATGTTAATGCGAACATCAGGGGGATCTCCAGTAAGGAAAGAAAACAGGTAGGTTCCTGATGTCATTCAAGAACTCTGAAGCATGCGCACGCGACACGGGAGCCAGGATGCTCACTAGTATGTGCGCGAAGAATGTAGTTACAATTTATGAGACTCTGTCTCCATACAATTTGATGAGAAGTTCATTCATGAACGTTAACTTGCCTTTAGACGTCAATTCTATTGCCACTTACAGTGATATATTGCGCATATTGCTACTATGTTACTACATATTGTACGTATTGCTCTCTGGAATTATTTTCACTGTGGACGGCTGGACGCCGGCGGCGACGTCAGCGGCGACGCCAGCGGCGACACCAGCGGCGACGCCGGCGGCTCCCGGCCCGTCCCAAGCCGCCCCCCGCCATTCATAATATGGTGGGGTGCGGACCATCCCCTGAATATGAATGTACCCCAACGCCAAAGTTACATGCAGATTTTCAGATTCGAAACGGTAGGCGACGTGCCTAGCATCAGCTTCGCCACCATTGCAGTTGAGGCCTACATGTTTTCTCGATACTGTTTAAGAACATTACGCTTATGGGCATTGAATGGAAAGAATGCATCTACAACCGTGAATTTCTCCTGTATCATTTTGGCGTGGCAGAGCCGATGCTGCTTAGTATTGTTGAAGGGTGGAATCTTACTTTACTTTTTGTCATGCCACCCCTCGGCGGCCCTCCGGATCCTCTGGGCAGTAACCGTTGGCGCTTGACTTGCATCGAGCCATCTCAGAACCTCAATATTTCCGGACAGCTTCATGTCAAAAGTTAAAAAAATGACAGGGTTAGATACCTATAAAAGTGGTGGAGTATGGCATCAGAAGGCGGTTGACTTTATGGCGGTTTAGTTGAAACCATTGGAAATTAATTCGTTAATGTAGAACATTTGATATGCAAGTAAAAGTAATGCAATGTGATAATTCGAGACAAAACCTGAAGTTGAGCGCAAAAATGACACTTAAGTATATATAAAAGTAATCCAGTATGGCATCAGAAGGCAGCCGATTTTATGTCAGTTTATTTGATGCCATTTGAAATTAATTCGCTCATGTAAAACATCCGATATTCAAGTTGAAGGAATAGAATGTGATAATTCGAGACACAAATCTTTGAATTGAGTGCAAAAAATGACAGGTTTAGACATGCATAAATGTAGTTGAACATGGCATAAAAAGGCAACTGATTTTATGCCGGTTTATTTGAGCCCATTGGCTATTAATTCGGTAATGTAGGACATCTGATATACGATTTAAAGTAGTACGACGTGATAATTTGGAACAAAAAATATGGAATTGATTGCAAAAGTGACAGGGTTAAACCTTCATGAAAGTTATTCAAGATGATATAAAAACGTAGCACGTTCGATTTTTGTTTAGATAAGAACATTGAAAATTGTCAGCACATCACTCAGAAGATGTATGACGCGTTTTTATCACCAGATGTTGAGTGACCAATTGCTCCTATTCTACTTTAAGGGCAAAGTGGCAGGGTGAAATGATTTGATAATAAAACGAACTACACATCATAAGAGAGCTTGTTTCAATATTATTTAAATTTGATCATTGGAAATCGCTTACACCTTCTCTAGAAACTATAATATAGCATTAATCAGAGCAAGTCCACTCTGGTGGTGTTCCTTTACAAGCCCACCACCCAGCCAGCGTTTTAGCCTGGCCCCGACTGGGCACAGTGCGCGACTGGGAAAACCGACTGGGGCCCAGCATGGTCCCAACCGGCAAAACCTAGGAACGACCCAGCCAGCATTTTAACCGGGCCCCGACTGAGGCCCGGTTGTGCAGACGGCAGGGCAGCGACCGGGCAGCCCGACTGGGCCCCAGTTGGCCCATGCAACATTTATTCGCTGGGGCCCGACATGGCCCCGGCCGTTTTTCTGACCCCTGGTGTTTCGACCCCTGTCTGTCAGCTGAAAGTGCCAAGCCATTACTCGGGTTTTCCCCGGATGTTGTTGCCGCATCCGCTTTCTGACCTTGTAGGTGCCGGCGCCACTCGCGTGTGCTTTCCTGGCAAATATTTGTAAGGGATGGGTAAGGTGGCCGGGATCTGGCTGAGAGTCTGGCGGCCTGTTCGGATGGGAAAATATGCAAATTTTGGTGTCGAAAGAAAATGTAAGCCTCCTTACAAAGCCCCAAGTATATAGACGACGGCACGTCGATTGGCGAAGGTCTCATGAAATTCGGTTTCGTACTTTCGGAGTATGGGCGGCACAGCAACCATTTAGATGAGTTTTATGCATTTTTGATGACCTTGACCGAAGGCCGAGGCCACCATATTGAAAAGTCCCAAGTATATTGACCACGGCACGTCGATTGGCGGAGGTTTCATGAAATTCGGTTTCGTACTTTCGGTGCATGGGCGGCGCAACAACCCTTAAAATGAGTTTTATACATTTTTTGTAACCTTGACCGAAGGCCAAGGTCACCATCTTTAAGCTCCAGAGTACATCGGCCATTCAATGTCGATTGGTGAATGTTTCATCAAATTCGCTTCGGTATTTTCAGAGCATGGGCGTGTCAAATAGCGATGAAAACGATTTTGTGTATTTTGGTGACCTTGACCTAAAGCCAAGGTCACGATATTCAAAGCCCCACGTATATCGAACACGTTGCGTTGATTGGTGAAGGTTTCATGAACTTGTATTGGGTAGTTTCGGAGTGTGGGCGTGGTTAAAAGTCTTAAAAAATGGTTTTGTTCCTTTTTGATGACTTTGACCAAAGGCCACGATCACCATATTCAAAAATCCCAAGTATATCGACCATGTCACGTCTATTCGTTAAGGTTTCATGAAATTCGGTTCAGTAGTTTACGAGCATGGGCACGGCAATAATTCAAAATAAAGATGTACTTAATCTGCGACCTTAGGTGAAGGTCAAGGTCACCATTTTGCAAAGTCCCAAGTAAATCGACCATCCTGCATCGATTGATGAAGGTTTCGTTAAATTCGGTGGTGCAGTTTATGAGCATGGGCACGGCAGCATTTTCAAAATGATTTCAAAATGGCCCCTCCAAGTTTAATGCGTAATTCTCTAGCTTTGCGTAATGGTAAGGGTCCCCATATTCAAAAGCCTCATGTAAATCGATCCAAATAAATCGACTGGTGAAGGTTTGGTGGCATTTGGTTCCATAGTTTCTGAGTATGTGCACAGGAACAGCTCTCCGCAACAAAGTAGACCCACCCGCGCAACAGTCGGATCAAGGTCTTGTGTTTGCGGCATGACACTCTTAACAATGTGTTCAATGTTGCGAATTGTTATGACGTCATAGAAAACACCTTGCATTTATTGCTTCACAAACAGATTTCAGAAAAGAAGACATTAACGCAGCCAATCTGATCGGGAGTATCCGCTACTGGGACGTCTCTTAAAACGCATTTTCGCATTTTCGTTTTCCCACTACGTGGGTGGCACGAGCAGGTACTCGGAGGGATCGCGTATCTTGGGAGACTCGTCCCCACAGTCGGAATAACGGGAGGGTATTTTATTCAGTGGGCAATCTTGCAAGCTACCTTGGCGCGCTGTCTCCTGTCTCCGGTGATCCAGCTGTTGACTGCTACGAAAATTGGTTATTTTGAGTGGTGTCTGTAAGTCAGGAGTGTAGTAACCGGCATTTTTTGTATTATCGTTCTGTTTGTTTTTAGTGATATTTATGTTTCTCCAACATTTGTGTCTGAGCAGGTAACCTACCTATATGCCTATATGCCTATATGTGAAGTCAGCCCTATCCAGGGTGAACCCAGAGTGCAGGAATGTTTTGAGAGATACAAATATCTGAAGAAATGCCTATGTTCCCCCTCCCCCCTAGTTCCATGTTAGGAAAAACATTAAAACATTGTTTTCTCAAACTAATTCAAATGAACACCCTAACCTAATTCAGCTTAGCATTAACCATTTTAAAAGAAATTAAAATTATAATACAAAAATAATTCATATTTAAAAATAAATTCATAACAAAAATTACCTCCAACTTGAAAAAAACCTAATCTAACTTAACCTAACCAAAACATGGCTACTTTGTTTGCTCCATGGAAGCAATGTGTGCAAGACTTGTCTTGTGGATTCCTTAAAGTATAATAATCCCCAAAATGTAGGGGAAGAGGGGGTGCATCTGAACATGTTCTGTTTCCTGAACATCTACCTTTGGATGTCTCCCACATCATATCCAGCACATAAATCACAAAAATATAGTGGTATTCATAAATGATTAGCCTGTCTCTACCAAAATGTGAAGGCCTGATTGCATACTTATACCATTTTTTGTGTGTGGAGCTAGTAAAGTTCACAGGTGCCATTTTAGGCTTCCAAAAGCTTCAGGCTTAAGGAAACCATAAAGAGGTTTCTTCCAATTTTGTCCAATTACACCAGCATTTCTTAGTGGCTACTAATAGCTTTTACCACAACAGCTTCAGTGAGGTACTTCTGCACAACATTTTTGTGTTCACAGTATGGCACACCACTACAAAATGATTTTCTGTTTTGAAGCTGCTCATTGCAAGTGGTTAGATGAGCTTCATTTAAAGGAACTGCTTGAATATGGATAGCTTGTTCATTTCTGTGTCCAGTAAATGCTGTACAATTACTGGTTCAGCCATACAGAAGCAGCAGAAGAGCTATTTGTTTCATGCTGTCTTAAGTGTCCAGAAACTCCTCCTATTCCCTTAGGTAGCTAGAATACAATTATAATCTTGAGAAAAAAAACATTTTTATACTAAATGTGTTTAGCACCAGAATACTGACATTGCAGGTGAAAATTAAAATAAGAGTATGCACTGCTGCCACACATGCAATGACAGTAATCTTGAAGTATTACCCTTCATAATTTCTGTATACCAACAAGGTAACAAGGAGATGAGTGGTCACATCACCTTACTCACTTTAATAGGCATGGTATTTGTTTGTTTTTAAAATCTATCAAATACTTATTTTTTCCCAATCCAAATATCCAGATAATGTAACCTAGGCATGCTGAAGCATATCAAATTGCACATGTCCAATTGCACATACCCTATGAATGTTTGATGTGTGTTGGATACAAATCCTTTTGATGTTGGATTGCATGAGACATGCAGACAAAAACAATGGACAAATAAGCACTGGATTACTGCATGAATTATGGTAACCTAACCTAACCTGTGTGCTGCCATGCTGCTATGTCATGACCTGGATTGGGCACCACAAGTGGCCATGTTTATAGGTGGGGCCAATTACCTCACATTTGCCACATATTTCATTGTCTGATTTTCCTCAGAAGCACCCTAGAAAATACTTGGGAGGAATTATCCTGCATGATGGCATCACTTTTACTGCAAGTTTGTATCCTAATCTTTGGGTTTAGTTCCCTATCACTGCACAAATTACTCATTCCTCAACCAGTATATATGCAGGATATGGTAGTCTTCTTGGTCAGTCTGCTACAACCAGTTAAAACATTTTGTGTGTGAATGTGCATCAGTACAATGTTTTTTTGCAATGCTTTTTATGCACCATACAATATGAAAGCAACATATTTTTGCACATGTTAACATTCCATTCCATCATAGATGTGTTCTATTTTGCATCCATTCATGGTACTGATATGTGTCATATGGACCAAATTTGCCAATGCCTTTCCATGTATATTCTTGATGATGTAAGTGAAGATGAACAGGATGCTAAACTGCAACATCAGCCACAGATAGGTTATGCTTCAGAAGAACCTGCTTGTGTTTTTTACAATGCATATATGCACATAATACAAGCAATATGCTTCAATATCTATTTTGTATTTGTTATTGCTGTAGTTCCCCCAAATTTGGTAGTCATCCATAGCTTCACCAATGATAGCTTTTGAAAGAAAATTACTAGAATCATGTGTTCTCAATATTTAAACAGCCATTTAATGGACCTGACAAGTACTGATGATATCCAGCTTCATCTGGGTGCACTTTGTTGGCCAGCAGAGGGCTGGCAGCATCGCCATGGCAGCCGGCGGCGATCAGCGCTACATGACATGCCCTGACCTGGGGGACCGCGTGCCCATCGCCGTGGACGTCTCCAAGAGCCTGGAGCCAGGCGCCTACCTGGACTCGATGCTGGTGGCCAACAACGACCTGGACGAGTACCGCGCCGCGCTTGAGGCCGACCTGTGCTCGGCCGCCAGCGTCGACCACCTGCTGGACGGGCCGCACCCCGCGGGCCGGCTCGACAGCGGCCGCTCCGCAGACTCGCAGGTGCGTACTGCCATCAGCAAGGAGCAGCAGGCTCGGAGATGCCTCCTGACATGCTTAGATCGAAGCACGACGTTTGGAAGCAGGTTTGGTGTGGCTATCATTGGAGAGGGAGAGGTTCGGACATGGGTACTGGCCATGTGGTTAGAAATGTGAGATTATACAGCGTATCAGGAAATACGGAATGGTTCGGTCGCCAGGGAAGAGGCTTCACAAGCGATGCCAAAGTACAAATTAGCTGGGCGAATTGAGTCAGCTGAAGTTAATTAGCCAATGGCCGAACGGTTTGGCCATATTTAGGTAAGTTTCTCTTCTGTGTGTGGACCAGTGTTGGATTTGTGCCTTTCTGGTCCGTTACTGGACACAAATCCCACTTGTCAAGTGACATTTGTGTCACTTGACAAGTGGGATGTGCAGTCGGTGGGTCCGTAACAGCGTTGGAAAAGTGGCCCTTTTTTGGAACTTTTGCAATCCAAAGAATTATACACTCCGGAAAAGATACACTCCTTGCATTGCTGGATGAAGACATACTTAACTAGCAAGACAGCTAGATGTCATTATACAATAGTGATTGTATAATGACAACAGCGACCAATGCATTCATGTGAAATTCATGTGCATTCATGTGAAAAGTGTAGCACTTCCCCCAAATCTCCAAAATACTGGTGGACGAGCCATGTTTTGCTACAGCATAGGAATTGTCATGGACGCTATTACTTTTCCACACATGTTTTACACACATTTTGCCTCCATGAAGCATACAAAGGCATTGGGTTTGACTAAGTTATGCTAGATTATTTTTTTTGTAAGTTATCCATTTATCAAGTTCCTTTCGGAATCATTCAGGATTATTAAAAAAAAGTTTTGAATTTTAAAGAACACTCGGGCTAGCATAGGCTGTTTGGTTAGAATAGGCCATTTACTTTTACTTTGTTAAAGGAAAAATTGCTTAGAAGATTTTTATTTAAAAAATGCTTTCTTGCATCCAGTTAGGCTGCAGCTTTTTCTTCATTTTTAACATCACACTTCATGGTATATTTCCCAGCCAAACCCGAGCCACTTTTTTGGTGTCATTTTGCTACCCAACTGCACTTGCCAAAAAATGTGCTGTCACATCATGTAAGTATCTACATTATGAACACATTCATAATCATTGCACAAAAAATAAATTTCAAGAAATCAAATTACCTTAAACTGCAAATTTGTCCATTCAGAAAGTCACAGGCCAGAAATGTTAAAAGTATAACGGTATTCAATGGAGAATGGGGATAGGATGCACCTAATAATTCCTGAACGTTTCATGAATGCACAAATAATGCTTGAATGCATGCATATCTATAACATCTGCAGTCGATGTGCACTGAAGAGGCCCAGCCCCCATTTTGAAAGAAAAACATTCACGCTTCAAAATGTGGTAAGTGAAAACAAGATTTTCCAGACAAAAACAAAGCAATCAGTTTTGTTCATTTCTACTCTTGTCGTCAAAACATCGCAGGAATTAATATTATCATGTCCTGCTCCTTGTATTATCTGAAGATATCCCGTCACACAACACAAGCTTACAGCTTTGGTTTATCCAAATCAATAACTCGAATTACCGCGAAGATATTTGATATAGGTAAGTAGGTAGGTACCTACATAATCAGATAATACAACCTCTCATACCTCGAGCCAGACACGCAGTCAATTCCATCCGGATAGCAGCGCAGAGCTTTAAAGAAAATCCTTCGTTGAATAAAAAAACAACTACGCTCCGCTAACCAAATATAGGAATTCACCTTCACCAGCCCGACCGCGTTCTTGGATTCAATGAGTTCACCGCTCTCCATCTCCCACTCCGACCGGAGCTATTTGAACCATTGCCACAAAAAGCCATGGATAATGTATTTCTTCTTGGTTCCTTGGAGAATGATATGTTCTGCATCAATTGGGATGGATAAAACCGTTCATGTTTATATTATTAAGCAGTCAGGAGCGATATACATACAAGATATCGGAATGATTTTCCCCATGAAAATTGCCTGAATGGTACCAAAAGGTTCCTAGAACCTGCTAACACTTTGCTCCAAAATGAAGACCCATAGAACCAGAAATTTCACCTTCTTTCGATTTCATGACTTATATTGTTTCCGAATTTCATCAACAAGCGGGAATAGTTGCATTCATGCCACTCCGACCGCGAGGTTTCCCCACTCCGGACAAATTCAGATTTACGTATGTTGACCTAATTCTCTACACTCTTATAAGCCTCATTCTGATCCAATGATTAATTTCTTCCCACAGTCCTGATTATTATTAATTGAGAAAAATGTTCCCTGTAATTCTCTTGGCAGTTTTCTCTAACTTATTTTCATTTTTTGGTATTTCATAGCAATCATGGCGCGAAATGAGACGCTAATTTCCGCTCGTCCGTGACGATAGTTTGTTTTACAGCAGCAATTTGCCCGCCCGTCTAGTCGCTTTTCATCCTTCCAAGGCATTCCTTGCTTCTACTAAACATTCCAGACATGAACTAAAAAGTGCATTGAAATACATTTAATATTAATAAGGATTGACTTCAATATTTTTTGTCAGCTTTTTCATTTGAAAAAAGAGAATTTCATCGTGGAGATAATAAAATATTTTAGACGGATTGTTTTAGTATAACTTTCCTTGAACCATTATATATTCCGAAATCCATATCCCGAAGTAACATTTTAGACCCTCCCATTTTAGACTCAGCGGTGCACGAACGTCCTGCTCTCGAGGTATGTTGTGAATTTGTATTAGTTGTGTGGTGTTGGTACCTATGCTAGGAGTGGCAGGTATTGATATATAAACTTGGTTGACATCGATTAAGTATACTATTGTGATCATTTTCTCTACCATTGCTCAGGAAGTTGCCTTATAAGTCATTCACGTAACGTGGATGACTTCAGACGACGATGTGTGGTGGACCCCATCTGGTTATCTGTGAGACACTGGGATAAGAACCTAACAAATAACTTAAAGGCGTTTTATTCTTGAGGAAGAAGAATTGTCGGGTTATTTTACGACGCATTCAACCGCAAGTTTGCATAGCGCCGCCACCCTATATCACACCGATTGGTCGTGGGTGGACTCTGCAAATGCCGCCGGCCGCGAGATTCGAGTCCCACGCTCCACCATCTAAGCTACCGAGGCCCCTGGGTTTTTTTATTCTTCATTCCAGGAGACATCGCTGCATTTTTCAAAATGTATACACTTCGTTATATATAAAATGTATATACTCCGTTACTTGGTGCTTCAACATCAGCGTCCTAAAATGACTTCACCATTAACTGTGTGGATGAAGAAAGAAGTTGCTTGGGAATAGTGAAAGATTGGAAGAAAATAAAGGATCGCCACCTAAGGATTAAAAAAGCGGAATGCCTTTCACTTAAATCGCATGCATTTTACATTTTTTTAGCAGTCGTGTGTATAATGACTGCCCACACATGTGGCAAAATGGTCAAAACCTAAGACAAGGATGAAATAGCACAATTCCATTAACTGTGAATTTCCAGGCCACATGGTCAATTATTTTACACTGTTCAACATACACCCCATAATTTGGCAAACTGGGAAATTATACACCCCATAAGATAGTGCTTCTCAAGATTATACACTCCATACTTTGGCAAGCCAAAAAATTATACACTCCGAATCCAAGACCGAGAAGTGAAAATCCAACACTGGTCCGTAAGGTACAATAACTAACGAACTAACGCTTGACGAGTGGATCATTTATTGTGCCATCCAACCTTTGTATTTCATCAGTATTGTGGTGTAATAACTGGTATTACCTTTCTTTGCCTGGTCGCAGTACTTACGCCGAATATATATAGGTGTTCGTGGATAAGCGATGACAAAATTTGTAAGCTTCGCCTTACCCAAAGAACACTTTCCTACCAATGTGGTCGACCAGGTTCCTGCTTTGCTTCACACATCAAAATCAGAAATGTAATTTTAGCCCATAATGGTTTAAGTTTTTCATGTCATGCAGCATACATGCAATGTGACGTACATCACATAGCAACACATAAATGTTTTGGGGGAATGAATGCTAGTCTTGACCAAGAAAGTCCAGGAATTGTCAGTTTTTCCAACATTTGACTGAGCTCTATATGTGTGTCGGACAGAGTGTTGAGGAGGGACTGGGAGGTCTCTGCCTGGAGACGGCCTCGATGAAGTCTGGTGTTGCCGAGTCTGACGGCAGTAGTAGCATGGAGAGGAGGGCCTCTGGTGAAGACATCACCTGCACACCCCAATGGAGGAACCAGGAAAAACACATCTTCGTGCTCAGTGAATCTGGGAAGCCAATCTTCTCCAGGTATGTATTGCCACTTTCATCTTGCATCTCATGCAAGTTGACGAGGACTCGATCGGCTGTGACTTTGTAATGGAGCAATAGCTCTGAAGTGCTCTTTTGTGCCAGTCAACGTTTTCGACACGAACACGAAAGGCGAGCGGCTTGGACATAGTCCAGAGCGCAGGCAAATCGCGTGACAAAATAATACACAAGAGTTTTAACTCGACACAGAGCAATCGTTGCCTGCAGTGGCAAGGAATTTCTAAGGTGTAGATAGAATGTTGCAGTATTGTTGTCTGGTGCTTAAAGATAGACATTGTTGTATTGTATTGTATTGTATTTACTGCAGACACATCCACATGCCACGGTGGCTATTATCATGCCCGTCGAAATGAGTGAGATCATCAGGAATGGATATATGATGGGTGATAGGATAGGCGGTAGGCGATAGGCGATAGGATATTGGGAAGGATATAAGGCTGGGTGTTGAGACTGGGTAAGGTAAGGACACTGCAACATGGGGCGAGTCAGCCAGTATCGGCGCCTCGCTCAACAAACAGCGGTTGGAGGATGCAGGGATAGGGAACAAGTAAACAAATACATACAATCCAATGGAGAAATGATGACCTTGTGAGCTCGAGATTCTTTCCGTGAGGAAAATAAGCGCATATTCTTGATTTGCCCTCAACTGCTGGCTCGAATTGCCTCCTCAACATGCTGAAGCAATCGATATTTGGATGTTTCTTCTGTTTCCGCTGTAACTTCTTCATCTTCGAAGTGTTCATTAACTAAACCATTTAGTATAACATGAGGAACGCTGCCCGCCTCGATGAACAAGTAGCGTATCGCTCATTTGCAACGGCTATAATATTCCTTGCATGAGCGAAGGCTCTTCACCACAAATATCACGTTCCGTGACGGGGAGAAAAATCAATGTAACTGAGCGAACGATGGCTTGACCAAAAATGTCAGCCAATTGCAGAACAAAGCTAAAATGACTTAAATTTAACGGGCTGTTTCTTCAACACCGATCTTGACCGCCAATTCAAATTCCCACGTCCATGACTCCACTTGCTTTACGCATACAGCTCACATCTTGAAAATGTACTTTCTTCTTCCAAAACGCGCTAAGTCGACTAGTAAATGCGACGTAGAAAAACACGTCCTTCCACTTGAAAGCACTGTTAACTAGTGCTTTCTCAGATCTTGGAGAGTTTTCGTCATACTAGTTTCTTGAAGTGTTACTATGAGTTTAAAAAATGGACAAAAAGAGAGAAAGTGAGTGTTTGCATTCTGTGCATTGCTTATTGTGTAAATATAATATAATACATGTCACACATTTAATTTAAGATGGTAGTATGGCTACTGAGATTCATTATGCGATGGAGGCATGCAGTTTGGATTCATGTGCAGAGGTTCAGGATGGCGTATGTCATTGATACACTGGTACCCTCTGCAGCAGTGTGCGTCGTCCGGACTGTACGCTGTGTGTCGAAAGGCCACGTGACGGGCATGTACACAGGAGGCCGTGACTGGAGGTGCACGTGCCGCTGCTCCCCAGACACGGCAGCGAGGAGCAGCTGGTGACACTGTCGGGAGTGCTGCAGGCGCTGGTCAGCTTCGTGCAGGACTCTGGCGACTCTCTGCGCGCGCTGCGCACTGCCGACCGCACGGTGGTGTTCATGACCCGGCCGCCGCTGCTGCTGGTCTGCGTGTCTCGCGGCCCCGAGAGCGTGGCGCAGCTCTCTGTGCAGCTGTCGTGAGTGGCCAGCACGGCGTTACAGCAGCTCTCTGTGCAGCTGTCGTGAGTGGCCAGAACGGCGTTACAGCAGCTCTGTGCAGATGTCGTGAGTGGTCAGAACGGCGTTACAGCAGCTCTCTGTGCAGCTGTCGTGAGTGGCCAGCACGGCGTTACAGCAGCTCTCTGTGCAGCTGTCGTGAGTGGTCAGAACGGCGTCAGGGTGGCTCTCTGCAGCTGTCGTGAGTGGCCAAGATTGCGTCAGGGCGGCTCTCTGTGCAGTTGTCGTGAGTGGCTAGCACGGCATCGGAGTGGCTCTTTGTGCAGCTGTCATGAGTGGTCAGAGCGGCTCTCTGTGCAGCTGTTGTGAGTGGCCAGCTCGGCGTCACAGCGACTGTTCTAGGTATATTACGTGGCAGTTCTAGGTGTAGTGTGTGGTATTTCGTAGTTCTAGGTGTAGATTAGGTGTAGACTCATTATTGGTGCAGACATGATCAGGTCAGATCAGATCAGATTATGGGGATCAGATGAGGCTGAAGAGACGAAAAGCGTGGCATTTATCACGGTATGCATGCAAATGTCTGGTATAGCCCACGCATTTAGCTACGTTCAGTTACCCGCATTAAATCATCCATGACAGGCAGCCTTCACTGCTACTTTTAAGTTGTCTGGTCACCTGCGGTCGTGCAATAAGATCGGTTTGGTGAGAATGTCGACCCTCCCCTGAAAGCGCGTTTCTTTTTGTGGCTTCTTGCATCTTAGTCCACAGGAGATAAATCCTCGCCTCCTTTCTTTCAGTACCTTTGTTTTGCAACCAATTTATGGATGTTTCTCACAACAGCAGCGCCTAATTAGTATCATTTTTAACTCCCATTCACGTTGCCGTTGCAGACACATGTACTACCAGATCCTGTCGGTGGTAACTCAGTCTCAGCTGACCCGGATCAGCGAGCAGCGGCGCAACTTCGACTTCCGTAAGCTGCTGTCGGGCGCCGAGCGTTTCCTGGACCACCTGATCGAGGCGGTGGACTCGCGCGCCGTCTACTTGCTGAGCGCCGTCCAGTGCCTGAGGCTGGAGCCGGCGGCGCGGGACAACGTCACGTCCACCATACAGAGCGTCTGCTCAAAAATCAAGGTCGGTCGTCGCACGCTGCTTGGCTCAACTCGTTCGTTAGGCTGGCCTGCTGGGTAAAATAACCGGGCGAAGCACCCTTGAGCTCAAATAACTAACTACCTGAATTAACTGCTTGTTTCGTGTCACAAAGACAGTGTGGCATTGCCGTACTTTACGCACATAGTGACTTAGAAGTGACTTTATATTTATTAGATTACTGATAGATCGAAAGCATAAAAAGGCTATGCAGTTGTCATATACAAGGTACTTTTTACACAGACCGTCACACGTAACGTTTGCCGATATTTGTGAAAGGCTGACGTATGGTAGGAAATAACCGGTAAATCTCCGGTACACTGGTGGTCGGAGCTGCGCAGCCGTCCGCAGGTGGCCACTCGTGTGTCCTGAAACGATGCGTGACAACCGATAATTGGTGTAACAGAACGTGTGCCTTGGGCAGAGAGCGCAGGACCCGCCCCACAGCAACCGCCCTGCCAACAGGAGCTGGTGTTCGCGTTGCTCATCTCGGGGGACCGGCTGATCGCGCTGGTCCGCATCCGCTCACACTACCTCCACCCTATTGACTACCACATCGTATGCAACATCGTCTCTTCCACCGAGTCTTTCAAAACGGTCGAGGGCTGGATCCCCATCTGCCTGCCAAAGTTCGACGCCAGGTCGGTCGGCGGGCTGATGCCAGACACATGTGCTGTGGGTCGTCTTCACGAAGCATTGATGGCCCTAATGTAATGTATCTGTCGAATTGTTCCTCGCTCGATAATGTTACTAAGGTACACCACTTCTGGTGTTTGTGTGAGATGTCATGTAATCTGCAGCCAAATCTTTTTGTCATGCATGTAGCGCCGTCACTTGCCTTCTTTCTCCCCATGTATCCTTTCTCTTTCCCGAAGCTTTGACTTTTCCTCTCCTCCAACCGTGCAAGCTGCAAGTAGTTTTATCCTTGTAAAAGCGTTTCTCTCCTGAAACAGGCCAAAAGAAGCTGAAAAAAGTATCCAGTGCAAATCAGACCGCAGGATATGAATCACAAGTATCCGTTTATTCAGTCGCGTTCTGCCCCATACCGTCCTACCATGTGTTCAGCCGCCCATCAAATCCCTCCTCTGATCACTCGTGTGTCACTCTCGGGCACGTGGGTATCTAATCACTAGGCGGACGTTTTGCAACGGTCCTACGCTGTGACACTGGTGTCAGGTTTTATACATTCAGTTGTGCTAGTCAGACGTACTTCGTGTCGTGCGGCTGACATTGAGCCAGTTGTGGTTAGGCAGGATTGCTTGGCGCCTGTGCGGCTCACATTGAGCCAGTTGTCGTTAGGCAGATGTGCTTGGTGCCTGTGTGCCTCACATTGAGCCAGTTGTCGTTAGGCAGACGTGCTTGGTGCCTGTGCTTCTCACATTGAGCCAGTTGTCGTTAGGCAGACGTACTTGGTGCATGTACGGTTGGCATTGAGCCAGTTGTCGTTAGGCAGACGTACTTGGTGCATGTACGGTTGGCATTGAACCAGTTGTTAGGCAGACGTACTTGGTGCATGTACGGTTGGCATTGAGCCAGTTGTCGTTAGGCAGACGTACTTGGTGCCTGTGCGGCTGACGTGAATCGGCCGTCCCCGTCAGATGAGCTGATCAGATGCGAGCTGAACCAGTAAGTCCCACGTATGGCTAGACTGTTCCTTTCTTTTGTACAACCGTGCTTTTGGCAAGTATGGCTGTGAATGACACTGAAGGTAACCAGTGCCACAATTAGTGCATTTCATGTTTCTCCGGAAACCCCTTTCGTCATTTTTCGTCACAGGATAATTTAAGAATGCACATATCGATTGGATTGAAAATTGTTAAACAGACAAGTAAAACTACCAACAACTTTCGATACCTGATATCTAACGCAACTTTAACTCTTATCTGGTTCAGCACACCGGCTGGTATCTGGGGTCGTGGCTGTGGAGTGCGGTGGCTGTGGCAATGTGGTGAGATGGTTGTGGTGTGCCGAACGGTGGGTCCGGCCGCCCGCTGAGCGGACCGCCCGTGTGCATTTTCCAGCGGGTTCATGTACGCTTACGTGAGCTACATATCGGACGTGTGCCCGGCCTGCCTGGTGCTACTCACCGCCGACCGGGAAACGTTTCACGCGCTCGCCCAGGCCAAGTCGAAAATAACGGAGGTCAGTCGCCAGCGGCAGACGGTGCCGAGGTCGGTCATGTCCCGACCGGTACCGACTGGGAACTTGCCTGTGCATGGCGCATGCTGGGGCGGAACATGTGGTGATTACCCCGCTGGTTCGGGTGCCTGCCCTGCAATCACAAAAAAAAAACATTTACTGCGGGATATTCGGGTGGTAGAGGAAAAAACTGCATCCCTGGTCCTTGTATAGTTGTAATTTTAGGATATTTGTCCGTGGTTGCGAAGGTGGTGGCCCGCGATCTTATCGACCTGACTGTAAGTACGGATTGTGATCATCGGCCCCAGCCAGACTGTCCCGCTCTCTTTGATCCTTGTCACAACGGCCTGCTGGAGGTTTTCTTCGAATGAAATGTTTCTGATGGTCGCTCCCTGGTGCACACAATAGCGCCGTTCTATTCGGTACAGCCTGAAGTCCGGATAGCCAGTAAACTGCTACAAAACTAGTTGGGTTTCAATGTCGAATAGAGTGCCGGTTGGGTGATCTGTCGTGACCTACCATGACCTACTCCGACCGATTCGTGCCATACAGGCCAACACCAGCTATTGTATTCACGTGGAATGTGTATATTGGCTCCGAATACGAACGGGTACCGGGAAGTCGGCCATTCCAGTTATGCATACGCCTATTCTCCGTTATGTATTTCAGTTGTTCCCCTCAGATGAGCCTACAACTCTAAATTTTGAGGGTGTGCCTGACTATGGAATACATTAATGATCTCAGGATATGCCCCGTGTATCCTGATCGTCAGATAACTCCTAAATTATCTGCAAATTGTAATATTTCCTATGACAAGTCAGGTTTTCACTTTCAACCGGCTAGGAACTCTCAAAGTCGCTTGAGCTGGCTTAAGCTGGATTAAACGGACAAGTCAGTGACAGAAAAGCAATGCGTCAGGAAACCGTTACCGAACAGTTTTCCCTATGTATATCAGACCATGCTATTGAAACACGTTCTAGGCATCCAGGCATCCATGGAACAGATATAGTTTAGACTAGTTTATATCCAGGAAAAAATATGCTTGCACTTTACCTGTCAATAGGCATTATGAAGTGCTTGATTTCCGCCAAAGTACATGGTAGCTATCGAGATAATGGCCGGAGCGCAGTTCTGAACCGCACTTACCATGTCAATTATTCGGACACACCAGTTGCCATATAGTGGGCGCGAATGATGAACTCTGGTCGATGCGCCCGAAAGCCCAAATATCCAACTAACTGACCAGTTGCCATATATTCCTATTTACGCACTTCATTAACCCGCGCCCTCTTTCCGGTCAGATCATTACACCCCGTCTCGGGGGGAGGGGGCGGTTAGTAACCCCCTCTAAAATCCAAACGAAGCATCGCACGAAAGCGGAACAGGCGTCTTCGGAAAGCGCTCGACGGGTAGGGTCCGGGTCCACCCCCAAAACAATTTTCCCCAAAAAGTGACGTCACCAGGGGGCTAGATTTTCACGACTTTTCATGACTTACATTATGTTTTTGGCCCTGGGGAGTTCATTTTGGGGGATATATGAAAAAAATAATTATTTGGAATGAGAAAAGGACAGCGAAATCGACCAGGGCTATATTTTTTTACCCCCAAACAAATTATTTAAAAAATTCGAAATTTCAAAATTTTCAGTTTTCAGGTTTTCTTTAATTTTCCTTTTCCAATGGGTAGAGCAGACCGAGAAGCGTTGTTCGAGGTCAACTTGCCCTAAAAAAATGCTTACTTTAGCCAGAATTCTCTATTTGAACTACAATTTGGGAAATACGCAAAATTGATATGTAGTCAAAAACGAAGAAAGAAAAAAATCAGCTGGTACGTTTTGTTGTATCCCTAAAGATAAGCAAACGCTGAAAGTTTCATTAAAATATCTATCCGTTAAAGCGTGATGACTGGTTGAACTTTTTTGCAGGTGACCTCACCTGACCTTGACTAACTCGTTGACCCTAGATGACCTGACTTCAAAATTTTGAAACAGCATGCGAAATTGATGTGGGAAAAGACACGCCAAATTTGGGCGTGCTGCCCCGCGCCGTTCGTTGACTATGCACGAAAAACCTGACGGGTGGCGGTCGAAGACCTCCCTCCCCCCCCCCCCGAGACGGGACGGTTAAGGAATACACCTGATAGATAATCTGAAAATCCCAAAATCGGACGTATTCGAATTTAAATTTTAATGAACCCACAATACTAAAATATATCATAGGGATATCAATATTAACTTTAAAATGTCTCCTGTATTTTGGATATGTCGCCCCATTTTCTACTAGCTCTCTTTTGGCTAGCCGGCTGCTCTCAGGGCTCGCTACCGGGCGCTTCTTCGCCGGCCAACGACTGTCTTCAGGGACGTTGGTACGGTCAATGGCTGAGGTCAGCTGACATCGACAGTGTCCGGTGTCCACCCGCGTTACCCCACCCACTGCTGCCGGCGTCGGCCGAGGTTTTTTTTTGGTGTCGCCCGGTTGCCGGGTGGCCTTTGTGTTTCGCTATCAGGTGGACGATGGTTCGTTGCGGTGTCGGAATTCCCACAGTTCGCCGGTACTGGTTCACTGGGAGCTCGGTTTCCTACCCTTATTGCACAACTCGTTAGCTCATAGCTTGCTAAGGCGAATGCGTTTTCGAATCCAACCACGTGTCGATTATGAGGGATGCATAGCACTGCATCCCTTTGCGTCACCAGGACCACCGCTTTTAATTACAAACAGGCGGACTTCGCTGGCCTGAGACGGTCATTGCAAAGCTGCAAGATTCGTATGTGCATTACAAGAACTGTTCTGCTTGTGAACTGTGTGATGGGCATTAACTATGATCTTACATAATATCCGTGTGCTATTCCCAGTGAAAGTGCAGGATTTCTTGTCTGGACAGTGTTTGTCGAAGCCATGATGTCGCCTCCTTCGACGGGTGGCCTTGGGTGTAGGTGCGCCAATGCCCGTGGACTCCATAGCATTACATTTGCCGAGGGCAGGAGAGGTCGTGCGATCTCTTGCATCGCCGTTCTCAACGTGGTAAATCGTAGGCTGCACCATGGCAATATAGGTGATGGCATGTGCCCAAGACATGATACTGTCTCCGACATGACTAACAACTAGCACTGTCTCCGTCAGCGTTGCGTGGAAATGATAAATTTTCGCGCTGTTTTGCCGTTTCCCGCATGCTTGATCACCGTTCACGGTGATGAGTTAGTGTTCGTGCTGTGTTCGCTGTCCAGCTATTGGACTCGCGAGTGGTGACTGTCTTTTGTTTATCCAGAAAATTGAGCAGAGCGGCGCCGCTAAGCAGATCGCTGCCTCAATAGCCAGTGGAGACTACTCCACCCCTGACACAGGTACTGATTACTGCTCCCTAACCACACTGCTTAAGTATCAGACTGATTGGTAATCATCTGTAGAGTATCTGTAGAGTACAGGGAGATCGTCCGCTAGGCCCACCCAAACTGAACTCGGATGGCTACATGCTGCATGTCCAACTGATGTTGACTGAGCTGCCAGCGATGACATCAGCTGGCCCGAGTCATAATCTGGGTTGGATTTATGTTCTGGAATCCTGGGTTTGGAGAGGAAAATTGTTTGTCATGTCAGATCGCAGAAGGTATTTTTATTCGTGTTTTAATCGTAGAAGACATATTTTTCGTAAATTCCTGTCAGTTTGGGCATGCTTACTATACAACAACGAATTGGGAGTTTAGAAATGATTCCATCCATTCTTTTGTACAAAAAAGGACTCGATAATTGCCCGGGATGATGATGCTCTGTTTGGCCAATATATAGAACAGGGTGAATCTTCCAGCTATGGCATCGATGAGTAACGTTAGCTGATGGCGACTGACTGCTACTGTTCGCCACGGCCGATCTGAGTCATCGCACCGCACCATCATAGGCACACCACTACGGTACAACACCACAGCACACCACGACACCACACCATCATAGGCACGTAACACCACAGCACAGCACACCACCCACACCACAGCACAGCACAGCACACCACACCACACCACACCACACCACACCACACCACACCACACCACACCACACCACATCACACCACAACACAAAACAACACAACACAACACAGCACACCACAGTACATCACAGCACAGCACAGCACACCACAGCACACCGCAGCACACCACACACCACACACCACACAGCACAGCACAGCACAGCGCAGCGGACCACAGCACACCGTGTGCTGTACGCTGCCGCCTCACCACTGTCCTGTGCTCCTGTCATCTGACACTCACCTCCCTGACAGGCGTGGTCAACATGCGCCACTTCATGTACAAGTGTAAGTCGACGGCGCAGAGCACGTGTCCGTCGGTGGGTGTGGTGTACGGCAGTGAGACGGGCCGCCGCCGCCTGTACGCGCTCTACCACACTGTGCACGGCCGGATACACGCGCCGGTGCGGCCACTCAAGACGTTCTACTACGCCGGCAGCCATGAGGTGCTCGTCGGCTGGGTAAGTCCCTGTCCGGTGGTGTAGTAGGCTGGGTAAGTCCCTGTCCGCTGGTGTGCTAGGCTGGGTAAGTCCCTGTCCGGTGGTGTAGTAGGCTGGGTAAGTTCCTGTCCGCTGGTGTGGTAGGCTGGGTAAGTCCCTGTCCGGTGGTGTAGTAGGCTGGGTAAGTTCCTGTCCGCTGGTGTGGTAGGCTGGGAAAGTCCCTGTACGGTGGTGTAGTAGGCTGGGTAAGTTCCTGTCCGCTGGTGTGGTAGGCTGGGTAAGTCCCTGTCCGGTGGTGTAGTAGGCTGGGTAAGTTCCTGTCCGCTGGTGTGGTAGGCTGGGTAAGTCCCTGTCCGGTGGTGTAGTAGGCTGGGTAAGTTCCTGTCCGCTGGTGTGGTAGGCTGGGTAAGTCCCTATACGGTGGTGTAGTAGGCTGGGTAAGTCCCTGTCCGCTGGTGTGGTAGGCTGGGTAAGTGCCTTTCCGCTGGTAACGTTCGGCTGGATAAGTATCTCCGCTTGTATTGGTAGATCGAGCATGGCCCGCCCCTCTGGCTGACTGGACGAGTCCCCCTCTGCCCATCCTCATTGACTAAGTATATCAATTTTCACTGATCCTGACGGGATGTGTACATCCAAATCTCTTGGTGCTGCATGTTAGGTAGGCATCTTTTTACTGACAATGGCAGGCTGGGGCATAAGTATAGCCACGTTTTGAAATTATGTGGGTGGGGGGGGGGGACAAACCAGGGACGCGGTATGTTTTGGCAAGGTAAGTACGTTTTGGTAAGCCACCACCAAAAAAATATCCTCGGATTATAGCCACTTCAAGCCATTTTTATACATTTTCAAGGTTTGGTTGTCAGATTTACCATTGCTAAAAACGATATCTTGGGTTCAAATAGTGCAGCCAAAAATAGCAAGTTTCACTCCTTATACTGCCTATGAACAGTAACTATATGTCGTATGTGCGGGCCCAATTTTCACAATTACCATAGAGCAATGCTGTAATCACGTAAAACGTTACCGTCTTGTAGCATAAGATAAAATATTTGACAATGAGTTTGTCGCAGTAAATATGGACTTGCGTCAGTGGCGTTCCGAAGCGGGGCATTGAGGGAAGTCGCCCCTTCCCTGAGAAGTTGGGGGTCCCCAAGAATCGCGCTGGGGTTCGGAAATATTACGCCAGGCTCCCTAAAAATCCCGCCGGGGCTATCAAGAATCGCATTGGGCCCGCGAAATGTCGTGCAGGTGCCCATGAAAATAACACAAAATTATGCGCGGGAGAAGGAAATCTAAGATGAGTAAACCCTTGTGATAATGCAAATGTTGTGCCGCGCAAAGCACAATTCCCCACCCGAGCGAAAACAGATGATGGTCAAGGTTTTTGACATTCAAGAATGGGCTGGAAACAGAAATTTAAAGAAATTGTGGTCCTTGCGAAACGTATTGATTGGCTAGGGCTTCTAGTATTTTTGGTGATTCTCTTGCATAAATATTTCACCTTATAGATTATTAAGTATAATTTTGCGACGATCATGCCCACGTATTTCGGTAACTGATGCTTGGGGACACGAAAAATTAGGGGAACAAATCGCCACGTTTCGTAAATTGGAGGGACATGCTTCCCACAGCCATGGTCCCCTCCCCCAGAGGTTGCACTCATGAACTGGGGAACTGGATACTGCAAGGTTGGGCGCGTTCTCCAGCATAGGTCCCTCTCCGTTAGTAGTAGGCTGCGCAAGCTGTGTCCACTGTTAGTGGTATGCTGGGTATGCTGTTCTGTGCTGGCAACGGTAGACTGGCTTAGTCCCACTGCACTAATGACAGATGTCGGGGTGTGCACAGATGGTGCGGTGGAGGGATGAAGAATGCTAAGGAGAAGTATAGGAAGAAGTAGATGTTAGCGCTAATGTTTGTCGTGTGTTTTCGCCAGCTTCCAGCGAGATCTCTTCCCACGCCGGTGATGTTGTTATCTCCTCTCCCATTTCCAATTGTAACGCCACTGGTTAAACCTAAGGGATGGATTTGGGTCGCCTTTTCGCCGCTGGATCAAACGTCCATATCCATCGGTGTATCGGATAGTTTTATATTTTCCCCGATTTCAAAGTCAGGGATCCAAAGTCAGTCATCCAAGTGTGGAATGGTTCCGATGAACTTCCTATATCTGCCAGTGGGTGATGTACACGCCGGAGAGCTTATCTGGGCGTCGGGTGCTCTGAATTCATGCGGTCATGCTTCTTCGGTAATTTCGTGTGGACCCGTTGGAAGAACTAATATTTATCCAGCTGATGGTAAAACACAACCAACTCGAGAGGCCGGCCCGATCGTAACGCTTTTGGTAGGCTGATCCCCCTGCGATGATGTATTTCAGCAGTCACGAAATGAGCACAAAATATAGCTTCGTTCGTGAGTTATGTGTTCTATGTTGTATAATGCGTGAAAGTCCTAACCCGACGGAGGTCGTCCATCCTGGAGTGCGTGACACCAGGATCTGACCCGCAGCCGACCGGGTAGGTGTCGCACTGGACCATCTGTTAGCTGGCTGTTCTTTGGGTGTACGATACCGAAAATGCATGGCGGGGTGTCAGATTTCACCATGGGAAGAGCACCAGTTTTAAGATGCTCCGTCCTTTCGGTCGGTGCCGATGTGTATCCTTGCCTGTATTGCCGCAGGTCAGTCCGGGCTTCGAGCTGTACTCGGTGTTCGAGCCGTACGTCACACAGCAGACGTCCATAACCGAGATGAATCGGCTGCTGCGGTGGATCAAGGACCGCGAGCGGCAGCTCTTCATCCTCGGCTCGGCCGTGTTTTAGGGTTTTATGCGGCTGCCGGTACTGCCGCAGGGCACGGCTGGACGCTCGGCTAGTCGGTGTGTCGCGTGTTGGTGCAGCGACAGTGGCGGAGCGGCCGGTACTGCCGCAGGGCACGGCTGGACGCTTCGTTAGTCAGCGTGCCACGTGTTGGTACAGCGACAGTGGCGGAGCGGCCGGTACTGCCGCAGGGCACGGCTGGACGCTCCGTTAGTCGGCGTGTCACGTGTTGGTACAGCGACAGTGGCGGAGCGGCCGGTACTGCCGCAGGGCACGGCTGGACGCTCGGCTAGTCGGCGTGTCACGTGTTGGTACAGCGACAGTGGCGGAGCGGCCGGCACTGCCGCAGGGCACGGCTGGACGCTCGGCTAGTCGGTGTGTCGCGTGTTGGTGCAGCGACAGTGGCGGAGCGGCCGGTACTGCCGCAGGGCACGGCTGGACGCTTCGTTAGTCAGCGGCACGTCAGCGACAGTGGCGGAGCGGCCGGTACTGCCGCAGGGCACGGCTGGACGCTCGGCTAGTCGGCGTGTCACGTGTTGGTACAGCGACAGTGGCGGAGCGGCCGGCACTGCCGCAGGGCACGGCTGGACGCTCCGTTAGTCGGCGTGTCACGTGTTGGTACAGCGACAGTGGCAGAGCGGCCGGTACTGCCGCAGGGGCACGGCTGGACGCTCCGTTAGTCGGCGTGTCACGTGTTGGTACAGCGACAGTGGCGGAGCGGCCGGTAGTGCCGCAGGGCACGGCTGGACGCTCGGCTAGTCGGTGTGTCGCGTGTTGGTACAGCGACAGTGGCGGAGCGGCCGGTACTGCCGCAGGGGCACGGCTGGACGCTCGGCTAGTCGGTGTGTCGCGTGTTGGTGCAGCGACAGTGGCGGAGCGGCCGGTACTGCCGCAGGGGCACGGCTGGACGCTCGGCTAGTCGGTGTGTCGCGTGTTGGTGCAGCGACAGTGGCGGAGCGGCCGGTACTGCCGCAGGGGCACGGCTGGACGCTCGGCTAGTCGGTGTGTCGCGTGTTGGTGCAGCGACAGTGGCGGAGCGGCCGGTACTGCCGCAGGGGCACGGCTGGACGCTCGGCTAGTCGGTGTGTCGCGTGTTGGTGCAGCGACAGTGGCGGAGCGGCCGGCCGGTGACGGCTCGCATCTCCACCTCACTGAGGAAGCGCCGTGGTGGGTGAACTGGCTGCGGCTGGCCGCCCACTCCCCGCCCACTCCCCGCCGACGGCAGGCGGTCCGGGTCACCCTCCACATCACCTGGGTTTGTGTATTGGTGTTATGTATTGGATGGGACCGCTGTTCAGCCGTGGCGCTGACCCCACCTCTTACGCCCACTCTGCCCATCTATTATGTACTTGTATCACTGTGATGCAGGATCTGGTCCCGTGGATGCACAGGGTTCACCTAGAGCGGCATGCGAGGTACGCTCAGTGCCTGTGGTACCTGAGGTGTTACGTGACGGCTGGTGTATGTGTGATATCTGAATGTCTGTGGTATGTATGGTACGTTGAACCACGTTCTGTCATCCACAGGCATTGGCCTCGGTCTGGGGTTGACTAATACTTGTGGACCATGTGGCGAAACCAAATCAGGTAGAGTGTGATGCTTTTATTGGCGAAGATTGAAGGTGGAGTGTGGTAGTGGAATCGATCTGCGTGTAGTTGCCGTCATGCCCCTCGGTATACCAAACAAGCAGCTGTTCATATCGTACAACTGTCTGTTGTCCATAATCATTTGTATGCGCGCTTTGCGCAATTGTTACAAGGGTTTTTCAATGTCTACTGTGCGCATATTTAATATATGAGTATGACGTAAGCCTGTTGGTGTTACCTCTGAGTGATTATGAAAGATTATTGGATTTATTTGGCTGAATATTGCGCTCTCGTGTACTTTATGCTCTTACGGGAAAAGTGTACCACAAAGCTCAAGAGCACCCCGGTCCAGTCCTGTCGACAATTCATGGGATCCATGCATCCTTCAGGGGCACTATCCAACATAATTAGCCTCAACATCTTAACACAATAAAATGATTAGTACATTCTTTTAACAATCAGCTTGCATTTGGATAATGTGCTTCAGAGCCATGGGTGCATTTGGTTTTGATTCTTGAGAGCAGATGGCGTGCCGTGCTTATATCAGGCGGATCATCGGAGTCGGACGAGATCTGGTAGTGTCGGTGGTGTTCTGACATATTGTCTTAGATCTGGTCGGCGTATTGGTAGTGATTTGACTTTATATTAGTGAGGGTGTGGTTTGTGTATTGGTGATCGTCTGACGGTGTGTTGGTGGCGGTCTGCTCCATGTGCGAGCGGTGTCTGGTGGTGTGACGCTCTATTTGATGGTGGTCTGATCTGTGCGGGAGGAGTCTGATGATGCTTTGGTGGTGGTCTGATTGTATGTTGATTATGGTCTGACGATGTATTGGCGGGGGTCTGGTATGTGTATTGGTGGCGGTGCGGTATGAATAGAGGCTGCGTGCGGCGTTGTATTGGGGGTGGTCTGGCAATGTATTGATGTAATGATATATGTGTTGGCATGGTCCGCTATGTGTATTGGTGGCTGTGTGTGTGTGTGCGTGTGCGTGTGCGTGTGCGAGTGCGAGTGGCGTGTGGTGATGTATTGGCTGAGGTCTGGTAGTGTATTGGTGTAGTGATCTGACTATGCGTTTGCTGGATCTGGTATGTGTTTTGGTGGAGGTCTGGTGGTGGTGTGTTAGCGGGGTCTGGCATGTGTTTTGGTGGAGGTCTAGCGGTATGTTGACTGGGTCTGGTGTGTGCTTTGGTGGTGGTCTGGTGATGTGTTGATGGGGTCGGTGACGGTGACGCATGGCTTGTGCATTGGTGGTGGTCTGATGGTATGTTGACGGTGTCTGGCTTCTGTATTGGTAGTGGTGTGTTGACGTGGTCTGGTATGTGCATTGGTGGTGGTCTGTTGGTAGCCCAACGATAACTGAGATGGCCGCTCCAAAAGTGCCATTTGCTTCGCCTTGGATTGGGATGACACCGATTAAGCAAAAAGAAAGTAAGAAAGCAATTTGTATGATCCTGTGTTGGGCTTAGCTGGTCAGACATCCTATTAGTTCTTTACTTGTTCCCAAATTTTGCACTTATTTTTCCCCACTGACACTCTCAGGGTCTGCTGCCACCCAGAGTACCTCCGAGATCGAACTAGGTCGCCGTCGCCACACTTCAGTATGACACTCAGTGGCCAACCATAACGTCCCGGCCGCGGCACTCCGCTCACTCCGCTCACTCTAGCTTCCTTTTCTGGGGAATGTTCGCACTCCCTCTCTCGGCACCGTCCACGCCTCTGCAGCAGCGCCGTGCGTCACCGTTCCTGTGCTGAACTGCCTGGGTCTGGCGTGCAGGCCGGCGGTGCGCCCTGCGTGGCCGGCCGCTGCAGTCGCCGACTGGTGCTCCCGCCCTGTTCGCGATGGCGTCACCGGATGTGCAGCGAAATTCGCGACGACCGTCACGATCAGCGACGTAGGAGCAGGGGTTTGCGCAAGAGGAAGCTCCCATGTGCCCAACGGCGGGAGGAATAGGGGTCTCCCACCCCTCCATCAGTAACTCTGGATGAGTTAAGATTGCTGCATTGTATGAAATTGTACGGAATGAAGCGACTGCAAAATGACTGGCCAACTCTCAGGTAATTCCCATCCTCCGAGTCCCTGGAAATCGCGCTGGGACTCCAAAAGAAGTCCGACCGGAGCCCTTGAAAATAACGCTGGGTGGTTCAAAATTTCGCACCTGTTACTTTGAAAATTGCACTTGGGGCCAAATAAGTCGTGCCGTGGCTCGTGAAAATCACGACGGGAGCCGAAATTGTCGGGCCGGGGACCATGTAATTCA
>JAOTOL010001637.1:1570000-1615000 GCA_034440575.1 Imbricaverruca yamaguchii | reverse complement strand
TTTATCCCCGCTGAGGTTGTCACAGTGATGTATTTTTCACTGGTGTTCAACACTCTGACACGAAGCCCATAATTCTCCATTATCACTGGTAAACGAAGCAGCACTCGTGGGGACAATAAAACACATGAGAGCGCAGTAGCCAACAGGATGTTGCAGAACAGAGCCCCAGATCAGCGGTCGATGCGTCACGAGTGGCATAACAGTGGACACGTGCTGAACAGTCAACTTATGCGCATGTATCTGAATATCAATGCTGCATTGAAGAACGGGAGCACCCAGCCATAGCTGATCATGAAAACGGTCACTAGCGAGAGCATCCAATTTTTGGCCTATACGAGCGTAACCTCCTCTGCAGACTCGGAACTGCTCGGACCTTACCATCCTGCGCCTGATCCCGGGATTGACCTCGCAGACGACCACATGGATGACCTTGCAGACCAACCCTCAGCCTTTTCGGATAGCCTTTTTCCACCACCTCCCCCTCCTAAAGGTTTTCCGCGGATAATGAAAGAACGACGCACGGCAGCGCCCGAAATTTGCCATACCTCTTCCAACATCAACTTGACATGTTGTGGAAGACGTTAATGTCAGGTCATCCACGATCACCGAGTTAGCCAAGGTCAAGTGCGGTCACCTCCGATAAATTCAACCAGTCGTCAAGCCTTAACCGGAGGGGGTGGGGGATAGTAACCTCCTCTAAAATCGGAACTATTCGTGTTCAGATCTTAATTCGTGCGTCGCACGAAAACGAAAGAGATGTCATCGGAAAGCGCTCGACAAGTAGGGTCGGGGGCCACCCCCAAAACAATTTCCCCACAAAAGTGACGTCACTAGGGGGCTATATTTTCACGACTTACGTAATGTTTTGGCTCTGGGAGTTCATTTTGGGGGATATTTGGGAAGAAAAAAAATATTTGAAATCAGAAAAGGACAGCGAAATCGACCAGGGCCACATAATTTGTTGCCACCCATTTTATTTTTAAATTTTGAGTTTTCAAGTTTTCTTTAATTTTCCTTTTCAAATTGGTAGAACAAACCGATAAACGTTGTTGGAAGTCAATTTGCTCTAATAAAAAATGCTTATTTGACCCATAATTATCAATTTGAACTCTTGTAGACAAATATACAAAGCTTATAAGTAGTCCAAAGCTGGAAAAAAATGAAAAATTCCTCTTGTACGTTTTGTTGCATCCCTAAAGATAAGCAAACGCTGACAGCTTCACTAAGACATCTGTATCCGCTACAGCGTGACGATTGGTTGAACGTTTTTGGAGGTGACCTCACTTGACCTAGATTAACTCGTTGACCCTAGATGACCTGACTTCAAAAGGATGACATAACATGCGAAATTTATGTGGGAAAAGGTATGCTAACTTTGGCGTGCTGCCGCGCGCAGTTCGTTCACTATCCGCGAAAAATCTGACGGGGGGGGGGGGGGACGGTTGAAGACCCCTGGTACGGCGCTGGGGTATAGCTAGCATTTGTCATGTGCTATGGTTGGTGATTGAGTTGTGTGAGCACTCATGTGGAAACCTTAGCCGCATTTACGGCGGATTTTTGCTTCAAGTTCTCAATGGTCCGGGAACAAGAATAAGCAGACCTGACACAAATATAAGTGTAAATTAGCAGCGAATAGAAATTGTAATTATCATGGCAGTTCCAAGAATAAGGTAATATTACTAGCGACGCTGCTGAAATCATAAGAATTAAATATACAAATACAAACAAATAATGATGCGCTTACCGGCTTGTGTGGAGACAACGCTCAACTATACGAACTCGGTGTATTACTGCCAGGTGAAAAAAATCAACGCAATGGTTAAAATTGCTTGGTAATACCTTTCAACCCTTTCCGGGAAATAGTAAATAGATTTACTACAAAAACATTTTTAATTGATGTCAGCCAAGTTTATCGGTACATCTATATCTGGGATTCCCGATATGCTCACATAGCCTAAGAAATAAATATTGACACCACAACTGACGAGTAGGAGGATTGAACACCGACTTATTTATTTATTCGACTGCCTTGTCTGGAAGCATGGGTTGAGGAACATAAAGTGACTGAATTAAAATTATGCCAGTAAGTGTGCATCCAACCAGTGGTGCAACTAGGATTTTCTTAGGGGCGGCATCGAGCCAAGAAGAAATTATTTGACAAAGAATGCTGTGATGATGTGACACCACCCGGTACCTGGAGCCGCCTCTGCGCGCGGTCCGCCGCCGCGGGGCATGCTGACCGTTGTCCCGTGACCCGAGAGCTTAATAAATCAGTTGAAATGGACGCGGGCAACTATCGATGAATCCTCCGGCTCGAAGTGGTCGTAGAGCAGCTTAATCAAATCCTTGTACGGCACTTCGTGCACTGACTTCGGGGCAATCAAATCTTCGACCAGGCTAAATGTGCTCGCACCCACAACGCTCAAAAAGATTGCGCGACGCTTCTCCACTTGATCATCATTGATCCCATTCGCGACGGAAAACTGTTCGATGCGTCGGCTATATATACCAAACCTCTCCACTGACACATCAAACTCCGGCGCTTTGCCAATAAACGCCATCACCCGTGATCACCGTACGCAAAGAAAATCGAAACTGACACACAAAACCTCAGAAACACGACCAGTTCACTCCCTGGTCGCCATGTAGTAAACTCGGCGGCGGTCCGCAGAGGCGGCTCCAGGTACCGGGTGGTGTTACATCATCACAAATGCTTCGGCACTCTTCATACACAGAACATTTATCATTGAGCCTAGTACAAATTCATAAATTTTTTGTCACTCTAGTGCATTTATTGTAAGCCCCTCCACCTTCCCATTGGCTACGCCTCTGTTCTCAACATCGCTTTCTATCCACCACTAAACAACGAATGCTTCTTGTTTACATAAATATCATAATAGCTCATTTATGCTAATCAGTTATCAATTTTATATATTATATAATGTTTTTTTTAGTTCAGGTAAGGCAAATCTTAGTTGAAGTCAAGAATGACGCACCTTATACCAGGAAGGACCTTCAGCGATCTGGAGGGGAGCAAATTGCTACTGTAAACGCGCCTCTTGTACCCCGATGAAGGCAAAGAACCTTTGGGTCTTTTACGACACGTTCAACAGAGCTAGGTGATATAGCGACGCCAACATCCCACGTCGATTGGTCGTGAGTGGACTCGGTAATCCTCCCGAGTGTGGGATTCCAATCTAACATCTTATGATCTGGTTCAACTGCCTACCGACTGAATCGCGACCCCAAGCAGGTAGCTGAAACTTTGATAAGCATAACGGACAGCTTTAATTTGCATATCAGCATACATATTGTTCTCACCAATCACTAGTGTATGCTACTTTTCCATGTGGGACAAACGCATGCAAAACTGGGTCCAGAAAACGCAAATACGATTGCACCATGGCAACTCAAAGGTTACCCTGTCAAGCCCAAGGTGGAATTCCTGGATGTGAATGCTCTATGGCGTATGGAAACATTGCTCGCAGTGCACATTGCTGCTGGGATCCTCACCGGAGGTAAGTACCAACGTAAGACGAACGTGACGAGGCAGCATAGGCGCACCGGATGGGGGGGGGGCAGAAGGCCCGGCCCCCCCATGAGATCAAAGTGCCCTTTTGGCCAAAAGTGCCCTTTTGACTGAAAGTGCCCTCTTGGCCGGAATGTCTCAAATTTAGCCCAAAAAATTACCTGCCTTATGAGCCCCGCCTGTGCCAAAGGTGCCCATTGGGGCCAAAACTGCCCTTTTGGCCACAAAAAAATCGCGCCCATCACCCCCCCCCCCGGTCAACAAACCTCCCAGTGTGCCCCGGGCCGCAAAGCGCTCTTTTGGAGCCGGTCAATTGCCCTTTTCGGTCCGCCCCCCCCCCATGGAAAAATCCTGGGTGCGCGCCTGGGAGGCACGGCCGCCGTGCGGGCCGTTTCTTGTGAGGGATGAGTCTGGTCTCATGATCACGCCCCATTGCATCCGTCGCACGCAGCGTGAGCCATCTCGAGCGGATCTGGCCAATGGGAGCAAAATCGACGGCCTTGTGTTTCAAGGTCACCGTCAGCCCGGCTGCGTCGGCTGACAATATCCTAATGTGGCGCCGAGACGCCACGGCTGGTGCGCTGGGAACGCATCTGGCCTTCGCCGGCGAATATCCGGCCTCGGCTCTGGCGGCTGGGACACCGCTAAGGAAAACGGACGGTGGTGCCCCGACAGTAGTGGACCATAGCTCTCGACTTGGGAGCTTGACCTCGGTGAATCGGTTTCGGGAGGTATCGAATTGTCCAGTGTACCATGCTGTATATTCCAGAGA
This sequence comes from Imbricaverruca yamaguchii, assembly GCA_034440575.1. NCBI lineage: Eukaryota > Metazoa > Arthropoda > Thecostraca > Neoverrucidae > Imbricaverruca > Imbricaverruca yamaguchii. The sequence goes on along the minus strand of JAOTOL010001637.1, from coordinate 1,610,699 downwards.
TGTCATGTTCTGACTGCAAAGGGCCTGAGGATGGCTTCTCAGTCCTTTACAAACACGTGTAATATTCTTGAAGTGTCCGCAAAACATACACGTACACACACACACACACACACACACACACACACACACACACACACACACACACACACACACACACACACACACACACACACACACACACACACACACACACACACACACACACACACACATATATATATATATATATATATATATATATATATATATATAGAGAGAGAGAGAGAGAGAGAGAGAGAGAGACCTGTATATCTATTTGTATGTGTATATCTTTCGCTATCTTTCCCTCTCTCACTCTCTCCCCGTCTGTCTCTTTGTTTGTCTCTATGATCTAAATCACAGTCGCTTTTCGTCCCTGACACCCGAGTGAGGTGAGGCAGAAAAAATCGCCGGATTTCGACCAGTATTTTGAATAAGTACCCATTATTATTTTATGTTAAGATGAGTATGAACAACTTCACTTGGTGCTTCAAGGTGCCACACCTATCACCATCGTTCCGAAATTAGTGGATTTCAACCTTCTCCCTCGTGTTCAAATGCTTCCGAAATTGCCGGGAAGTTTTCATATATCAAATATCATTGAGGTTTTCATGTTTTCCATTTCATAATCCGAACTGCCTGCCATACACACACATTATATATATCATATATTATATATATAATAATAATTATAATTATTGTTGTTGTTCTTCTTATTGATTATTTCAGTGCAAAATACATGAAGTTAATGGGAAGCCCCACATCGATGGAGCGTATGCTCCATGGTACCCTATGTTAAAAGTCAAAATTATTTGTGAACAGAGCCATCATAGAGGGGGCACTTGCCCTTCAAAAATATACAAAAAGGACACGCCTGGTCTTGACTTATATGAATGAAAAATGGAAAACAGTCCTGAAAACCAGCTACAGGTTCCGTGTTTGCACATGGGTAATGAGGGTGTGGTATTCCAACTAGGACAGGTGCCTCCGCCGGTAGCCTAAATATAATGTTGGCATCTTTCCTGACCGGATGGGTACCACCTTCCCATGGGGACACATCCCCCCAGTAACCCCAGCCTTGTTTACGCCCCTACACCGGGTGGGGAGGAATTATGTTGCAACATTTATATCTTGCTTGCTCCTGCCCGGCCGCGATCTTCAGTCAGTTGGACTGTCTCATCATACTGCTACTATCCGTGACACCACCCGATTCCTGCGGCGCCCGACATGAATACAGTCAGCGTGGGTCAAGGCGAAGTGTCCTAGTGTTAGGGAAAATACGGCTCATATTCGTGGACAAGATTCTTGAAGCTTTCAAATGAACCCCATTTTGTCCCATTTCGATGTATTTAAGGTCGGAAATGTCGTGTGGAAAACACGGAGGTTTCGCTGGAGCGCCTACGGAACTGGGCAATTGTCCAGCCCATGTGACGTCATCGAGTGCCAAATAATATTGGAGGGCCCCGACCTACCCTGCGCTTGTTATGAAACGAAAACGTACTATATCGCGAAATGCTCGAGAGGCTAGCCTCTGCCGACTGGTCATAGAGCTGTTTGGAAGCTAAGATGTAAATGGTGTAAATGTAAATGAACTTCAATTTTCACCATAATTATGAGTCACCAATGCATATTTGTTTCCAGTTTTTCAAGTTTGTTATTCTCCAGTGGATGAAAGCATCACTTTTATGAAAATGACATACAAAAATACTTCCCAGCTCTACTCAGGTGAGGCACTGCCTTAATGCCTTACATGGGCCGACCGCCCCGGCTCCATATCTCCTCCTGTCTCTGCCTCCCTCTCTGTGTCGGCGTTCCACATTCATCAGGCCAGCATTCCTGAATGGATTGGCGCCGCCCGGAATAGAAGACATGGTGGGACGCGGCCGAGCAATGCCAGAGTTGGCACGCGCGGCCCCAAGCGGCGCCTGTTTTCCAAAGGCTCCTGCTGCTGGGTGCCGTCTTGTGGAGCACATGGAACAGTATCATGCCCCGGAACACTATCATGCCCCGGAACACTGCCATGCCCCGAAACACTGCCATGCCCCGGAACACTGCCGTGCCCCGGAACACTGCCATGCCCCGGAACACTGCCATGCCCCGGAACACTGCCGTTCCCCGGAACACTGCCATGCCCCGGAACACTGCCATGCCCACACGCCATGCCCCCCTGCCTGAACACTGCCGTTCCCCGGAACACTGCCATGCCCCGGAACACTGCCGTGCCCCGGAACACTGCCGTGCCTCGGAACACTGCCATGCCCCGGAACACTGCCGTGCCCCGGAACACTGCCGTGCCCCGGAACACTGCCGTGCCCCGGAACACTGCCATGCCCCGGAACACTGCCATGCCTCTGAACACTGCCGTTCCCCGGAACACTGCCGTGCCCCGGAACACTACTTGGTGCGGCGATGTGCCGGATAAGGCACGACCACTGTAACGTGATGGTGATAGCTGGTCGACTGCAGCCACTGGCAGATCACGTGGCTGGCAGGCAGATCGGGCAAGCCCTGATGCCAGGGCGGCGTCATCATTGAGTCCCCCATGAAATCTGGGCAGACCTTTCCACAAACGGCTAAGCCCATTAAGAAAACCCTTGCAGATTGGGAGACGTGGCTCCAGTGCATAAGAGAAGACCCATGAGACAGGGATAAGAGCCCTAGGAGAGGGGAGAAGGCCTCAGACGCAAGAGGAGATCCCAGGACTTGTAGCGAGGTATCAGAATGGAAGAGGGCGGAGAGAACAGGACACTCAGGGTGTGAGAAAAGGCCCCTAGAAGAAGCTAAGTGGCCCCCGGGATGGTGCCCATATGCGTAGATTGAAAATGGCAATTCAACTGGTCCCCCTCCCTGCTTCACGTTTTCAGATTTTTTCGAATCCTCTGGAACCCTAATAGTGCAGCGAAGCACTACTAAAGTTGGATATCGAGCTTCGGCATTATAACTGCGAACAAAGCATGCCATAAACAGAGTCATCACCATTAAGAACCCTCATTCAAGGACCCTGAATTACCTTGTCATTTTTGTTCTGGTAGGCCACTTCGATATTCGCTCCTCTTGGGAAAAAATAACGGTGCCCCCTCTTCCCTAATGAACCCTATGTACACCATAGTTTCCTTCAGCACATTTCTTGAACTACGTACTTCTCAGTAGTACGTGAGATGTGCAAGCCAGTCTCAGTCAAGGTCAAATGTCTCAAGTAGATGACATAGACCAGTCAAGGCATTTGGGTGACTACGTTATACTTCTTGGATGTATTGTAATAGCGTTTTAGTAAACAACAAACATTAACACGTAACAACAAATATTAACACTCCTGGACATGCTATGAAAGCCAATTGCTGAGTGCCATTCTGTCTGGCTGAATGAACGTCAGTAAGGAAATGAAGTTCTTGACTGAAGGCTCTTGACTGAAGTACTTGACTGTCATGCTAGGTTTCAAAATAACTGCTTTTATTTGTGTTTATTGAAACTTAAATAACGCAACGTTTTTTTCGCTAAATACCTCGCACATTTGCTTTATCTGCCTGATAAAAGTGAACAAATTCATAATTATGTATGTTTGCTTAATCCAGCATAATATCCGCTCATATAGTTAACGAATGCTCTCCATTCGACTCATCTAACTCTTTTGGTTTCCAAAGTTGCCACTGAGAGCAAAATTAGTGAATTTATACCTATTATCCGGGGGCGGCACCACCTTCAGTTTCCAGATAGCGTTCAACCCCAGGGTCGCAGAAGTGACGCTTATGTCAGAGGAGTAGGGCTGTTGCCGACTCCTATCCCAGGTGAGGTCCTGGTCCCAGGTGAGGTCCCGATCCCAGGAACCCCAGCGGTGGTGACGCCCTTTCTATTACCATTGATAATACGATAATATGGCATAGTTCAAAATAAACGGAACTATTTCCAATGGCAAATAGAGCGGGTTAAATTGCACGTGACAGCTACACAAAGGTAGGGAAGGAGTAGCCTTGCTGGAGAAAGGGCTCTTGTCCAGAGCGGTTTGGCAGACTCTGAGGTGGTGGGGTAGATGGTTCTACCATCCTCGGTAAAATGGACGACGTCCACGCCATGGGGGCCGGAGACGCATCACGTCCTCAAACTTAATACAATTTTGCGTTGCGTCCATAACGTCTCATGAAGAAAAAAAAACTCCCGCGCCCCACCCAGAAACCGTAGCTATGCCAATGCTCGACGACTGCCTGCACCTAAATTAACGTGGCGTTCTGTATCACCCGGACACCGTGCAGAGAGCAAGGACAAGATCAACACTCACTTTTTACTTGTACATGTGTGCACTTTTGCGTCTCTAAATACGAATGCAGTGGTTGTTTTTCTGCTCAGTATTACTCAGCCACGAACTATGCCCCAGTCGGTACCGCTGCCGCTGGTGTCAGGGTCAGTGGCCGTGTGCCAATATGCCGCAGGGTGTGTGAGGGTGTCTGGCACCGCTGCCGCTGGTGTTAGGGTCAGTGACCGTGTGCCAATGTGTCCGCAGGGTGTGTGAGGGTGTCTGGCACCGCTGCCGCTGGTGTCAGGGTCAGTGACCGTGTGCCAATGTGTCAGCAGGGTGTGTGAGGGTGTCTGGCACAGCTGCCGCTGGTGTTAGGGTCAGTGACCGTGTGCCAATGTGTCAGCAGGGTGTGTGAGGGTGTCTGGCACCGCTGCCGCTGATGTTAGGGTCAGTGGCCGTGTGCCAATATGCCGCAGGGTGTGTGAGGGTGTCTGGCACCAGACGGTATAACGGCTCGCCGTGTTTATTTCGGGTTGACACCAGTTGATAGCAGGCGTTCTGTGAATGTTCATGGCCATAAGTAGCATGCGATGTCGCATTCCAGCAGCAGCCGTTCACAGTCAAAATGATCCAGAAATCTGATCCATATTAATGTACGCGGGTTTACTGGATCCAGTATCATGGATTCACTGACTGTACGAGGTGGAGGTTGCTGTGAACCGTTGATGAGACGACGAGCATTTGCATGCTTTGCTTAACATATTACATAATATTGATCTCAATAGGAGTTAGGTTTGCTTGCGTACCCCATGGAAGCTTCATTTTTTCTTTCTAAATGCGTATAATTATAACATTCTCCACCGGTTGTGCATTTAAATATAATTCACTACAAAATAGCATGGCCTTTCACACCATGAATCCCCCACGTACGGCATAATTCTATCTCAATAGTATCCTCTTTGTCTCGATAACAAGAGCTCGAGGTAAAACAGGGACAAGACTGAACAACCTCGCCTCTGATCATTGTGTGCTAAGCGGGATGGCAATCCATATTTTCGGGCCAGCTGTGCATAGAATGACAGCGTTGTAGTCGACTGAGGTACCTATTTGTCGGGATATTTAATATTCCTCAATATATGACAATATTTATGTGTTTCCATGAAGTGTTGTAAGTACCTACGTCAACAATTAAGTCCATCCTGCCTTTCTCTGATCCGCAAATGTTTCAAATTAAGCCCGCACGAACCATTTCATGACTCGGAAGCAACGTAGATCCAATTAATTGTTTTGGCATCGATGTGCAAATCGTGTCCATCTGAGGCTGTAGTTTAGTGTGCGCATAGCATGCCACAATGATAACATGTCACTAGCAGACCACAGCATAATACGGCAGTGAGACATTGCATACCAGCTACGCAACATTGGTATCAACATGTCAAATGAGTTGGACGGAACATAGTTACGTCTCTTGCAATTCTGAACAGTTGTGTGCAATTGCTATTCTTACAAGCACCGCCATTGCACGGCTAATGGTATTCCAATATAGGGCGATTTGTACTCCGGAAGATCGCTCGTCATGTTGGTGACGTGACGGTCAAGGTCACGGTTATGGCAAGAGGAATCTAAGCTGCTTGCACGCGGCAGGCATCTGCTCCTCTGGCATCTGGAGGGTGCGTGGCGCGTCGGCCACGGTCGCGAGTTTCCCCTCGTCTGTTCCTCCTGAAGGTCGTACTGCGGCACTGGGATCCTTTACGAGCCCCACTCGCCACCTAATGAAACGTTAGGGCTGAAGGTTGGAGAAGTGATGGGATATATATCACGTGAAAGGACACAACCCTCCGGTCGTGTCCTTTCACGTGATAGATGTGATGCGTTCTACACGGCGAGATCCTCGATGGTATGTACGGGTGAGTGCGGGAATAGCACAGGGTGGAAGACGGTGGGGTGGTCGTTGGTGGGAGACGAACACGACGGCGGACAGGCGAACACAATGCAGTTTAGAAATGAATATGAACGCACGGCTTGAGATGCTTCCACTGTCTGCAAACGAGATAGCTCTTGCTTCTCTGGAATCCGGATACTGGGATAAATGTGAGATTATGGAAGACATTTGACATGTACTTGTTCTCATTCCCTATCGACTAGTATCCAGTGTCTAATTTTGGCGCGAACCCTGTCAGGACTGGGATAGTCATAGTTGTCCTCCTTAGGTGATCATTTCAGGTCAGGTATGGTTGACTTTCAGTCGAACGTGTCAATGGCTACGATGCAACACAACTAGCAGACCTCATTAGGTTATAGCCTAAACATATTACACGGCATTTGAAAGGCTCAAAACATGCCCCCAGCCAAAAGAGAGGGACGATTTAATGAGACTCGGAAAAGTGGGTAACCCGTGCGCTTCGAATCGAAAGGCTTAAAGCTAGCGGCCCCTCAATTCCTGGACCTGTTGGTCTCATCGGTAACAGAAACTGGCATTGCGGCACCAAATGACTTACCAACTCTAATTCGTTGCAGGAAGAATTATTTTGTATGTACTTAAATGAAAGCAGTCATCATTGGCTAAATGTGGACTTTGAGTTTGTCGAAAATTGTAGGTGTAGGAGAACAGGCACAAGCATATTTACAATTAGTATTCCAAGACAAAATACGGCAAACTTTGGAGGACCCTTTTACCCGCGCCGTCTTTCCGGTCAAATCCTCACACCCCGTCTCGGGGGGAGGGGGGGGCGGTTGAAGACCCCCTCTAAAATCCGAACTAAGCATCGCACGAAAATGACAGAGATGTCATCGGAAAGCGCTCGACGAGTAGGGTCCGGGTCCATCCTCGAAAACAATTTCCCCTCAAAAGTGACGGCACCAGGGGGGACAGATTTTCACGACTTTTCACGACTCACATTATATTTTTGACTCTGAAGTTCATTTCGGGGATATATGAAAGAAAAAAAATATTTGGAATGAGAAAGGGACATCGAAGTCGACCAGGGATATAATTTTTTTGGCCCTCCCAAAAAAATTATTCAAAATTTCAAAATATTGAGTTAAATTTTTAATTTTAATTTTTCAGTGGGTAGAGCAGACCGATAAACGTTGTTGGAAGTCAATTTGCCCCAATTAAAAATGCTTACTTTAGCTGGAATCTTGTATTTGAACTCAAATTTGGCAAATACGCAAAATGTATGTCGTCAAAAACGGAAAAAATATAAACTTTCACTGCGATGTTTTGTTGCACCTGTAAGGATAAGCAAACGCTGAAAGTTTCATTAAAATATCTCTATCCGTTAAAGCGTGACGACTGGTTGAACTTTTCTGGAGTTGATCTAACTTGGCTTTGACTAATTCGTTGACCCTAGATGAACTGACCTAACATTTTTGAATCAGCATGTTAAATTGATGTGGGAAAAGGTATACCAAATTTGGGCGCGCTGCCGTGCGCCGCTCGTCCGCTATCTGCGAAAAAACCTGAGGGGGGCGATTGAAGACCCCCCCCCCCCCCACCCCCGAGACGGGACGGGTTAAACACGTAGAGTGGAAACAAATGTGCGCGCACCAACTCAATCAGTCGCATCTTTTCCTAGCCCAGTCAGCGCAGTCTCGAGTGCTACGACGGTCAGTTGTTACTACCGAGTACATCGCAGTTGGCCACAGCCGCGCCGACGGATCGGATCCCTGTTGTCGCACTGCGGTCAGCCAAGCCGACGATGCAGACGAGTCGAGACCACTAATCCAGCAGGTACATCCGCGTGGGCCACGCCATGGCTGAGTGGTGGGTCACGCCATTTCCTCGGCAGCGCAGTGCCGGGACCGGTGCGGCCTCAGCAACCCGACACCGGGCTCGGTGTCGTATGTCGATGGTTTCGAAACCAACTTGGAAGCCCACGAGATTCAGTAAATTCAGTAAGCCCTTTCCCCCCAGCTGCTTGTGTTACGACGACCCTTTTCGACTATGGGAAGTTTAGAATGTCCATGCCTGACGCAAAGGGCCACCTTACTATTTCATACATGAAAATTGTAATACGAGTATACTTTAAGGGAGGCCTTTCAGGCTTGAGTCAATCCATTACAAACTATGTACCACATTTCTGCACTTTTTTAGGGCCCCTGCCGACATCGGAAATTTGGTGAACCATCGCCATCTTGCGACTTCCTCTGTCACATAAAACTAATGTTTAGGTATAGCTCCCCTATTAACCCGTCCCGTCTCGGGGAGAGGGTCTTCAACCGCCCCCCTCCCCTCAGGTTTTTCGCGGATAGCGGATGAACGGCGCGCGGCGCACCCAAATTTGGCATACCTTTTTCCACATCAATTTTACATGCTTATTCAAAAATTTTAGGTCAGGTCATATAGGGTCAACGAGTTAGTCAAGGTCAAGTGAGGTCACCTCCAAAAAAAAGTTCAACCAGTCGTCACGCTTTAACGGATGCAGATATTTTAATGAAACTTTCAGCGTTTGCTTATCTTTACGGATGCAACAAAACGTACGAGTTGCATTTTTCATTTTTTCGCTTTTGACTACATATAAATTTTGCGTATTTGCCATATTGCAGTTCAAACACAGGATTCTGACTAAAGTAAGCATTTTTCATTAGTGCAAGTTGACTTCAAAGAACATTTCTCGGTCTGCTCTACGGATTGGAAAAGGAAAATTAAAGAAAACCTGAAAATTCAAAATTTTGAGAAAAAAAAAATGGGGGGGCCATACAAATTATAGCCCTGGTCGATTTCGTTGTCCTTTTCTCATTCCAAATACATTTTGTTTTTCATATATCCCCCAAAATGAACCCCTCAGAGTCAAAAGCATAATGTAAGTCGTGAAAATCTAGCCCCCTTGGTGACGTCACTTTTGGGGAAAATTTTTTTGGGGGGTGGACCCGAACCCTACTCGTCGAGCGCTTTTCGATGACACCTCTTTCGTTTTCGTGCAATGCTTAGTTTGAATTTTAGAGGAGGGTGTTCAACCCCCCCCCCGAGACGGGGGTGGGAGGATCTGACCGGAGTGACGGCGCGGGTTAAGCGAATTAGTTTTGCTAATTGATTATTCGTTAGTTCAAGATTGATGGTTCTATGACGTTACTAGAAGATTATTGACGTGACTACCGAACAGAAGAGCATTACTTTATAATGGGATGGATAATTATATACCGAACATAAGTTTATAGTGGGATGGGTCTCAGAGTGCCCCAAAAATATAATTTGGCCATGCTTCAGAGAAGGAATCAGGAAATATCCCGTGCAATGACACATCTCGTTCGTATTGAGCTGCTGGGTAGCAGCAGGTCACTTTTGTAGCTTTGCCACAAAACTGACTTTTTGGCGGATCGCTTCACCCTTTTGTCCATAAGGCCCCTTTTTGAAAGCACCACCCCACAGTCGAAAATTCGCTGTTCCGCCCCTCGCTAAGACACAATTCAACTGGCAATTGTGTGACCAACGCTTGGCGTTCACGCACTATCTCCACGGACAAATACGGCCGACCAACTAAAGGTGCCTCCCCCTTTACTCCCTCTACTGGCAGACTTTTTTTGAACGGTCGCATATCAATCGCGGGAGAAGTGGACCTTCTATAGCAGGGCGTATTCCACCTCATCCCTGAGATAAACGCTCTACCAACGGAATTTGCCTGGAGGCGAGCGAGTTGGCTAGTGATTATGAATATAAAAGTTTTTGTTAAGTAGGTGGAACCAGAAGGCGAACTGTTGTCGCATGGCAAGCGAGGATTATTAATCTCACGTGTGTAAGGGCAGATACGTGGTGTAGATAGTGATGAGGTGCGTATTTGCAAATTGCGATGAATAACATGAACTAAGCGTCTTGCCACACTCATTTTATTTTAATCATGATGGCTAGCGATGTAAATGAATGTAGGTATACTAGTTAAAAGAAGAAGTAAATTGGTCTGATTGGGGCGTATTTAAATTGACAAATATAACACAACTTGGCCACTGCGGTTGAACAGGCTTGTCAGATTTCGAATGCTAAGCATTGGTAGTTCATCCATTATTTTGGTCGAGTCGAAGATAGACCTCGAGCACAAGCGTTTTGTGCTCGAGCCTGGGAGGAAGATGAAACATAAGCAAGTCTTCTGAGCTCCCTTCGCCATCTCATCCTTTCTCTTCACCGGAAAGAATACTGCTCTTACACACCGGTGCTCAAATTCGATTGAGCAGATACGTAGGTGGTATGTTGTACGTTGGTACGTAGGTGGACGGTACAACTAGTCCAGATAGGCTGTGTGTGCAGCTCCAGGTGTATTGTACGTACAGCTCTAGGTGTACAGTGTCGACAACTCCAGGCGGATGGTGTAGACAGCGCTTCAGGTGGATTGTGTAAACAGCTTCAGGTCGATGGTGTGGGAAGCTCCAGGTGGACTGCATGCACAGATCAAGGCTGACTTTATATACGACCCCAGGTGGGTTGCACACACAGCTACAGATGGGCTGCACGCACAGTACCAGGTGGGTTGTGTGTACAGCTGGAGGTTTGTTGCATGTGCAGCTCCATCTGGGCTATGTGAAAAATAGCTCAGGTGGGTTGTGTACACGGCTTCAAGCTGGTCGCATGTACAGCTCCAGGTGGGTCGCACGTAGAGCTTTAGGTGGGCCACGTGTCCAGCTGGAGGTCGGCTGCGTCGACACCTGCAGGTGGACTGCCGACCAGAGCGGCGGGGACGACGTCGACGGCAGCGCCGCCTGCTGGACGCCGGCTGATAGGGACGGCCGGCCGGCGGTGCGAGCGCGCACTTCCAGCCCGGCCGGCACCGCGACCACGACATGTCTGTGGGGAGCGAGCTGCTGCGGCGCGGCGCGCGTCTGCTGTCCCGCACCGCCTGTCCGGCGGCCACGTCCGTCCTGCGGGCCGTGGTCGAGCCATCGCCGCCGGCGGCCAGCGTGCCGTTGGGGCAGGCGCCGCGGCCGGCGCGGCCGGCCGGCTACCACCTGACCGACCTGAGCCGCGCCGGCGGGCCCACGCACCTGCACGAGCTCATCCACGGCCGGCACCGGCAGCTGGGCGACCTGTTTGTCGAGAACATCCAGGGCACCGACGTGGTGTTCGTGGCCAACAGCGACATGATCCGCGACGTGCTGCGGGGAGACGGCGCGTGCCCGCAGTTCCTGGTTCCGCCCGCCTGGACCGTCTTCAACCAGATTCACGGCTGCCAGCGCGGTCTCTTCTTCATGTGAGTATACGCCGACACAGGCCGGAAGCTGGACGGTGCCGGCCGCGGCTCGCGGCCCCGGTCAGGCGAGACAACACGGGGCTGCATCTACAGGTGACCTGTGGCGGTGCGCCGTGGTATGCGGCGCACGTGGGGGTGGTGGTGTGCGTGACCAAACGGCCTTCCTGGTTGGGCGTGCACAGAGTGATCGTGCAGGACCAGAAAAAGTCAAGTCATCGCGTATCCCCAGGCGCCTGGCTGCTGCCTTATGCGTGTTACTCCGCTGCGACATGACAGCCCACTCCCGCTATGACAGTTTCGGTCGGCTGGGGCGTGCCGCCGTCACTTCCCTCTGAAGTGCTGAACGTGCGGCCCCAAGGCAAACAGTCCATATCTACATACACGATCGCGCCTGGGCACGCAAGGCTCTGCTACATCTGGTGTGGCTGAATAAACTTTGCGGAAATATCGACCACTGGTAAACCCACGACGTGATGTGCTGATTGTGATCAGCAGTGAAAATCTCCTAAAGGAAACACCCCGCCCAAATAGAGCTTTCACAAAGTTCAAGTGGGAGGAAACAAAACTCGCTAGACCTGCATGGAAAAACCCAAAAGAAGCGTAAATAGACACCGTGTGCGGTACCCATCATTGAATACTAGACGTAGCAACACTCTCAGGGTTAGGGTAGCAACAGAAACTGCACTGTCGTTTCTTTGCATGCAGCGTAATTAATTTTAATGAGCTGCATAGAGTTAATAAGCATACTTGGTAGGCTAATCTTGAAAAACAATACATTATTCAAAGAATAATGATGATGGTGATAATAATAATAATAATAGTAATAATAATAATAATTACGGGAGTGGGTGTTCCTCTACATGTGTGTTATATACCAATAGCCGGGACATTGCTCCGTAACTGTTGATTCCTCCTGTTTCTTCCGGGCAAAGCGTGAGATCCTATGTCGTTCCTCGGGTACTAAAGAGTGCTACAGCCCATATAAGCATTCCCCTTCCCCACATAGATCCCATGAAGTCCGTGCTCTTCCTATGTTCTTGGATCTATGTCCTAGGTCTACGTCCTGGGCCAAATATATCCAATGGATTTGTATTTCACGAGGTCGCTCTATATATCACCGAAGAAATCCAGCTTTGCTACCATTCACTGAAACAAAACCATCCGATGAATGATGCCCACAATTTCTCGGATGAAAAGCTGCACACAGTGCCGTTTGGTGAATGTCTATGAAACTATAGGGACACCGAGCACATCACGTAAGTCCATCGTAAACAATTAAGATGAAGCACTGATGCTGTTATAGTGGTACTGAAGTTGACAGATTGTTCATCCATTGTGTTTGCACTATGTTTATCCTTTCCATACATTATTTGTTTTGCAGTGAACGTCCCAGCCCACCTGAAACATGTTTTAATAATTGGATCCGTGTCTCCTCACTTTAGCTGTGAATATCTGGGCGTGAATTATCAAAGACCGGTTGAAACTACCCAAAATAAAGATAACAAACGAAACGTGCCAATGACAGTATGTTTTCTCTGTAGACCGTAAAAGCATCGCTGTGAAGGTTTTCTTTGTTTCAAATAACTAACTCGGTGTGAGCTGGGCTGTAGCTACCCACTGTATGGTGCCGGCTATCCTTCCAGCTCTCAGCTCCCTCCAGGAACGATGCCCCGACCGCCCGGGTTCAAACTGAAATCGATAGCCAAAGCGGCGACAGTTGCACGTATAGATTGTGTGACCAAGAGGCAAGACCGATCAGCTGAGGCAACCGAGTGGTTTAGCTGGTGCAATGCCAACCTGCAATGTGGCCTCTTGTCTGGAGAGATTGGGCTCGATGCGCTTCACGCGACCGTACTCGGCACTCGGCTGTAGTCCTCCCGGCAACTGATCACAGAAGGTCACACACACGCAGCAGTGTGGGGTCAGGTCGGAGCATTCGATACACCTTAAGTTGTCTGCTAGCATTTACTTTGCCGAAGTAGAGCTCCTGTATGGGATGGTGGGCTTTTGTTCCACCCGGCAAGCCTTACTCAGCATACGCCATATAATGACGTCCAAAAATCCATCTCACTACCCTGGAATTGTTCGATACTAAACATATTTTCTTTTAGCATGCAAGTGGCAGGTCCGGCCTAGAAACATATTTCAGTGCATATGTTCGGTCCACGAAATGCAGAATAAATTCCTGCAAGGCGTTAGGAAGTATTGGAGAGTTAATTGGTTCAATTGAAGCGGAAAATCCTCTGGTCGTATAATGCAGGTAACAATTGTTCAAGGTCAATGAAGGTCGGTCTAAATTTTGGTGCATGGGATTAAAAGACACATTCACTAGGTCACGTTTTTACGTTCGGTGGATATTGAAGCCGATAACACACTTCGCGTCTCATGCGCGACTTCGATGCACGCAACGCTAGTCAGATATGTTGTATGTCAGCAGGCATTAGTATTGCGCGTAAGTCGTCAAAATTATCGGCCAATTATTCATGACGCAATTACGGCAGACGCTAGACAGACACAAGAACGGCATGAAAGGCGTGGTGGCCTTACCCTGCTGGAGATTATTTGCAGGTGTTGACTGTTTCAGTGAGCTGTCGACAACGGCTCAGGCTCAGTGACTTCAAAACTAAGGCGAGATATTGGAGCTGCAACACTCTTCCCTTCCTTCCCAACACCTCCTCCTCCTTCCTTCCCAACACTCCTCCGCAGCTTAGATAATCGTGGGCTCCATTACACATTGCTCGGGAATATGCTGCAATGCCAATACACCCGGCCAACGTAAGCTGGTAGCGTATTAACGACGGATGATTTGGCGTCGAATCAGCCCAACGAACCTTTCTTCAATGGGTGCATCGACAGTCATCAGTTAACAGCGTAGGTTTACATAGAAGTCCAACACTTCGGAAACAAAGGATCATCCCTTCCGGCCTGTGGTGTATCCAGAAGGTCTGCTTCATCAAAACATCTTGCAGGAGAGTATGGTGTCTGTTCCAGGATGCGAACGTCATCACAACATGGTTGAGCTCTGTTGTAAGAGCACACCGCCGCACTTATGCTGCTTCAGTAGCCGGACCGTTTTCTTTGCATGGCTTTACACACGTGCACATAGATGATGCTGATGCATGGATCTCCTCTGTCTGGCCGGAGGCCCTCTTTCAACAGCTTAGGTCACCTCCATCAGGTCAGGAGTCCTGATACGGCTTGGGCCCATCCGTTGTCCCAAGGATTGTTTGTGATGGTCCGAGATCCTCTCCGGTAACTAGCCCCCACCCCTCCGTCATTTTAGAAACCCCTTTAGACGACTCAGACCCTTTTCCTGCATGCCGGAGGCTCCTTTTCAAACGCTTGGACACTGCCCATCAGGCCAGGGGCCCTTTCTTCGCTTGGACTCCGCCGATACCCGGCCTAGCCGAGTTGGAAGTGAAATCCTCAAAAAGCTTCAAATATGGTAAAATTTGAGCTCTCAAAACGAGCCTTTGCAGCAAAAAACAAATTATTTTGATTTATTGTCTATCAAGCAAAAATATGTTTCTTATCCATTTAAAGCACTACGTTTTAACGGCCATTGAGGTCACCGGAGGACACGTGACATGAGGTCATCGGGTAGGTTTTTAATCATCTATCACATATATAAAATATTGTCAGAATTATATTCCTTGAACCTTTCCGAGTTTGAAAATGTTGAAATAGTTGTGTTTTGAGTTTTATTTAACATAGTTATCGGCCACCGAACAAAACCTTGCCGCGTGACCTTGCAGAAATGCCTGAAGCTATAACTCCAGAACCATCGACCTAATCGAAGTACAATTTTAGCAGGTGGATTCAAGGCATGCGATAACCCCATACATCAACTTTGCTCAAGATACGATCCCCTTTGCCTGGTCGATTTGTCTTGCATTTCCCCACTTGCCTTCTCCACAATACACAATATTGTGCGCACATTGCGCTTGGGCACATCGTCTTTATGTGTACCTTCCATCCCCTCATTGAAAGTCCCAAATCCCCCTCCCCCAACATATACACACTTGGCATTTCGCCTCACGATTGATATGCTCTGGACATGATGATGTTAACCTTCATAGAGCGAAATGTGCTTGACAAGAAATGTTGGTAATTTGTCCCAACCAGTTGGGCATTCTCCGGAGCCGGAGACCGTAGTTTAGT
The DNA here is from genome assembly GCA_034440575.1 of Imbricaverruca yamaguchii. Lineage (NCBI taxonomy): Eukaryota > Metazoa > Arthropoda > Thecostraca > Neoverrucidae > Imbricaverruca > Imbricaverruca yamaguchii. The sequence continues at coordinate 1,595,111 of JAOTOL010001637.1, read as the reverse complement.
TCTACAATCGGAGACCGTAGTTTAGTGATTCTGAGCCACATTAAGTCAGGGTTGAGAATCATACTGGTGATACCTTGAGGGAATTATGAATGTAATTTTAAGTTGCGATGAAAAGGACTTGCAACAGTATTGCATAATCCATATGAGAAATTTTAGTGATTGGATAACTGTGGCCATAGTTGCATGTCTAATAAGTATCGAGAGACCAGAATGAAATTGAAGGGCTTATCGGTGTCGGTACTAAATGACTTCCCCTTTGTCAAATGTGCTTCCACAACGTTACCTGACTCATAAAGGCTTTGCTAATGTTCACGTGTCATCCTTTGTACCAAATATATTATGCATGTATGAACTGCTTCATCACAGTGCGCTGCAGTTAGGTATGCATATTTTGTCACCTTCACCATATAGTTGACGGGTTTTTCTAGTTTATACTTTATTTATGTAGCAATAATAGTCGACATGCATATATTGCGTTGTGTCTTAGGGAATATTGGATGGTTTTGAAACTAACATGCGGGATTCTGAACTTTCGGTACTGCAGCATTTGTTTTAAGTAATGCAAATATACTTGTATGACAAGCTTCTTTCATTTCCTCAGCTACCAGCATAACAATGTTGTTCAACATCCATTCTGTCCCATACCGTTCCGTTCCGTTGTTAGTTTATGCTCTAGTTTACGTTACCTGCCGTGAAGCTGTAGTCCGTAATGTGCCATCTACAGCCAAAAGATCTATCAAGCCAACGGATATATGAGTGGTTGGTCTTGAAACAAAATTTAGCTCAATTTATATCCACTGTCATACTACGCTACCAGCATGCGGTGCCAATTGTGGTGCTGAGCAAGCGGAGACTAGGGGCAGGCTGTATAGGTTCGGTGCTGCGGGCTTAAAATCGGACCGTTGACAACAAACCTGTGGACACGCCGCAACTGCCCTCTCTTGGCTGCCGATGGAGACACAAATTTCGGCTCACTATAGAGATAATGGATATGCCTTGGTGTCCTGTAAGGGCACGGAAAGCATACGTCATTGTTTGTGGTCCACGTTGTGAATGTTTTGCACCCATGGAGGTACATGAACCTTCCTTCCACAGAAAACAAAGTCATGCATATAACATTACTCCGACCTGCAGCGCACCCATAGTCGCATTACGAAGTAAAATTTATGGTGTTATGCTATAGCCTGCAAACGCTACTGCCATTCATTCTTGTAGCCGAACATCCAAGCGCGGTTAAAAAACTTACGATGTTTTGTGTAATGATATCTGCCCGAAGTTCATTGCAGTCGAATTAAGTTCTCACGAAATCGAACGACCGACGTCAAAATTTAGCTTCGATGCAGTTCCTCTCGTTGCTTATCTCACTATGCACAACAAACCAGTCCCTTCTCTGAAGAATGTGATACCCAGAGCCGATATTGATTGGATTGCATCGGCCTGCTGAGCCACTCTATCCACGCAACTGTTTGCCTAGTCTTATTACAACGCCACTAAATACCTGATCATCTTTCGCAACCAAGCTCCCTTACTGCGTGCACACCAGAAGACCTCGAGTGACAAAATATGTGCATGCACATTTGTGAGCAACAACAGAGGAAAAGATAGCTGAGTACGTTTGGTAAACAAAGCAAGGTCGACAGAGGACTTTGACGATCATGCAAAGCCAGGGTCACCCTGGCGGTGTGCACAGGAGCCTGTACTCTCACAACGTCGCGGGATGAACCATGTCTAGTTAGCATGCCATTTGTTGTATTAGGCACGGATGTGGTATTGTATCCTTTGGAAGTTATATGTTGCCGTCCAATGCTTAGTTATGCCCCTCAAATGCTAGATTATACCCACTCAAAGTTTAGTTGGAAAATATATAGGCTTATCCCCTCAGGACAGGTTTTACCGAGCATCGCAAGTAATATCTTGAATACCTCGGTCTGAATTGTTCCCAAATGAAGTTGAACCCACCCAATTGTTTCATGAAGCGACGCCCATAGCTACAAAGTATTAGTCCGGCGCGCAATCACACCGAGTGAAGTACCTGATTTTTATAAAATACAGCAGTTTGTCCATGATCATGCTGGGCATTCACATAGTACAAGGAATGGTAAGCTGCAAACAGTTGTTTCATGTCCGTCAGCATCTGCCTTCACAGCAATTAATCAATGCAATCAATTTCAATGGTCTCCGCGTGCATATGACGTTATGCTATTCCCTAAGCAGGAATGACTTATTTTGAAACGTACATCAGTGCTACTTCCTCCAGTATAGTTCTGCATTTACCACGTATTTGTCCAGCACACGGACGCACATTTCGCCGCACCATGCTTGGCACGCATAACACGGCGCGCTGATTGGCCACCGCTGGCCGGCGAGGTCAGTAAGTCAGCCGAAGCATTGCTGTGCGCCCATCGCCAGCTCCTTGCGGCTGGAAGAGCAAGCACATCGAGACCGGTCTGTTGTGAGCACTTGAAGCCCACCATATTCTCAGGCTATGTCTCGGTTTAACGTGCTGACATATGTACACATTATCTCCACGGTATCGATCATCCGCCAAGCATATCCAGACATTGATCGCGGAGAACGGGCCTTTTCGGCGTCATATCCCCTTGAGCCGCTCACGACGACGTACTAATGGCGAGCAGCTTGTAGAGAAGGAAAGCACGAAGAGATAACCCGAAAGGAGTGCTCCGAAACTCCGAGTTTGGCTATGTAGCTGGCGAGGCAGGCAGCTGGTGGGTGGCGGACGGTGGTGGCCACCCACGGAGACAGGGCTGAGCGGCGAGCCTTCGACACGAGCGCTGCACCGCCACTGGGCAGCCGCCCCGCTCCGTCTTGATTGCTGTGCTACCCTTTTTCAGTGAGATGTTTTGCCGTCTGGGGTGGGCCGTGAGCGGCGTAAACACAACGCGGCGCTAACGATGTGTGGTCTGCTGCCTGTTCAGCCACTGGTCAGCTGGACCCGACCCCATGGCGTCCGGCTGGCAGAGCCATCTGCAGCTGTGTTCGGGCCGGCGGTGCCCGGTGGGTCGGCTTTCGTGCTCGCCAGTTCGTTACCTCATCTACCACACGCTGACAGGACCTGGCCGAAGCACCCCTTCACAGCTTGTCCGATGCTGTGTGGTGTCGAAAGAGGGGGGGGGATCACGTCTGTCGATCGGTGGGCACGGTTTCGCCTGCACGCGGAGCTTTGGTGATGTTTGGCCGGTGTAGATGACTTAAACAAGACCACTGGGTTCCCAGCAAAGCCAGTGTGATGAATTGCTCCGATACGCCAGCTATGACGTTAAGCATCATGTTGTTTCCGCGGAGTAGTTCACGGTTCGCCCAGTCTGTTCCAGTCCGTTGAGATGGGATGGGGCACGTCAGGTGGCACGAGCTCCACTGGTGAGAATCTGGTGCCCAGGCGTCACTCCTCCCGAACAACACCGTGTCGGCGGTGTTTGTTCTGACACATGTCTGCCCGCGAATGAGCGTCGATGCAATGGATTGAATGAATGCATGATGCTTGGATGAGGATTCAGATTGGATGGAATGGTTCTTCCAGAAGCACAGAAAACTCACATGCACCACCATAAGTATGCATGTCTGGCGACGATTATACATAACTACAGCTAATTTGTATTATCATAGAGCATTCGCCACATATTTAGCGGGTAAATCAGCTGTTAATATGGGCAATTGGTGACTTTCTCGATGAGATAATTTTATAAGGCGTGGTTTTTATCTTCATCCTGATCTTGCTCGAATCTGAGACTGACATAATGCGCTTGCTAGCACACTTCATCTGGCTACAAACATATCCAATATTGCACCGGGGCATGCCATTTGCTTCTTTTTTTGCTAGGCTATAGAAGTGCCAATCATTTGATGCATTTGACTACATTTTGAGATAATCGTAGTGTCACTCAAAATTCCTGTCACAGCGCCGTGTATTGATCGCTACCATCTGAGACCGCTTTTTGTACATATTGGGTTTGCTGGGGCTGGTTGGTTCTGTCGTCATGCGATTGGTATAGCATAGCTATGTGAGATGCAATGCAGTTAAAAAGATAGTTAGATTTTATTTCCTCGTTATATGATTCATGCATCGGATATCGCTTACATTGTGTTATAAGGATTATGTTTTACATTGATAATTTATTGTTGAAAATGTAAACGTATGTAATGTATTGACTTCAGTACGTTAGCTTTGGTCACATCCCAAAACCTATCATCCCGCGGCCCGCCGGCGAAACAGTGTTGGCGGCGCAATTATCCGTGAATGTGTATAAAGTGCGTCCTGAACCATCCAATAAACAACAGCCATGACTTATCAGTTAGATCGGCAGAGAGCGTAGGGCGTGATATGATCACAGCTCACGTTGTCATTAAATTCCCTGGGCCTATTTCCCTATTATATCCCTGTGCCATATACGTCCGCGTCTATTTATCTGTTCCTTGGAATGACATAGCTTGTTATTGGACGTTTAACTCTGCTAGCGATTACATTGATGCACATGCAATTGGTTGAAAGCATATCTTAGTTCGAAATCATGGAGCTTGTTTTTCTGATTCCCAGCTATGACCTGCAGGGAACAGCGAAGTTTGTTGTGTGCTTTCCCCGTCAGGACTGGTAGCTGCACCGTTACCGTTTCGTTCCTTCGTGCCGTCGAGGATGATGTAGAGCAGTTGATAGTGCGGAAGTTGAGCAGTGTCAGGATAGTGGACAGGATCAGGAGGAAGCCTGGCATGGTTTCGACATCCGGCACTGTCACAGTGCCGCACTGCACGCCGATGGTCACTAGCAGTGACACTGTGCAGAGTACAGCGCGAGAGGGTCACTGACAGTGATACTGTGTACCGATGGTCACCAGCAGTGACGCTGTACAGAGTACCGCGCGACAGGGTCACTGACAGTGGCACTGTATGGCGATTGTCAATGGTAGTGACACTATCTATGGAGTGCCGCGCGACAAGGTCACTAGCAGTGACACTGTATACCGATGGTCACTGAGAGCGACACTAAGAACAGGGTACTGCGCGACAGGGCCACTGGCAGTGACACGGTATACAGTTGTTCACTTGCAGTGACACTATGTGCAGAATACCACGTGACAGGGTCACTGGCAGTGACACTCTATATCGCTCTGTTGGCATCTTTCGACTTGAGGATGCTTGCATTCTTTACAACGCACTCGGTGTGTGCATATCGCAAGGATCGCGCTGCGGTTGGTTGCGAGTGCTGAGGCTCAGCTCAGCAACAGTCGAGCTTCGAACCGGTTTCCCACGCCTTCCGGTCGGGATATTTCATCACAAGCATCGCGCTGACGTCTCTCAGCCTCTGCTGGTCTGTACCGGCAGGCTGGTCTCCAGCGTCTGCTGCCCGTGCCCGAACGGAACGCAGGTATGTTCTGCCAACAGCCGTGTGGCACTGTTTATTGCTGCAAGCCTGGCACGCGCGGCTCACGATCTTCAGCACCAGTGCTACATTCTATTGCTAAATATAGTGGTGAAACCGACACCTCCCTGCGTATAAACATTAACGGAATTAATCGCTCACATCTGCATGGCACTAAGTAACGACATGGTGGCCAGACTATTTATCCAGACGACACTGGTCCACCTCTTGTCCACCTCTGCCGGAGCGGAGACGTGTGTTACCACGCGTGGTGTTGCGCGCGAGACACAGAACGTGAAGTCCGACAACGGCCGACTCGGGGCGGCGCCAGTTCCACGCGTTCAGAGCAGATGCAGGGCCTGGCGCAGACTTCCGACAGCAGCCAAGATGGGTCCGCAAAGAGGCCCAACTGTTTCGGTACGCACACCCGACAACTCTCCCTGAGGACTCAGTGGATACACCCCACAACTCTCCCTGAGGACTCAGTGGACACACCCTACAGCTGTCCCTGAGGACTCAGTGGACACACCCCACAACTCTCCTTGAGGACTCAGTGGACACACCCTGCAGCTGTCCCTGAGGACTCAGTGGACACACCCCACAACTGTCCCTGAGGACTCAGTGGACACACCTTACAACTGTCTCTGAGGACTGAGTTCACATACCCGACAACTCTCTGAGGACTCAGTGGACACACTCCACAACTGCCTCTGAGGACTCAGTGGACACACCCGACAACCGTCCCCGAGGACTCAGTGGACACACCCGACAATCATCCCTGAGGACTCAGTGGACACACCCCACAACTGTCCCTGAGGACTCAGTAGACACACCTGACAACTGTCCCTGATGACTCAGTGGACACACCCGACAGCTGTCCCTGAGGACTCAGACACCCGACAACTCTCCCTGAGGACTCAGTGGACACATCCGACAGCTGTCCCTGAGGACTCAGTGGACACACCCCACAACTGTCCCTGAGGACTCAGTGGACACACCCCACAACTGTCCCTGAGGACTCAGTGGACACACCCCACAACTGTCCCTGAGGACTCAGTGGACACACCCCGCAACTGTCCCTGAGGACTCAGTGGACACACCCCACAACTGTCCCTGAGGACTCAGTGGACACACCTGACAACTGTCCCTGAGGACTCAGTGGACACACCCGACAGCTGTCCCTGAGGACTCAGTGGACACACCCGACAACTCTCCCTGAGGACTCAGTGGACACACCCGACAGCTGTCCCTGAGGACTCAGTGGACACACCCCACAACTGTCCCTGAGGACTCAGTGGACACACCCCACAACTGTCCCTGAGGACTCAGTGGACACACCCCACAACTGTCCCTGAGGACTCAGTGGACACACCTGACAACTGTCCCTGAGGACTCAGTGGACACACCTGACAACTGTCCCTGAGGACTCAGTGGACACACCCGACAGCTGTCCCTGAGGACTCAGTGGACACACCCCACAACTGTCCCTGAGGACTCAGTGGACACACCCCACAACTGTCCATGAGGACTCAGTGGACACACCCCACAACTGTTCATGAGGACTCAGTGGACACACCCGACAGCTGTCCCTGAGGACTCAGTGGACACACCTGACAACTGCCCCTGAGGACTCAGTGGACACTATGAACAGCCCTATATCAGTCTTTTGGCCATGCACTTTAAGTGTTGTCCAGATCGGGCGATGGTACATACCCATCAGTGATCAGAGCCCCGGCTACAGGGTGGTAGACGCCGACATCACGCGTCACGCTTCACCGCAGCGGCCACCGGAAGTGGGAGGGGCGTCTCCCGACGTTACCGATTCGGAAGCATGATTTATTGGTTAATCGGTGGTCGGAGCGCACAGACATATCTTCAAACGGCAACAGAAACTGACGGCCAACAAGAAGACATAGAACCGCATATAGCTTGGCGTTAAGCCTGATCACATCGAAACCAGACTGCATATATACTAGATATATAGAGGTAGATAGAGTACTACAGACCATTGCAGACCACCACACGCCACTACATACTTCCTAGCATGGGCCATTGCAGGCTACCTCATGCAAACCGGTGCGACCACCACAGACCACCTCTGACCCCACAGGCCATGTGCCATCATATGTCACCACAGACCACCACAGACCACCACAGACCACCACAGACCATCATAGACCACCAAAGACCACTACCGGACCTAACATGGTTCATTGTCACCTGGAAGTGCTACAATGTGATAATTATTTGCTATTCTATCGTATGGTAGCTTTGAGCCAAAAAAAGAATTAGGGAAAATGTCTTGCAAAAAAAAAACTTGCCAGCCTCAGCGTTCGGCAATAATTTTGTTGTGCGTACTTACCCAGCCAATTTACCCAACGCTCCTGACCCAATCTGCTTCGGACAGGCACTCATACCTTGTTACAAATATTGCTTTCGGTATTTCAGCTCCCCTTCGGTGTCACAAGCAGGGATAAAATGTGAAGTTTAAAGACCATCATTGTTCTCAATGGCAGATTGCCGCACCAGTAGGCAAGTAAGTCAAAGTCGGCCAGCGCTGCAGAATGGAATCCGCTGGAATTCCGCACACACATGCCGCCGAGGGCCGCCGACTTGGCACTCGATACGACAACGCCTCTCTTCGAGACGAGCGCGTGCTGACCGGCCGCTAAATATGGAGAAGGCTGTCGCTTCGCTGCGTCAGGAGCTACCTCGTGTACATGAGGAACGAAATTTTGGAAAACGATGCTATTTGGAAAGCTTACGAAAATATTGCGAAGCTTCTCGAGCATGTGGGTATGTCAGCAAGCCTGATCGCAAAAACAATATGCTTCGCAAGTTTTGTTAGTCGCATCGCATTCGGAAACTTCGCTGTACACGTAAGCCTGGTGTGGCGTGTCGCCGCTCTTCATAGACGGCGGTTTCCGACCAAAGCTGGTCCGCTGAGCGGAAGCAGCACAACACGTTCGGGTCACCAGTGCCGTGCCTCGGCTGAGGCAGCTGGGTGAGTCTGACCTGGCAACAGCTCAGCGGAGAGTCACGGGTCAGCTCATCTTTCGCTGACCCTGCATCCTCCAACACACTGACCACAGCCGTCTGATGTGGTCTGAACCGGAAGTGGCACCAACCAAGTGTCGTAGTTTTTGTCGTACATCATCGGTGGAATTTTCTGTTAGGAAAATACAGAGACTGCCCTCCCCCCAAAAAAAAAAAACATGTCTACGGGATGGGACGAAAGAGGGGGATGGAAGAGACTGCCCCCTCCTAAATGTGTGGGTGTGGGATGGGATGAATAACTGACATGGGCCCGATTCGATGGCATCATTCCGTCACATTTGCAATGACATGACCGCCATTCTGGATCAGCCCTCTCCTCGGCTAAATAAAGCATTTGACCTGGTTGCGATGCTGGCTTTGTTCGGCGCCTGATCAGCCCATCCTGACGCCGCAAGTTGTGGCTGTGGTCCGGTGGCGTGGCGGCTGGCCCACCGTCGGCTCAGACCGCCGGCTTAGGTCGCCGGCTCAGGTCGCTGGCTCAGGTCACAGTCCGACCGGCCGACCCCCGACGGCGTCACGTTGTGTCTGTGTGAGCGCAGGTCAGGTCCGAGTCAGCTCGGGCTCACATCTCGAGCTCCGGTGTCGTAGTGGCCGGCAGCGGCGGCTCGGGCTGCACGGGCCCCCGTCCAGCACCGGGTCACTCGGCTTCCGCGTCACGGTCTGCCGCGCGCCGATGTTATCTCGCCGCCGGGCCGCGACGTGTGCCGGAGCCGCCGCCGCCAGACTGTGACGTGTGCCGGTGTCGACGGCCGCTCCACAGCGACACACACAGCACCCGGCTACCGGTGCTGACCGCCGCCTCACAGCGACACACACAGCACCCGGCCACCGGTGCTGACGGCCGCCTCACAGCGACACACACAGCACCCGGCCACCGGTGCTGACGGCCGCCTCACAGCGACACACACAGCACCCGGCTACCGGTCCTGACGGCCGCCTCACAGCGACACACACAGCGCCCGGCTACCGGTCCTGATGGCCGCCTCACAGCGACACACACAGCGCCCGGCTACCGGTCCTGACGGCCGCCTCACAGCGACACACACAGCGCCCGGCTACCGGTCCTGATGGCCGCCTCACAGCGACACACACAGCGCCCGGCTACCGGTGCTGACGGCCGCCTCACAGCGACACACACAGCACCCGGCCACCGGTGCTGACGGCCGCTCCGCAGCGACACACACAGCACCCGGCCACCGGTGCTGATGGCCGCCTCACAGCGACACACACAGCACCCGGCTACTGGTGCTGACGTCCGCCTCACAGCGACACACACAGCACCCGGCTACCGGTGCTGACGGCCGCTCCACAGCGATACATACAGCACTAGAGAGTCTCCGGTGTAGCTACCGAGTGGTTGTCCAACGGGAGTATGTGTGTAGGTGGGGGGGGGGGGTAGAATCCGGTGGATATCACCATCTGGTAACCAGAACAGTGGAATGGTCGCCGAGTGGAAGCTAGCTGGACGGCTGCGTTGCATCATCCGTGGTAGCTGCACACACCAACAGGGATCACCAGAACATCGACACTGTGTATTTGCGAATTCAATAAGCCAAATCCATGAAATTGATTAATGTTTGGTTTGAATCAGATTATAACTAGATAACAGTTTGAATGAAATACAGATAACACTTCACAAACATGAGCGAAAATGGAAGCACTAAAACAACAGTACTTAGATGAAATACCAAACACGTAGTGCAGTCAATATAAAAAGAAGTCGTTGTCAAGCACCGCGACGAACTCGTCCCGTTTCCGAGAAGCGGAGTGGCCGCCGGCAGTAGGTTCCAGGACGAGGCTTCCCGGAAGGAGAAGGCCCTACGTGACATGTTCAGGCGGAAAGGCGGTGGCTCCAGCGCATCAGCCACCGTCGCACAGGTGGAGCGCCGGCAGACATCCGACCGCCGGCTGAACAGAGAACAGGTCGCCTCAGAGGCTCGCGGGTCATCTAAGGTTCTAAATACGGCGATGTTGTCGCGGTAGGTGACGAGGTCACGGACACTACGCCAGCCCAGTGTTGCCGCTGTCGGCGAGATGTGATCACGACGGCGAGCCCCAGAGACGACCTTAACCACGAAATTACTCGCTTTTTGCACTCTTCCGAGGCGACATTGGGTAGCCCGCCCACTGACTTTGCGACATTACAGGATGTGTGGAAAGCCGTGAGACTGAATCAGGAATTTACGTTCTTCGGGTGTGAGATGGTAACGGATTTTGTGGAGACAACACGATGAAGCTTCGCTTTTTGGCAACGTGGGACATGTGCTCCTCCCAGGATAGGATGCGGTCGATGATACCCAGCATCACGACACCACGAATGGCGAGGGAGTAAGAACGTGACTGCCAATATTGAGTTGGTAGGATGTAGCTTTTTCAGGGATCGGGCCGTGCCGATAAGGAGTAGGCTAGTTTCAATGGGGTTCATCTGCAGGAAGTTGAATGTGAAGTAGGACTGAATAACAAGGGTGGTATTCTCTAGCCGAGATTTAAGAATATGGTAAGTCATCAGGATGTGCAGAGTCTAGCAACTGGGTGTCATCGGCACATGAAACTAGACGTCCGCATGGCAGGTATGCTGGAAAGTCATTCATGAAGATGTTAAAGAGCAAGGGACCGACCAGGGATCCCTGAGGGACACCATGCGATAGCAGAAGGGACAAAGAGCCCCTCACCACCTGCCGCCGGTCAGTAAGGTAGCTATAAAACCACCTCGGGTCGACGCCGTACCACTGCAGCTTACGCAGAAGGATGCAATGTTATACGCCGTCGAATGCTTTAGTCAGGTCGATGGAGATGACCGAAGCGGTACGACCAATGTCGACACGACGTGTGGTCGACTCAACAGCGTCGCCCAGGGCGTCCTCCGTCAAATGGCAAGGCCTGTAGACATTATGTGAGGAGGCAAACATGTTATTAGTGACTAGATAAGAGGACAGCTGGGTACAGATTACTTTTCACATAACATGGATAAGACTGGCAAAATACAGATTGGACGAAAATTACTGACGACATCGCGAGGCCCAGATTTATGAAGTGGAACAACAGAGGAAGTTTTCCACGAAGCAGAGAATACGCAAGAGGCGACAGAATGATTAATGAGGTGAAGTAGATGAGATCCGATAGCAGGAAAACATTTGCGGAGAGCGTGCAGTGATACGCCATCGACGCCAACCGCTCTCGACGAAGACAAATCGCGGATGGTGCTAAATAGTTCAGGTAGGGTCATCGGGTGCAGCCGGAGGTCGGTGGTAGCCACACAATATGGCCGCGGTGGTATGGGGGAATGTCGCCGCTACCAGCCGCGAGATCTGCAGCAATGCCTGGATCCACGGAGGCACCTGGGCACCGCAACAGCTGCATATACCAACAGGGAGCACGGGAGCATAGATATTGGGCATTGATTCTGTATATGTATATATATATATATATATATATATATATATATATATATATATATATATATATATATATGTCAACAATATGGACATAATCCGCACTGACTATAAAAAAAATCCGTTAAAAAACATTTGAGCTCCCCAGAGCCCCCTAGAGATCTTTCTGGTGCCCATATCCGGCATGTGCACGCCGGTGCTACTGCCGGGCACCATTTAACTGATGGGCCTGCGTTCCAAACACGACTTGTGACCTGGTGCACTTGATTTGGGCAGGTCGGGTGAGCGTTGGCAGCACCACCGGCGCATCATGAACCGGTACCTGCTGCGTCCCAACCCGCGTCGTCACGAGGGTGCCCTGGACCGGGTCATCTCGGCACTGCTGGACCGGTGGCAGCGCCAGCTGGACGGACACGTCACGCACACAGAGGAGGAGCTGTACACGTTCAGTGTCGAGGGTGAGTCGCCGACCTTCATCGACATGCACCGGGGTTCGTCGAGCTTCACCGGAGCTTCAACAGATCACCTTAGCCAACTGCTTACGAGAGATGAATTCGAAAAAGAGATCAAACAATCGTTATTTTGGTAGTGGTGAATTACATGTAACCTTGCGGATTTCGCAACATCCAACAATAGCCCGATGAAAATACATGAATGACAATTTAAAGTGCCTGCAATAGGCTAATTTTGTAGATACCATTGTCCGGAAGTAACGATCTTCCCTAGCTAAAAATTCATCTTGCAATGACTACATGCTCCAAAGACTTGACTTGGAGATTCAGGTTGAAGGTTCAGAAAAATTCACATACCTGACTATATTTGCGTGAAATGACGATGACGTAAGTTGTATCGAAGTTCACCAGTGAAAGGCATATCGAGCATAGTTAGCACCGGTACCACTAGTTTGCTTCGCTAGCTTGTCTTCCTGCTCGGACCAGGCGCTGCGTACTCGACCAAGTCTTTCGAGGTCTCCCCGAATTTTTATTAGGCCGTTTCAGCTCGCCAGATTCCTCCCGAATAATCCAAGAACGCCTTCCCACATCCACTCGGATCATTCCCACTCCTCCGCTTCATCCCTAGTTTGCGTGGGTGGGTCAGAGACCGCCATGGTTCCCTGAGTCCATTCGAGTTCACCCTAGTCCAGCCGTGTCAGCCATGCATGACCTGCCTGAGTCCGATCGGCCCGCCAGAGTTCTTCCCGGTCTGTCCGAATCCATCTGGTTCCTCTGAGTCTGCTCTGGTTCGCGCCCTGGTCCGTTTAAATCTAGCCGGGTCCACCCCGGTCCGCCCCAGTCCGCCCTGATCCGTCCCAGTCCGCCCCGGTCCGCCCCAGTCCGCCCTGATCCGTCCCAGTCCGCCCTGGTCCGCCCCAGTCCGCCCTGGTCCGTCCCAGTCCGCCCTGATCCGTCCCAGTCCGCCCCGGTCCGCCCCAGTCCGCCCTGATCCGTCCCAGTCCGCCCTGGTCCGCCCCAGTCCGCCCTGGTCCGCCCCAGTCCGCCCTGGTCCGTCCCAGTTCATTCCATTCCAGTCCGTCCCAGTCCACCCCAGTCCGTCCTGGTCCACCCCAGTCCGTCCCAGTCCACCCCAGTCCGTCCCAGTCCACCCCAGTCCGTCCCAGTCCACCCCAGTCCGTCCTGGTCCACCCCAGTCCGTCCCAGCCCGTCCCAGTCCGTCCTGGTCCGCCCCAGTCCGTCCTGGTCCGCCCCAGCCCGTCCCAGTCCGTCCCAGCCCGTCCCAGTCCGTCCCAGTCCGTCCCAGCCCGTCCCAGCCCGTCCCAGTCCGCCCTGGTCCGTCCCAGTTCATTCCATTCCAGTCCGTCCCAGTACACCCCAGTCCGTCCTGGTCCGCCCCAGTCCGTCACAGTCCGTCCTGGTCCGCCCCAGTCCGTCCCAGTCCGCCCTGGTCCGTCCCAGTTCATTCCATTCCAGTCCGTCCCAGTCCGTCCCAGTCCGTCCTGGTCCGTCCCAGTCCATTCCATTCCAGTCCGTCCCAGTCCGTCCCAGTCCGTCCTGGTCCGTCCCAGTCCATTCCATTCCAGTCCGTCCCAGTCCGTCCCAGTCCGTCCCAGTCCGTCCTGGTCCGCCCAAGTCCATCTGCCTCCCCCCCGTCTCGCACATCTATGGCCGAGAGCCCGTGCTTCAACCAGCACTCAGAGCAGACTCCAGGACTTCCGCTGTTCGAACGGTTCCAGCTTCATCTGGCTGAGGTGCCGGTATGATAGGTTCGATGGAGTAGTGCCAGATGATCGAATGCACTTGGAGAACTTGCCACCGATACTACATTATTTCAAACTCTGGTCAGTAACCCACTGGTTAACATTTTTTGCTAGGCATGAATAATTCCTTCATCGAATAGCATAGCAGCTTGTCAGGTTATTATGCTTGTATATTGCATTCGGATTCATCACTACAGATGCTGCCTGCGTATTATTATCTGCATTTATTTTGCGGTGCAATTTGTCTACGCATGCATAACTATCTACGTCTGCCTAACTATGTACATAAACACACACACACACACACACACACACACACACACACACATACATGTATATATATATATATATGTATGTGTGTGTGTGTCAAAATACATGAAAGTAAGGATATATATAAATAAATATATATATATATATATATATATATATATATATATATATATATATATATATATATATATATATCCTTACTTTCATGTATTTTGATGTTAGTGCAGCAACCAAAACCCAACGTGCAGATATTTTTTTTCCAAGTGTTGGGAATGGAGCAAATGAGCCACTGCACTCAACCCCTCCTGGGATGCTTTCGACGAGAACTAGGAAATGTTCTTAGAATAAGCCAATCGCATAACCATGTGAATAATGATCGGCAGGAATTAGACCACTACGGACAGAACCCAGCCGTGCGATGCATATCCCTGGTCAGTTCAATGCCTATATGCGGCGTGCTATTCATGGCTTTCACACAGAGAGAGAGAGAGAGAGAGAGAGTAGCGAAATTCATGACTGTCAGTGATAGGACAGGGGCCCGGCCCTCACCAGTAACGTGTCTAGTTGGCTGGGGGTCAAGGAGCTGGGATTACCGGCGTAGTTCGTTGGACTACTGCTGCAGGTTGTCTGCAACAAGAGCCGCTTAAAAAGCAGCACGTCCAGGCCCCACCATCATCCGTCGCAACACTGAATCTCACACCAGTGCTGGCCATTGGGCTACTAGTTCCCACCTCAGGACTAGCCATTCGGCTACTAGTTCTCACCTCAGGACTAGCCATTCGGCTACTAGTTCACACCTCAGGACTAGCCAATTGGGCTACTAGTTCCCATCTCAGGACTAGCCATTCGGCTACTAGTTCTCACCTCAGGACTAGCCATTCGGCTACTAGTTCTCACCTCAGGACTAGCCATTGGGCTACTAGTTCACATCTCAAGACTAGACTTTGGATTTTCACTTAGCATGAAAGGCAGAATGAATTTCGTCCGTGAGTGGTCCCCGTGACGAGAGTGGTCCTCGTCACTCGAGTGGTCCCCTTTACGGGAATGGTCCTCATCATGGGGGTGTTCCTTATCAAGGAAGTGTTTCCCATCACGGAGTGGTCCTCATCACGGGGGTGGTTGCATCACGGGAGTGGTCCTCATCACGGAGTGGTCCCCGTCACGGGAGTGGTCCCCGTCACGAGAGTGTTCCCTATGACGGGAGTGGTCCCCGTCCCATGAGTGGTCCCCGTCACGAGAGTGGTCCCCGTCACGAGAGTATTCCCTATCACGGGAGTGGTCCCCGTCCCATGAGTGGTCCCCGTCACGAGAGTGGTCCCCGTCACGAGAGTATTTACCGTCACGGGAGTGGTCCTTATCACGGCAGTGTTTCCAATCACGATAGTGGTCCTCATCACGGGAGTGGTCCCCGTCACGGGAGTGGTCCCGTCACGGGAGTGGTCCTCATCACGGGAGTGGCCCCCGTCACGGGAGTGGTCCCCGACACGGGAGTGGTCCTCACCATGGGAGAGATCCTCATCACGGGAGTGGCCCCCGTCACGGGAGTGGTCCCTATCACCAGACTGGCATAAGCTATCGTCCAGTAGATCAAATGGCACACGTTTGTTGATTTGTTTTCAGCGGGTAAGCGAAAACTTCGAGGTCACTTTTACTACAGCATTAGCGTGAACAGGTCTGTACGATTGTGCAGCAGCATAGCTTCAGCTTACTTCTTTTAATAACCAATGGCCCGATCAGGATTTCCCTAAGGAACCCGACAATTCCCTCCACCCCCCCCCCCCCATCCCCCAAGCGAAGAAAAGGAAAAAGCTCTCGGCGCGTAAAGCTGGCCGAAAATGTGTGGTTTTCCATGCTAAAAATCTCAAATATCTCGTTTGATCCAGTGTATTTGTGGGTGTTAGGTGGGAGGGGGTGAGTGCCGGCCCCTGGCTAGCCTCCGGTGATAACACATGAAATCAGACACCATTTCAGGATAGTGGCATCTTTTCAATAGTAAACTTGTTCAATAGTAATTGTTCAGTGGTATGAAATTATGTCTCAAAATCCTGAACTGGCTGCGTGCACTCCAAATTCGAATTGAACGCTGTGCGACCAGAGCGGGCGTACTGACTGGAGTGTCGCTCCAGTTTGAGGTGGTCGACCCGGCCGGCTGCGGCGCAGTATCGCCGGGTCGACCCCTTCACTCGGGTCACCGGTGAGTGGGCGGCGCGGCTGCGCGTCACCTCGTACCGATGTGCCACATCGATACCGTCGGCGGCGGCGACCTGTGGCAGGTGGCGGCGGTGTTGTCGCGTCACACGTACGACGGTGGGTCCTGTAGACACGGTAGCTGCGTGGCTGGACGGTGTTGCCGCGCCACATGTCAGGCGGTGGGTCCGGTAGCACAGTAGCTGCGTGGCTGGACGGTATTGCCGCGTCACACGTGTGGCGATGGGTCCGGTAGCACGGTAGCTGCGTGGCTGGACGGTGTCGAGTACGGCTAGGCGGAGTGCCCGCGCCGCTGCCGGCACCGCGCGGACGATAAACATTTGGCAATGCCGCGAAAGTCAACGAGTGTCCAACTGCGTAGCTCACGGCGGGCTGATTTATTATTTGGATTAGCCAACGATGGGTGTCGACAGTCGCCAGGCTACAGCTGCCCTGTGGTAGCCCGGCTGTCCGGCCGCCTGGATGTCGCGACTTCGCCGACTTGAGGTCAGGCGTCTTTTGTTCTGGGGACGCAGTCAGGTCAAGTGAATCCTTCCCGGAGCCACAGCTAGGTCAGAATCTCCTCACTGGATCACAGTCAGGTCGACCGGTCGGCACCTGGCCTGATAACACCACGTGGTCACAGTCCCCCAGCACCCTGGAAAACGTGCAACTCTCTCATCCTGGAAAATGTTGGTCTATGGAAATTATCGTATAACATCAGGTGCAAGTATCTTGATTCAGCATCCACATGCTTAACTACCGATATATTTATATTCGACAGAGGGTTTTCCTATGTCAACTGCCAAGTATTGAGAATTGGAGGCCCACCGCATCGCGCTGACGTGCAAATGTCGAAACGTGCTTCCATTTCGCTTAAGCCGAGTTAAGTGTTTTAGAAAAGATCCTCCTCGGATGGGACACTGCTCTGCTCTGTAACAGCTGTAACTCTCAACCTGTCGCCGGGACCCATACCTGACCCTAGGGCCTGAGCCTGACCCCACAGCTAGCCCCCCCCGATCCGTCAGCTTCGGGGTTCGGCTGCCCACAGCCAAACATGTTCGCTGTTGACAAACTCGCTGGCTCCGTACCGGCTGCATCAGGACACATGTCCATTGTCGATTGGTCGACCGAGCTGATGTCACCGAACTGATGTGACCGGCTGATGTTACCGGCTGATGTTGCCGACTGATGCTACCGGCTGATATTACCGGCTGATGTTACCGGCTGATGTGACCGACCTGATGTGATCGGCTGATGTGACCAAGCTGATGTGACCGATCTGATGTGACCGGCTGATGTTGCGTCGGTCCAAACTGTCGCGCCATCATAAGGCACGGACGGATTCCCGGCTTATCTGTTCAGTGACGTCAGTTACCGGGAAGTGGTGCGACTACCAAATTTGTTCGCTGAATGTTTTTGTGCCAACGTGACGTTCTCTTGTTTCAATCGATTGGTGAACTGCAAGATCCGCCCGTACCACGAATGAGTTCGGGTTATGTCAAGCATGCGAATGTGCAGATATGAATTCTGCCAGCAAACACATTAGATGGTTACATCCGACACATCCTCGAAAGGGTTTCATGTGTATTCTTATGAAGATGTGAAGTGAGCACTCACACCTTGGGCATGTCACCCACACTCACACCTTGGGCACTAAGGTTTTATAGTTCACGAAGAGAAAACCTTGATGCCAGCACAGTGTATTCCTCAGCGATCGGCGGTAACCAGACTGGCCCCCGCACAGCCCACACCCTCCCATGTCAACTCGACACGGCTCCCGCACTTCTGACACCCCCGATCGCTGATTAGTCCATCCCGCACACGCCCCACCACGCCACGTATCCGGCCGGCCCGAACCGGTCACGAGGTCGCCGCACTGGACGACTCATCTGCCGGTATCCTGGGGCTAGTACCAGTTCCACCTCACATGCAATCTCACTACAGGTTTCTTTCAAGGGTCACTTCAGTTAGGTAAGACTAGAGTGGGATTGATGTCTTGTAATTCTGGAATTGGAAAGGAAAAGCATGTGGCATTACAGGTTGGTATGGAGCAAAGGACTTTGAAGACATTTCTTTTAATCTGAGTCCTGCTATGGACTTTTCCTCGAGTGGTAGCGTTTTTGTCCGCTCCCATTCTCCCTGTCCTCTCGATCACAGCTACTAAATTGCTTCGGTACGCTTCTGATACATGTACTGAAACAGGATGAGTACGTGTATGTCTGGATGGTTAGGAAAAACACATTGACTGTGTATGTTAGGAAGAAAAATGGCCTCGTGATAAATACAATCCATATCCAATGATAATACGATAAAGTAAGTTGCCACCATAATTGGACATTTTTTCTCTCAAATATCTGTTACCCACGCTTGTGGCCGAGTATCAGGATTTTTTCACCCTGTTCGGGAAACCTCTACGATACGGGAGGTTTTCCGTGTTCTCAAGAAAGGCAAATTGGCGAGAGGAAAATGACCTGTTTGATGGCCGTCTTCCCCGAAAACCGGTGTACTGCTCGTCTTGCCCGGTCGTCAGATGGTCCGCCGACTACGAGGCTAGCTTGGCCGGCCAGGGTTGTTTTCCCGATGTGCTTATCAGTGAGGACTGGATTATCAGCGGCAGATAACATCCAGCCCAAATCGGACGTGTCAAATAGTGCGATGCAGAAGACAGGCTTAGTATGTGAAGGGAAAGAGTGGACGAGAATTGCGTCTCACATCCCATTTCGACGCGAGAACTTTATGGACATTAATATATGCACGCCTGTTTTGAAACATGTGCATCGCGAACAAATACATTTGACTGAAATAAGGATGTGGTTAAAACAGAAACAGGATCGTAGTTTCAGGATATGCACAAATATGTGACACATATAATCTATTCATTCATAGCTCCGCCGAATGCAATGGTAAAAGTCGGGTCATATTTCTGTTCCAATGGTGCGGGAACTTGCGCACTAAGAAAAATTGTTTTTTCCAAGACAATCATATCACCGTTGTGATAGATGCAAAATATTACATGCGCAATATATTCACGGATAATGAAATTGCATGATAAACCAGAAGCAAACATCCCCAAATACTCCATTGCAACAGGCGTTATTTTGCATCTCTTGCGCAGGCTTTGTCAGCCAGAACAAAATTAAGAACCGTTATCAACCATTTAATTCGTCTGGACGTACACACACACACACACACACACGCGCACACACACACACACACACACACACACACACTCATATATATATATATATATATATATATATATATATATATATATATATATATATATATATATATATATATATATATATATATATATGTAGTAGGGTGTTTCAAAACATTAAAGTTTGAAGTTATGACGGGATCATCTATCGTTTGGTGAAAGTTGGATGAGGAAACTCCAAAATATAAAATGTCCTTTGAATTGAAGAATACTTAATGGTCCAGCAAGTCCAATGTCTCTCCTATATAACGGGCCAGCACCTCGTTCGAATCTCGACGTCTACACGTTTTACAATGGTGTTTTTTGCGCTGCAATCGAGTGTTTTTTGGAACACCGGAAAATTCAGATAACAAATTATAGTGGAACAACATGTGGTTGGTTTGACCGCTTAATTTGACTAAATATATCATCATTCGAATATTCCAGGTTCCTGTCTGCGAGACGTTGACATGAAATTTCAACTGCTTAGTAATGCTTTCCGTTTTCAGATTCTTGGCTTCATTTATGTACTGCGCAACGTGGAAACGCGTGACAAGGTGTGACAGGTAAATTAGATGGGTTCAGTATGGGAGGGGAGTGTCATCATCTTTTGCTTTCCACGTTGGTCGACAAGGGACTAACGGTCCTCTCCAATCGTGATCATCTTCAGTGCATTGTGATGTGAAATGTTGAATAGCTTCGACAACTCTCATACACGATGGCCTCGTACTTGGCAATCAATTCAGCCAACTTGCGGGTTACATGAATTATGTCATAAAGAGTAGCTCTCTCGATTATTTAGCCGTCCGACGTCTTAAATGTTCCCAAAATACGGTAAGCTGTGGTCCAAAAGAGTTTTGTGAAATGTCGACGCAGATATTGGAACGAGGTGCCAATCTATTACGTAGGAGAAATTTGACACACTTGCGAAACCCTTAAATGCCCTTAAATTCGAATGAAGATTTATATTTGGAGTTTCTTCGTCAAGTGTCACCAATCGATACATGAGCTCGTGGAAGAATTCGTGTTTGAAAACTTGCCCACATGAGGTGAAACGCCTGGATATGTATATATATAACATGAAATAATGATTTTCTCCCAAAGTGTAGTTATATGATAAACCTGATGGCCAATAAAGCTACATAGATTATGAGATCTCAATTAGAACCATGTTGTTTGAACCCAACGTTTCGTTACTTTGCGTTACATCTTCGGAGCAAAACAGAAAAACAATGGCGATACAAAAACACAAAGTTACACCTCATTCATTCGGTGACTGAAAACACGCGGATGCCAGAAGAAGCTTGACCGTTTCATTTATCAATTCCTGGCGCCTCTCAAAACGTTTTTCATGTGTAATGCATTCCCAACCCACATGGTAAACTTGTACATTGAACAGTTTCTGGACTCCAAGTTCAGTAGGAAAACTTTCATACCTATAGTTCCAAGGCTGTTCAAGTACTTTGTTGTTCCTTATTTTTGGACAACAGTCTAAAGTCTAAACTGATTCGATTACTGTCGAACTTTTACCCTTACATGGATCCCAAGTATATTGTAGTAAATTCTGTCACAATAGGCTCGTGCAATAGGCACAATAGGCACTATATATATATATATATATATAGTGCCTATTGTGCCTATTGCACGAGCCTATTGTGACAGAATTCACTACAATATTCTGGTGATCCATGTAAGTGTAAAAGTTCGACAGTAATCGAATCAGTTTATACTTTAGACTGTTGTCCAAAAATAAGGAATAACAAAATACTATATACATATAACTTTGTACTATATACAAAGTACTATCTATATGTTTTCAGCCACTCTATGAATAATATGCGACTCTGTGTTTTTATATCGCCATTGTTTCACCGCTTTGTTCTTGTCGACGTTGCGGAATGCAACGAAACGTTGAATTAGAACAGTATAGTTATAATGCAGTTTGCATGACATTTATAGCTCTATTGGCCATCAGGTTTATCTTATATCTACGCTTTGGGCGAAAAACATTATTGCATGTTATTGCAAGATGTCATGGCCCACGCATTCTTCGCCAAGTGAGAAACGGTTTCGACGTTCGCGAGAAAGTAAAGAAGGAAGCAATATAAATATATATATATATATATATATATATATATATATATATATATATATATATATATGCATCCGTGAATACATGTGTGGGTGTGTGTGTGTGCATGAGTGGCGGAAGCCCTGCCCGCCACTTTAGATTATGCAATTATTGAGCTTCCACATAGGTGTAGTATCCAGTGTCATATTCCGATGAGAACAGGGATGGGTATTGTATTACATTGTCTTGTGTTGTACTTACTCTGAGGGATACTGGGGGCATGCGCCCCATGAAATGTGGCACACCTTCGGCCGGGAAGGCACTACTCCGGACAGTTTTGAGTGTGCCCTCTTACATCATGGTTTTGGCTCTGGGGTTTTCATTTTGGTGGATACTTGAAAAACAAAAATTATTTGCAATCAGAAAACAACAGCTGAAGTGATCAGCACCATGCTTTTTTGGCCTCCCCAAAATCAAAACTTTATTTTTATTTTTTATTTCAAAAATTGTTAGTCTTCAAGTTGTCATCAAATTTCATTTTCGAATTGATAGAGCGGACCGAAAAACGCTGTTCGAAGTCAGCTTACTTTAATAAAAAATGCTTACTTTAGCCAGAATCTTTTATTTGAACTACAATAAGCAAATATGCAAAACTGATAAGTGATCAAAAACGGAAAAAATGGAAAATTCCTCTCGTATGTTTTGTTGCATCCCTGAAGATCAGCAAACGCTGAAAGTTGCATTAAAATAACTGCATCTGTTAATGCGTGACGACTGGCTGAGCATTTTTGCAGGTGACCTCACTTGACCTCGACTAACTCGTTGACCTTAGATGAGCTGACTTCAAATGTTTGACACAACATGTCAAATTTATGTGGGAAAAGGTATGCCAAATTTCGGCACGCTACTTCGCGCCGTTCTTTCAATATCGAAAAACCTGATGGGGCGGTTGAAGACCCCCTCCCCCCGAGACGACGCGGGTTAGCAGCTTAATTCCACCCTTCAATCTTCTTCCTATAACATAGTGCCAACGCAGGTTAGAACTTTCGTTTCAAGGTATTTCAGCCCCCATCTACCTGAAAAAAAAATAGCGGATAGCTCAACTAATAAACATGTGCGATCACATCAGATTAAATCGAATTCGAACTCGCTTGAGCCTTCCAATAATTTTGGAAAAGTTTCACCGCTGCCGAGTGGTGATAAAATCACTGATAAAAAGACACAGTGCTACCTGTGACGTGTGTGTCTGAGCCGAGCTGCATGACATCGAGAACTGGACCCGGTCCGACTCTGGTCCGACTAAGCTGACCGGTCCGGTCTGGTTGGGGCTTAGACTGGCTGGAGCATGTAAGTCCCATCAAGTCCCGACACCCAGCTATCCTGCCATGCTAAGGCGAATACACTTCGCATATGCAGTGTCCGCGCTTAAATTCGCTTCTCCTCGGGTGCGTGATAGGACTGAGCCGACAAACTATCCACTCTGTAGGAAGGTTCACTTCTGTGTATGTCGAAGTGCTGGGTTAACCTCGTCTCTTTCACAGGCGTGACTGCAGAATGTTCTGTAATGCTGTCGCCGCAAACTGTGTCTCATGATGCCAACCTGCTGCAAAACATGAGCATTGATGCAAGTTGAGGGCACGTGTATATAGCAGCTTCACCAATGGCAGCTGTCGCTGGAGTACCCGCGTTGTTGCTGTGACCAGTGTAGGCCAAGGTGCACGACTCGCCTGAAATCCCTCGCCAGGCATGCGGGCAGGTCTGGCCCACCTCCCCCGAAGTGCACGGAAAACCCGCCCGGCCCAGACCGCCCGCCTGGTGTATGCTGTAGGCTCTCTCACCTGCCATGTCCACCTCGGTGCGTCGGCATGTCCTGACCGTCAGCCGACCTGTGTACCCTGAGGTACGATATCCGTAACCTGGCCTACCGTGCCTGCCGTACAACATAGCTGACCCTCCGTTCGGGTATAATACCCCTGACCGAGTTGAGGTAACCCAAGTGAATCTGACCCAGCTGAGCTAACCCAGGTGATGCCAAACCCAGGCGATTTGACCCAGGTGAGCTGATCCAGGTGATACCCAACCCAGGTAAACTGACCTAGCTGAGCTAACCGAACCTAACTCAGGAAATCTTACCCAGCTGATCTGACGCAACTTATCTGACCAACCTGATCTGCCATCTGATCTGCTCGTCCCCGGTGTGGTACCCCTGAACTGAACCAGCTGTTCTGACGCAACTGATCTGATCCGCCTGACCTGCCCCCCCCCCCACAACGGTGTGGAGCTATAACCTGATCCAGCTGGTCTGACCCAACTGATCCGACACGCCTGATCTGCCTTCCCGGGTGTAGTACCATGACCCAGCTGACCTGAATCAAATGTTCTGGACCCACCCGACTCCCCCTCGGCTGCGGTACCCGTGGCCTGGCCGCCTGACATGACCTCGCTGACCTGTGTGCCGCGGCTGGCAGTGCTGGCGGCCGTGCTGTTCGGCGACAGTTTCGGCTGGCTGGGCGACACCCCGACGGCCGCGTGCGACACACGCCGCTTCGCCTGCCTCGTGCGGGACATCTTCAAGAGCTCGTGCGAGCTGAGCATGATGGACGCGGCGGAGGCGGCGAGTCGCGGTCGGCCCGAGTGGCGGACGTTCGAGACGGCCGTCCAGCAGGGGCTCGACATCTGTGAGTGGAGCGTCACCCACCGGACTCATACCATCTTTTCACTCGAGGAGTGTCTGATTTCGAGACATAAGAGCTGTAATAACGGTGTGTAGCCGTTGAGCATAGGAGAGCACCGGTGGATGACTTCAGTGCGGTGCGGAGTTACCTTGAACAGGAAAGGTCTAATTGTGGGACCGTGCATTTTTCGGATGGAATAGCTTTGACTCTGTGACTGAGTTTGCGATCTGAAAATGCTATGTTTGTGATCATTTGATATTCATTAGAGAAGGTATCTACGGGCTGGTCCACGGGCCAATTTCACCATGAACTCACCTCAGCGACTAACTGTTCCCGTCGAGTTTGAGAGGGCTCATCTTGGAATTTATTCTTATGACATATTTATTGAAGTGATACAACCGTCTGGTCCAATTGGCGAGATTCGAGAACAATGCCGTCGATGCCACCTAAACCCAAATAACTAACTGGTTGCAAACCGACCGGTCGAGATGCGACGTCACGAAGGTGAGTAGTTCCTTGATTAGTTACACAACCTGCAATAACTATAATAAGGCTTGTTGGCGGCGTGTGCCTATATGTCACATTCCGCCCTACTGTAGGCGCATGCCATACTGTATGGTGTATGACACGCGCCTTCACGTTGCCTTCAGTAGTTCAGCAGCGCATGACAG